>CM066031.1:1098115176-1098435176 GCA_033557465.1 Ichthyophis bannanicus
AGTAAGGACTAAAGACTTATACTGGATTCTGGCATGTAATGGTAACCAATGCAGTTCTTTCATGATGGGTGTTATATGGTCAAATCTTGATGAGCCGGATAGGACTCTGGCGGCTGTATTCATGGCTAGGCGGAGCGGGTTTAAAGTTGATTGAGGGAGGCCATGTAGGATGATGTTGGCAAAATCCAGGTGTGGGAGGACTAATGCTTGGAAGGTTGTTCGGAAGTCTGTGGGATCTAGTAGGGAGCGGAGGTGACGTAGCGATTTGATCTTATAATATACGTTTTTTGTGATGTTCTTGACATGAGTTGTCATATCCAAGTGCTGATCCAATGTGATGCCGAGGTAACGGATGGTAGCTTTTGATTTCAACTCTATGTTGTTGACGAGTAGTGATGGAGGCGGTATGAACTTACGGTTCCTTGTGACAAAAAGAACGTCGGTTTTGCTGTGGTTAATCCGAAGGTTTTGTGATAGCAACCATTCAGCTACAGCTTCAAAACATTTGATTATTGGGGAGAATACTGGATGTTCAATTGTGAACGGCATATATAGGAGGATGTCATCTGCGTAAGCGAGACATTGTACATTAAAGGATCTGATCAAGTCACATATTGGCTGCATGTAGATATTAAACATTAGTGCCGATAAGGACGATCCTTGAGGTACACCCTGTGATTGCAGGAATGGTTCTGAGGATGCGTGGCCTGTTTTTACTTGTTGCCACCTGTTAGATAGGTAGGATTTACACCACTCGAGTGCTGTGCTTTGAATCCCCTTATCTTTCAAGCGTTGTAGGAGTATATCATGACTCACAGAGTCGAAAGCAGCGGAGATGTCCAGGAAGATGAGGACGAAACCCTGTTGTATGTTGTTTATTCCTGTTACTAGAACATTGAATAGGGTTGTAAGGACTGTGTCAACTCCATGTGCTTCCCTGAAGCCATGTTGCGATGGATCTAGTGGTGCTTCAGTGTCAATATGATGTTGGATTTGTTGTTGGGCGGCCTTCTCAATGATTTTTGCAAGCTGAGGGATGCTCGAGATAGGTCTGAAGGAATCAACCTTGGATGGGTCCAGTCTATTATTCTTCAGTAGGGGCTTGATGGAAGTGTGTTTTAGGCTCTGCGGGAATGAACCTGATGAGAAAGACTGGTTCAGTATTTTGCTCAATATTTGACTGAGGTCATGCCGCATGTCCTTGATCCAGCTGGCTGGACACGGGTCATTAGGAGCTGTACTGGGGTTGATTGAGGCAATAATGTTCACAACCTCGCTATTTGATACAGTGGAGAAGTTGTGAAGTGGCATAGCATGGGATGTCTTAGGTGAAGTGGGGGCGTTATTGACATTTATGTCTGTGTTGGTTTTTATCATCTTTGACTGCAGGTAGTTTGCGTAGTCCTGCGGCTGCGGCATAGGGGGTTGAGCTGAGACCGGTTCACCTGTTATGGACTTTACTATGCTGAACAAAGCATGTGGTTTGTTGATGGAGCGTTTTATTAATCCTGAGTGGTAAGTTTTCCTGCTCTGTGATATCTTTGCTCGGTGGGTAGTTAGGTATGAGCTATATGCTACCAGCGCCTCGGGGGAGTGAGTTCGTCGCCACTGTTGCTCGAGTTTGCGTAAATGGTGGAGGGATGAACGAAGGTCTGTGGAGAACCATGGAGTATGTTCACGTTTTCGAATTTTCTTTTCGGTGAGTGATGGGCAGGAGGCAGCTCTCAGGTTTTCATCCCATTTGGATATGAGATCATCTAAGTCCATGGTTGCACATTACCTAGAGCAGAGCCTCCCAAATGCAGTCCTGGAGGACCAAACACCATTCAGGTTCCATGCTGCCTCTGATAAAGATGCCTGTGCTGCATTTCTATGCGCCACCCCCATGGTATGCAGATGTATCTCATGCATATTCATGAGGGACAGCATGAAAACCCGAACAGTGTTTTGCACCGCAGGACTGGAGTTGGGAACCTCTGCCGTAAAGCAGCAGCCAACAGGGGCAGACACACCTGCACCCACAGGCCCCATTATCCAAAGCCTCCTGGAGAGGCAGGACTTTGGGCTCTGCGTGCATCTCCCAATACTAGCACTTGCATACCTTAGTAATGCCACCCTAAACCTGGGAATATGGTACACATCTATCAAAAGGTTGCTATGATTACTGGCAGATAGCAATTCCTAGGTTAAGTACAATTTTCGGAGTGAGCTGCATCATAGCAACCTTTCTGATGTCTGTGGAGTGTGCTACAGGTCTTGTGTCTGACAGTGTTTACCAACCTGGGGAGTGACTCCTACAGTATTGCGTACCATAGCCATGCCTGCCCTGTGCCCAGGACTGGTGTGGTGGCTTGGGCTGCCCAACACCTCTATAGTTGCACAATGCTGGCATAGCTGTGGGGAGTGTGTGTCTGTCTATCCAGTGTGTGGTGGCTGCCAACACCCTCCACAGCCCACACCGCTAGCACTGTTGCCAGTATTGGCCTGCCAATGTGCATAATGAGGAGCAAGGTACTGTGGGAATAGCCTGGATAGGGTGGCCTGGCCTTGCCGCATCTGCACAGGGCATAGGGCAATGGCTGGGACATTGTAGAGCCTGGTACCACCTGCATGGACAGGGTGGCCATAGCATGTCCTGCTGGGAGGTCACTCTCCCTCTGAGCAGTGACCATGGCATGGCTAGGTTCCCCCATAGTGCTATATAGCATTTTTCTCATGTGATATTTATGGGTTTTCTTTTGGGGCCCAATCACTGACCTATCTGCTTGGTGTGTATGCTGATATCCCCGTTCTGGGTACATGCATCTCCTCCAGGACCATGCACTATGGACTAGCTGGGGGACTGTCTGCAGCTAGTGTGTGTCTTGCTGGAACACCTTGCAGGGTGCAGTGGCTGGAGGCTTGCTGCTGGAGAATGTCAGATAATAGTGGGGGGCAGCTGAGCATTTCCAGACCTGCCGTCTGTCTGCTATTGCGTTATGGATGTGTACTGCTCTGCACTGCCTGCCCTGTAGGGTGTTTGATCCCTAGCAGGACTGGGGTGATGGTCCCCTCTACTGCCACCATTGCAGGGGGGTAGAAAGTGGATCTGTTGGCGGGAGATCCTCTCCCCCACCTTGAGCCCCAGAGGGTGTGTTGGGTGGTGGTATGTAATCTCCCTGTGGGTCCCAACACCCCCCTTCACTTACATCATGTGACCATGGCACCCACACAGGGTATGCACTTTTCTGGGTGCATCATAGTCCACAAGGGCTAGATGTGACATACAGATGAACACAGGCATATCCTAGGGGTGTTTGCAAGGACTACACATTGGCACTGATGGGGACCTGCAGCATAACCTATCTCAGCACACCCAGGTGCTGTGCGAATGATGCTGGGCATCATACCTCTCCCTCAGGGTGAGCACAGGACCCGCACACTGTGACGGTCTGTAGCTACTCTGTGCCACTAACACACACCGTCGGCACCCCCTACCAGGCTGAGGTGCTGTGGGGTGCATACCCCATCTTGTGATCATCTGTAGACTGCTGATTTACATGTGCTGTGCATCCTGGGTACGGATGGGTTGACCCTCTCCTGGTAACCACAGCAGAATGTGGGTGAGGTGCCGTGCAGTCCTCCTGTAGCCAGCCAGGTGTTTATTAGCAGCTCTAGCCCACTGGTTACTTCACTGCCCATGGAGCCAGAGGTCATGGGTTCAAAACCCACAGTGGGGTTCAGGTCTATTTTTATTGTATATTAGTGCTGCCAGCAGAACCACCCTCAGGGTACTGTCACCTTAGGGTGGCTCATAAAGCGCTTTACAAGGTGCCTTATATGGTGTCCTATAGGGGACATTATAGGGTGCCTTGGCAGACAGCGCACTTTATAATGTGCCCTATGGAGTGCCTTCTAGGGTGCCTTATGTGGCACCTTAGGTTACGCCACTGTGAGGGTGTGTTTGCTGGCAGCACTATTAAAGTACAACTAAACTTCCTCACAGCCCAATACTTAACACTTTCCAGGCCAAGCCCAACACTTTCGGGATCCAAACTTCTGCCTAAATATTCCTATCAAATGGTATATAATACATGACCATGGCAGAGGGAACGTCACTCTTGGAACATATTGAATAAGACGGGCACAATTTTCCTGACATATGCAAACCTTAACCCGGCTGCAGAATAAAATATTATAGTAGGCCTTCAAAGAGTTACACATGACACCTCAGCCAGCCTTATTCATTAGGCACACTGGGGAATCAAACCCATGACCCTTGTATCATCAGTCTGTGTAGTAACCATTGTGCTACAGCTCTGTTTCTGTATTTGGGTGTCAGCACGCCTTCTTAGGCTTAACGCGCAGTAACGCACCCTGTAACGATTGTTGCTGTGCGGCGCCTTATAACGCGCATTATCGGTAACGATGTACCGCCCATGTCCTTTTTTGGCATTTCTTCTACTAACGCGGCTCCTAACGCGAATCACACTAACGCAGTTTAGTAAACATACCCCATGGTGTCAGATCCCGGTCCTGGTTCTGACTGAGCTGGAAGACCAAATGAGGGGGAGAAAATTGCTGGGTCAGAAAAAAAGATGTAATGACATTTTTTTGTCCAAAAGTGACCTGTGTATGAGAGAGTCTCCGACCATGACTCTTGGGCCAGTTATCTGCGTACCTTTGTACTTACAAATTTAGGGCCCTCTATACAAGAGGGTTTATTCGGACACAGCAGCAGCTACCTGGATGTATCCCAGTGAGAGGCTTATTCATTGGCACTGTCTGAATTATGCAGCTGAATCTTTCCTCTGACCACCACGGCACTGTCTGGAGAGTGCTGGAGCGGTCTTTGGGTGGGGAAAGGGTGGTCCCAGGCATTATTCGGTAAGTGGTGATTTTCAGTCCACTAAGTGGATGACAGACCAAAATGTCAGGCCTGACTTTATGTGGTTGGCTATTTGGATAGCTACTGAATATCATGCTATATGGACAGCCTAGAGGGTCACCGCAGAAAGTGGCTAGTCAACAGGACTTAAGCTGCCACCTGGATACTTCTGCTGAACATCCAATTTCATTTTCCTCAAAGTGAAAAGTGTTTAAAAAAACATTGACTCCTGCGGGCTCAATATCAGCTCGTTACAATCTTTTTCGTTAGCTACTGGAGTCAAAGCTATGAAAAAAATTGCATGTTAACTAGTTACTTTGCTGTTTCAGGGAATTGAGACTGTTACGGGTCACATGTTTCCTAACATAACTGTTACGGCCGAGTGAAAAAAAGAAATGAGAATAGCCACAACTGTTATGAACTACCTGGAGCTCTCCCGACTTATGACTCAGTACTCTTACTTCTGTTTACTGAACTACTGCCAAGTTTTAAATCCATCTGAGCTCTGATAAGCGACAGGGTCATGCAACAGGTTTAGGCCTCACTCTGCCAGATCACAGAGTGCGTGTGTGTATGGATGTGTGGATATATAGATATAGCTTTAGCAAATCGTGCCAATCTATTAGTCTTATTAGCATTTGTTATTCTAAGAAACTTTAAGCTGCATTTGTATGTACAGGCACACACAATTATTTCAGCAGATGCCCACCAACATAAGAACATAACATAAGAACATAAGATATGCCATACTGGGTCAGACCAAGGTCCATCAAGCCCAGTATCCTGTTTCCAACAGTGGCCAATCTAGGTCGTACGTACCTAGCAGTTTCCCCAAAAAACACAGGTTCTACAATGCTTGTACTGGGTCAAGCATTGATATCCTGGGTCCCTTCTTAATAATGGTTTATGGACCTTTCCTCCAGGAACTTGTCCAAACCTTTTTTAAATCCAGCTATACTAACAGCCTTTACTACATCCTCCGGTAACAAATTCCAGAGTTTGATTACATGTTTAGTGAAAAAATATTTTCTTTTATTAGTCTTAAATAGTTTACCCTGTAGCTTCATTGCATGTCCCCTAGTCTTTCTATATTCTGATAACGTAAACAATCGATCTACATTTACCCATTCCACTCCGTTCATTAATTTATATTCTATCATATCTCCCCTTAGCTGTCTCTTTTCCAGGTTAAAGAGCCCTAACCTTTTTAGCCTTTCTTCATAGGAGTATCCTTCCATCCCCTTTGCCAATTTGGTGGCTTTTCTCTGAACCTTTTCTAATATCGCTATATCCTTTTTAAGATACGGCGACCAGAATTGCACACAATATTCAAGGTGTGGTCTCACCATAGAAGGATATAGAGGCATTATAATATCTTTTGTTTTATTTTCCATTCCTTTCCTTATGATACCTAGCATTCTATTTGCTCTCTTGGCCACCGCTGCACACTGGGCCGAGGGTTTTAACATGTTATACACAATGACGCCTAAATCTTTTTCCTGGGTGGTGGTTCCTAATGTGGAACCTTGCATCGTGTAACCATAGTTTGGGTTGTTCTTCCCTAGGTGCATAACTTTGCACTTGTCCACATTAAATTTCATCTGCCACTTTGATGTCCAGTCTTCCAATTTATCAAGATCCTCTTGCATAAGAACATAAGATATGCCATACTGGGTCAGACCAAGGTCCATCAAGCCCAGTATCCTGTATCCAACAGTGGCCAATCCAGGTCATACGTACCTAGCAGTTTCCCCAAAAGACACAGGTTCCACAATGCTTGTACTGGGTGGATATCCTGGGTCCCTTCTTAATAATGGTTTATGGACCTTTCCTCCAGGAACTTGTCCAAACCTTTTTTAAACCCAGCTACACTAACAGCCTTTACTACATCCTCCGGTAACAAATTCCAGAGTTTGATTACACGTTGAGTGAAGAAATATTTTCTTTTATTAGTTTTAAATAGTTTACCCTGTAGCTTCATTGCATGTCCCCTAGTCTTTCTATATTCTGATAAGGTAAACAATCGATCTACGTTTACCCGTTCCACTCCGTTCATTAATTTATAGACTTCTATCATATCTCCCCTCAGCCATCTCTTTTCCAGGTTAAAGAGTCCTAACCTTTTTAGCCATAGGAGTATCCTTCCATCCCCTTTACCATTGTGGTGGCTCTTCTCTGAACCTTTTCTAATAAGGCTATATCCTTTTTAAGATACGGCGACCAGAATTGCACACAATATTCAAGGTACGGTCTCACCATGGAACGATATAGAGGCATTATAATATATTTTGTTTTATTTTCCATTCCTTTCCTTACGATACCTAGCATTCTATTTGCTCTCTTGGCTGCCGCTGCACACTGGGCTGACGGTTTTAACATGCTATCCACAATGACGCCTAAATCTTTTTCCTGGGTGGTGGTTCCTAATGTGGAACCTTGCAATTTTCCACAATCCTCTTGGGTTTTAACAACTTTAAATAGTTTTGTGTCATCTGCAAATTTGATAACCTCACTCATTATTCCACTTTCCAGGTCATTTATGAATATGTCAAAAAGCAGCGGACCCAGCACAGATCCCTGGGGTACACCACTATTCACCTTTCTCCATTGGGAAAATTGGCCATTTAGCCCTACCCTCTGCTTTTTATCTTTTAACCAGTTCCTGATCCACAGTAGTACACTGCCTCCTATCCTGCCTCCTGATTCACAGTAGTACACTGCCTCCTATCCTCTTTAGTTTTGCCAAAAGTCTCTGACGAGGGACCTTGTCAAAGGATTTCTGAAAGTTCAGATACACTATGGGGCTTGTTTACAAAGCCGCGGTAGTGGTTCGCGATCGCGATCGCAGCCGCGGCCCCATTGAAATCAATGGGGCCGCGGCTCCGATTACGATCGCAAACCGCTACCGCGGCTTTGTAAACAAGCCCCTATATCAACCGACTCACCTTTGTCCACCTGTTTATTCACACCTTCAACAAAACATAACAGATTAGTAAGACAAGATCTTCCTTGTCTAAAGCCATGTTGGCTTTCTCCCATTAGGCCATGACTATCTACATGCTGAGTAATTTTATTCTTTATGATGGTTTCTACCATTTTTCCCGGTACTGACGTCAGGCTCACCGGTCTGTAGTTTCCCGGATCACTCCTGGAACCCTTTTTAAAAATTGGTGTTACATTGGCGATCCTTCAGTCTTCAGGTATTAGAGATGATTTTAATGATAGTTCACAGATTACTAATAGCAGGTCTGCAATCTCATATTTCAGTTCTTTCAACACCCTTAGATGTATACCATACGGCCCAGGTGATTTGCTACTCTTCAGTTTATCAGTTGTAATACATCTTCCCGATGTATCGATATTTCCTTCAATTCTTCCGCACCTTTAAATACCACTTCAGTCATGGGTAATATCCCTACATCTTCCTCAATAAAGACTGAAGCAAAGAATTCATTCAGTCTGTCCGCTATCGCCTTGTCGCCTCTTAGTGCCCCTTTAACCCCTTTATTATCTAATGGACCAACTGACTCTCTCACAGGTTTTTTGCTACGAATGTACTTGAAAAAGTCTTTATTTCGCATTTTTGCTTCCGCAGCAAGCTTCTTCTGAAATTCTCCTTTTGCCTGCCTTATCAATGACTTGCATTTGACTTGCCAGTGCTTGTGCTGTTTCCAGTTTTCATCGTTTGGCTCTTTTTTCCATTTCCTGAAAGATGCTTTTTTTGGCAACAACAGCCTCTCTGACCTCACCTTTAAACCATGCTGGCAGTTTTTCGGACTTCCTTCCACTTTTCTTAAAGCGTGGAATACAGCTGGTCTGGGCTTCCAAGATAGTATTTTTCAACAACACACAAGCTTGATGTAAGTCTTTAACCTTTGCAAGTGCTCCTTTTAGTTTTTTCTTAACTATTTTCCTCATTTTATCATAGTCTCTCTTTCGAAAGTTAAAAGGTAGTACTGTGGATTTCCTTATTATCCCTCCTCCACTAATTAAATCAAAGGTGATCATGCTATGATCAGTATTGCCAAGTGGCCCCTACACCCTTATCTCTTGCACTAGATTTGGTGTTCCACTAAGGACTAGGTCTAATATGGCTTCCCCTCTGGTCAGTTCATGAACCAGCTGCTCCAAGAAGCAATCATTTATTTCATCTAGGAACTTTATCTCCCTAGCATGTCCTGCCGTGACACTGACCCAGTCCATACTGGGGTAATTGAAATCACCCATGATTATTACTGCGCTGTAACTTTTGTTAGCTTCCTTGATTTCTTTGAGCATTTCATCATCCATTTGTTCATTCTGGCCAGGCGGTCGATAGTACACCCCCACTGCCATCGCTTTCCCCTTGTTGTAATCTTCACACATATACGAGCGTATTGCAAAATCTTGAGCCTGTTCCTTGGAAGCTGTGCCAGGGTCCTCTGGACAGTAGGAGCACCACGGGGTCCCCGAGGAGGGTGGTCCCAGACCCTTCTTCTCTCTTGCTGTCCTATCTTCTTGTTGGCTAGTTCTTTGCTTTTCTCTTTTTTCCCCTATTATTTATTTTTCAATTGACTCTTTTTGCTGTTTGCAATAAAGCAGCTTCAACGTTTGAAAAAGAGAAAAAAAGCCTTTGAGGTAGCCGCTCCTACCCAGCTTTTGTGGGTAGCTGGGGCAGTCCTCCTAGGGTTTCTCCCACCAGCCTGTCAGCTACAGGGTTGCCCTCTTTGGAGGTTGCTTTTTCATTGTGGGTTTTCCCAACTTGTCTTCTTCTTTTCATGGTATTTCTCTCTGCTGCTGAAGGGCACAGCCATGCAGCAATGCAGCCTGCAGTCCCTGGCTGTTTAAACCCACGGCTGCAGTTTTTGATGCGAGAGCTGCAGAAATGCTTCGGGCCCTGTGACCTTCTTTCGGTCATCTATTTTCAGTCTTTCGCAGTTGCATAGTGACCCCCTCAGGGACTTAGCCCTGACCTCTGGTGCCCCTCCTGCTGTCCTCGTTCCGCTTTTTTGTTCATTCTTTTCTCTGGGAGCCCTGCCTTGTCCCTGATGGGGATTGGTTGGGACGAAGATGAGGATTTCCTTTCTCTAGCTGATGAATCAGCAGAGGAGGGGGCACATCCTCTGGAGGAAGATGAGGATCCATCAACGCTCTGCCTTTTTCTGCCCTTATTCAGGCTGCTATGGTGTCGTTATGCTTTTCAGGGCCCACCCCTTTGGTATTTGTGCAAGTAGGCCCTGTGCTGGAGGGTTTGTGGCATCCTTCCGGCCTTTCCCCCTCCATGAGCCTGTGTGTAAGCTCATGGTCTCTCAGTGGGAAATGCTGGAGGGGCCCTAGGGTTCTGGCTTGGCTCTGTCCTCTGCCCCAGAGTGTATGCTGGAACAGCTTTGGGGCTCCCTCAAATGGATGCCCTGGTCATGACAAAGTGCACTTCTATCTCAGTGGAAGGGGACGCTGCACTGAAGAAATCTTATGTTAGGAGAGAAGAAACCCTCCTCCAAAAAGACCAGCCCACGTACACTGGTGGTTTAGTGGCGGACCTGTCTGCCTTACAGGAGCTGAGCTGGGTTCCAGTCATTGCCATTGCAGCTTTGCTTTCTTTCCCTTCCCCTGCTTTGCCACACTCAAAAGCGCCTTTACAGATTCGACTTTGGGCACACAAGCCACACTGTGTGCAGGTCTAGGGATCTGAGGTCCCTTACACTGGATCCAGAGCAGCCTTCATGGTCTTAAATGCAAGTCTCCAGTCACAAGGTCACTGGTTCATTCCCTGGCAAGCCTTACACCAACTTTGGGGATGGCAGAATTTTTTCCAAGTCCATGGTGATGGTAGTAGTGGATAATAATGAGGGACAAGGACGTTTGATAATGTAAATGACATATGTTTTGGTATTGTGGACATACCTGCCTACTACTACTTCTGATCACTTGAATAGTGCTACAAGACATACTCAGCACTGTTCTTCTGGCAGATCCCTTCTATCTGTGCCCTTCTCTTCTACAGCCCACTCCAGACTTCGATCCTTCCACCTTGCCGCTCCTTACGCATGGAACAAACACCCTGAGTCTGTGTGTCAGGCTTCATCTCTGGCCCTTTTCAAATCCAGGCTGAAAACTCACCTCTTTGCTTTAGGATCCTGAACCGCTTTGTCTCCCATGTCTTTCCTTGCCGATCCCCTAGATGTGTCCTCGTCCTCGGCTGTTGTGTTGTCCGTCTTGACTAGATTGTAAGCGCTGATGAGCAGGGACTGTCTGTTACATGTGCCTGTACAGCGCTGCATATGCTTTGTAGCGCTATAGAAATGATGAGTAGTAGTAGAAAGAAGGTTTTCTACTACTTATCACTTGCATAGCGATGCTACAGGGCCCGAAAGGCTAGGGAGCTCGCAGTCTGGGTCAGGAAGCCTTTTTGCTACTGATCATCTCATATGGAAGGAGGCAGTTTACAGAGACTTCGAAGGTGATGGCAGATAATGAGCCCCCTCTAAGAACATATTTGTGAGAAAAGAAATGTTTAGGTGTTAAAGTGGAGGCAGGGGATAGTATTTTACAGAAGGCTCTGCTGAATGTGGAGCCTGTTGTTAAATGCATACAGGGACATGCAGGAGTGTATATGGGTTGTGTATATGGGTTGCCACCATGCGCAGCGGGAGGAGCCATTGTACAAGGCTACGTATGGGAAAATTGGGAAGTGGCAATTTTGCGGCTTCCAGGCATAGCCGGGCCATTTTGAAAAGCCGTATGTAGAAGTGCTGCCAACTGAGGCCTCAGGTTTTTTTTATTTTCATGTTGGAGGAGTAAATAGCAGGAGATTCAGGAGAATAAGTCCTTTATCCCTTGTGAAAGACCCTGGTATAAATGAGCACTTTTTACAAATCTATGCCTGCCTACTACTAGTTACCATTGTATAGCACTACAAGGCGTAGTGAGCGCTGTACAGGCCTTTTGGCAAAGATCAAGTGCCTCAGAGCTGGTGTAAAACCCAATGTGGACATTGTTTGCCATTTGCATGGATTCCATTTGTAAAATGGGAACTACACATGTAGCTTTTTAGTCCCCCCAAGCAAGGACATGCTTCTAAAATAGCCTCCAGTGATTGTGAAGCCCATCTAGTAGTCCATTTCCCCTTCTTGTTGGACTAGCAGAGATTAAGGAGGAAGGGTGTTTTTTTGTTTGCTGTGCGTGGTAACTGTGCACAGCTACGGAAGAGAGATAGTAAAACTCTTTCTGTTATGGATGGAGATAGGCTGTTTTTAATTTATACTATGTTAGCGGGCGCCATGGGGTGGGAGATAAGCCCTGAAATTAGACCACCATCTACAGGATATTTAGTTATATGTAATTTGGTATACCACAGTTCAGGCAGAGAACTCTTGCCACTGACTTATTAGTTCCATAAGCGAATGTAAACTCAAAACACAGAAGGCACTTCAAATGTGGTCAGCGTAGTATTTGCTTTGTCACTATGGAAGGACCTTTCAAACACCCTAAAACTAAAATTAATTAAAAACTTTTCCAAGCTATTAGCACCACAAACATGATGTTTATCTGCATGTGGAGTGGAGGAGTGGCCTAGTGGTTGGGGTAAGGTACTTCAGGCTGGAAGGTTGGGGGTTCAAATCCCACTAGAGGACAGCAATCTTGAGCTGGAAGGACTGGGGTTTCTAGTCCCAGAGGTGCTCCTTGTGGTCTTGGGCAAGCCACTTAACCCTCCATAGCCCATGTTCCCTGTAAAATAGTTATCTCCAAGTTATAATGCCCTGTTCAATGTAAACTGCACTGATGCAGAATAACATGGTATATAAGAGATTGTAATAAATAAATGTTCCCTTGTCAACTTCTATACACAGGAAGAACAAAGAGATGTTTTATGTAAAATTAGAGTCATTGGACATAGAAGTTGTTTAAAAAGAAATATAGCTGACAAGCCTTTGGTAGAACATTGCGATGCTAAGCATCTTAAATCTGAGGGTCTGAGTTTTTTTGTTATTAAGAAACTAGTCTTTTTTGGAAAGGTGGTAACTATCATTGATCAGCTACTTTTAAAAATAGAACAGTGATACATTTTTGACCTGAATACTCTAGCTCCTAATGACTTAATCAAGACAATAAGGACATTGACTATAAGGTGTTTTTATATGATTTTTTTCATTGCTTTTGACATTTCTACTGTTTTTATTATGTTTCTTATTATTTTACTGTATTATTTATTGCAGGGTATTCTTCATGTTAAAATATCAATTATTTCCTTTTAAGAGATATATTATGGATAGAAATATTTTTTACAGGGTGATGTTACCATTTGCCTGATGATCTTACACTAAGGGGTATGTTTACTAAACTTTCTTAACGTGTGGGCCGCGCAATTAGCACGCGCTAAGGTACCTTAGCGCATGCTAATGATGCTTTACGGGGCAAAAAATGCGCTGTAGTGTGCGCTCACGCGCGCAGCGGCGCAAACAAGCGCTGAAGGCGGGGAAAGGCTCCCGGAGGGCGGAGGAAGGCTCCCCAGGGGCGGAGAGAAGGGGTCAATGGGTGGAGAGTGGGAAGGGAGAGGCTCCCCACACACTAACGATGTGAAATTCGAGGCCAAAACTAACGCAAGTGAAAACCTCGCGTTAGAGCTGATTTAAAGAGAAAAGAAACCATTTCTGTCAGCAATGTACAGCAAAACCAGGGAAACCTACAAAAAAGTGATAAGTGTGATACATGTGCACGGAACAAAAGTGCAAATAAACATTGAAAATGACCCCAACAAAATTAAAAAAATCATAATCAAGCTGAGCAATAGTGATAGTAATGGGAAACATCAAAAAACACTCCCAAGAAAGCCCCAAAAAATAAATATGAATTTTGGAAAGGTCTACGTTCCGTCCCCATACAAGGTGAATGATCCCACAGTGAAATAGCACTGATCAGGGTTTCCCTCTCCATTGGACAGGTTACCTATGGCATGCACATGTTCCACAACAGCAGGGCGGGCATGTCGGAATGGGCAACTGGACAGATGCTGGGAAAGGGGATACAGAGGGCTGCAGGTGGCACATGCTGTGGTGCAGCTGGGGCACAGTGCGGACTAGGCAGATGCCTAGGTGGCACTTAGGAATGCTGAAACTGAACAGCAGCCAAACAGCAACTGATGAGGACCCAACATGGGCACGAGAGAGTTTATCACAGTGTCACAGGGGATAGTACCCAGCAGGTACCTCCAAGGGCACAGAACATTGGCAGGCAGTGTTGGGGGGAAGCGTGGATGCCCATGCAGGCACCCCTACCCCAGAACACGCACCATAGGCAGCCGCCTACCTGCACACTGGATGGCTTGAGACTGCACACCACCAGCACCACCAGCAGAAGGGCATGTCAGCATGGTGGCACAGGGGTACTGGAGGTGGAGGGGGGCAGTGGCAGCTGCCAAGAGCCGACCATGGCCTAGCCCTGTGTAGGTGGGTGCCATGCACTGCAACAGACAGGCTCTGTCTGACAAACAACCATGGTATCTCCAGGGACTGCACTGTCTCTGTGAGCACAGTGTGGTTCAGGAGCAGAAGGTCACAGCTGGGGCTACTGCCAATCCAGTCCCCATATTTTACCCGCTACTAAACCGTGATAGTAAGGACAAACCTTTATTGCAGAGAACATATGCATGGTTCAAACGCCTATATTTTACTCCACCGAGCACAGACACCAGAAACATGCGCATTACCTAGAGCAGAGTCCCACAAATGCAGTCCTGGAGGGCCACAAATCATTCAGGTTTTATGCTGTCTCCAATATAAGGCCATGTCAGCATGGTGGCGGAGGGGTACTGGTGGTGGAGGGGGCAGTGGCAGCTGCCCAGAGCAGACCATGGCCTAGCCCTGTGTAGGTGGGTGCCATGCACTGCAACAGACAGGCTCTGTCTGACAAACAACCATGGTATCTCCAGGGACTGCACCATTTTTGTGACCACAGTGTGGTGTGGTGAACACAGCCAGTGTGTTCAAGAGCAGAAGGTCACAGGTTCAAGTCCCAGCTATGGTTCCTGCCAACCCAGTCCCCATATTTTACCCACAACTGAAACATGCTACTACAGACAGAACCTTTATTGCAGATGACATAAACAGGCCCAAAACACCTACGTTTTACCCAACAGAGCACAGACACCAGAAACAGGCACATTACCTAGAGCAGAGTATCCCAAATGCAGTCCTGGAGGGCCAAACACCATTCAGGTTTTATGCTGCCTCTAATAAAGATGCCTGTGCTGCATTTCTATGCACCGCCCCCATGGTATGCAGATGTATTCCATGCATATTCATGAGGGACAGCATGAAAACCCGAACAGTGTTGCTCACACCAGGACCGGGGTTTGGAACCTCTGCCGTAAAGCAGCAGCCAACAGGGCCAGACAAACACGCACCCACAGGCTCCATTATCCAATGCCTCCTGGAGAGGCAGGACATTGGGCCCTGCGTGCATCTCCCAATACTAGCACCTGCATACCTTAGCAATGCCACCCTAAACCAGGGAATACAGTACACAGCTATCAAAAAGTTGCTATGATAACCGGCAGATAGCAATTCCGAGGTTAAGTACAATTATCTGATTGAGCTGCATCATGGCAACCTTTCTGATATCTGTGGAGTGTGCTACAGGTCTTGTGTCTGACAGTGTTTACCACCCTGGCGAGTGATCCCAACAGTATTGCGTGCCATAGCCATGCCTGAACTGTGCCCAGGACTGGAGCGGTGGCCAGGGCTGCCAAACACCCCAATAGTTCTACAATGCTGGCATAGGTGTGGGAGTGTGTATCTGCTATCCAGTGTGTGGTGTTGCAAACACCCCCCACAGCCCACACTGCCAGCACTGTTGCCAGTATTGGCCTCCAAGGGCACAGAGCAGTGGCAGGAGGTGCTGGGGGGGAAGCGTGGACGTCTATGCAGGCACCCCTACCCCAAAACCCACACTATAGGCAGCTGCCTACCCGCACACTGGATGGCCTGAGACTGCGCACCACCAGCACCACCAGCAGAAGGGCATGTCAGCATAGTGGCAGAGGGGTACTGGTGGTGGAGGGGGCAGTGGCAGCTGCCCACAGCAGTCCAGGCCCAGTCCTGTGTAGGTGGGTACCGTCCACTGCAGCAAACAGGCTCTGTCGGATGTACAGTCATGGACTCCCCAGGGAATGTGCCATATCTGTGGCAACACAGTGGTGCAGTGCACACAGACAGTGTGCTCAAGAGCAGAAGGTCACAGGTTCAATTCCCAGCTGTGGCTCCTGCCAACCCAGTCCCCATATTTTACCCATGAAGAAAACATGGTAGTAAAGACTGAAACCTTTATTGCTGAGAACATAAGCATGGGTCAAACACCTATATTTTACTCTACACAGCACACACACCATAAAAATGCGCATTACCTGCAGCCAAGTCCCCCAAATGCAGTCCTGCAGGGCCACAATTTCCAATATGAGGACATGTCAGCATGTTGGCGGAAGGGTACTGGTGGTGGAGGAGGCAGTGGCTGCTGGCCACAGCAGACAGTGGCCTAGCCCTGTGCAGGCGGGTGCCGTCCACTGCAACAGACAGGCTCTGTCGGATGTTCAGTCATGGACTCCCCAGGGAATATATCATATCCGTGGCAACACAGTGGTGCAGTGCACACAGACAGTGTGTTCAAAAGCAGAAGGTCACAGGTTCAAGTTCCAGCTGTGGCTCCTGCCAGCCCAGTCCCCTTATTTTACCCATGAAGAAAACATGGTAGTAAAGACTGAACCTGTATTGCTGAGAACAGAAACATGCCTCAAATGCATATATTTTACCCCATAGAGCACAAACACCATAAACATGTGCAGTACCTAGAGCAGAGTCCCCCAAAGGCAGTCCTGGAGTGCCAAGCACCATTCAGGTTCCATGCTGTTTCCAATACATATGTCTGTGCTGCATCACCATGCACCGCCCCCATGGTATGCAGATGTATCTCATGCATATTCATTAAGGATATCATGAAAACCCGAGCAGTGTTTGGCCCACCAGGACCGGAGTTGGGAACCTCTGCCCCAGCGCAGCGGACAACAGGGGCAGACACGCCTGCACCCACAGGCCCCATTATCCAAAGCCACCTGGAGAGGCAGGGCTTCGGGCCCTGTTTCCTTCCCCGAATACTAGCACTTTCATAACTTAGCAATGCCACCCTACACCTGGGAATACGGTACACATTTATTTATTTTATTTATTTAGTACACACTTATATACCGCCACTTCCAGCGATCAGTAGCGGTTTGATTACATCTTTGGGAGTTGTCAAATCAAGACAGAAAAGTTGGGGCAAATATATACATAGATTTGGGGGTAAGGCACAGCACACAGAATTAGTGTCTTAGAGATTGGACTATACATATTTACATTTTTACATTTATACATATAACATTACAACAGAGCATGATTCATTGATTCCTTTGCTTCATCTATATCTCACTGAGAATCACAACAGATTGTAGTGTCTTTGGAATAGATGAGTTTTTAGTTCCTTCCTGAAAGCACTAATGTCCTTGATTGATCGCAGCTCGTATGGTAGTTAATTCCAGATGGTTTGCGCAGAGAATGAGAATGCCTTGCGGCTAGTACTTGCTTTTACAGATCTGATGTTGGTAGGAACTTGTAGTGTGCCTGAGTTGATAGTTCTCCTGTCCCTGTTTGTTGGTTGCGTGCTGATAAGGGTGGAGAGAAATGATGGGGCTAGGTTATGTATGAGTTTGAACGTGGTTACCAATGTTTTGTATTGTATCCTGGCAGCAATGGGAAGCCAGTGTAGCTCGATCAAAACAGGTGTGATGTGTTCAGCAATGCTTGTTCGCATGATGATCCTGGCCGTCACATTTTGGGCCATTTGCAGGATATTTAGCGTTTTCTTTGGCAGACCTTGTAAGATGGCGTTACAGTAATCCAGGTGTGGCATAATGAGTGCTTGTGCAACAGACCGAAAATCACAGGGTTCGATTATATTCCGCAGCGGCTGTAGCACTCTAAGCTTGTGGAAAATGGCCTTGTTGGTTTTGCGCAGGTGCTTTTCCATCTTTAGATTGCTGTCGAGTGTGACTCCCAGATATTTGATCTCATTCTTCGTGTTGTACGTGTTGTTACACAGGGTGATTGTAGGAGGAGGCTCAAAATTTGGTTTACTGGATATATACATCACCTCAGTTTTCTTATGGTTAATTGTCATGTTGTTTTGCTGTAACCATCTTAACATCTCGTCCAGGCAGGTTTCGAGCTGAGTATATTTAGGGTCAGTGGTATCCAATTGTGTGTATAGCATAATATCATTTGCGTAAATGTGGTAGTTGATGTTATGTTTTTTGAAAATGTCACAGAGGGGCTGCATGTAAATGTTGAAAAGTAGTGCCGATAGGGCCGAACCCTGGGGTATGCCTTGAGTTTGCGAGAATGCTTCTGCCTTTTCGCCATTGAATTGGACTTGTGGCATTCTGTTCGTTATGTAAGAGGAGAACCATTTGAGGGGGGTTCCCAAAATTCCTATTGATACCAGTTTGTTAAGGAGGATTCCATGATGGACAGTATCAAAGGCGGCAGAGATGTCAATGAAAATGAGTATAAACATTTTCTTTCTGTCTTCTAGGCCTTTGAGGAGGTTGTTAATCAGTGCTATTAAAAGCGTTTCGACCCCATGATTTCGTCTGAAACCGTATTGTTGTTTGTCCAGGGTTTCACTGTCATCGAGGTGTTCTTGAAGTTGTATGAGAACTGCTTTCTCAATGATCTTTGCTAGGAACGATATGCTGGAGATGGGTCCTCTTTGTTGAGTGTGTTGTTCTTTAGGATTGGCCTTATTATAGATTTCTTTAGTTGGGCAGGCATGATTCCTTGACGTAGTGATTGGTTTACAATGTGAGAGATTTGTCGGACGATATCCTTTTTCGCCGCTTTGATCCAAGCAGTTGGGCAGGGGTCCAGCGGGGAGGTGGTGGTATTTATGCTAGTTATTATGTTGATAGTTTGTTGATCATCTATATTGTGGAAAATGCTCCATGTTTGTTCTTGATCCACATCTGTTTTCTGATAAGCTGCATCTACACAGAGAGTAGGCGAGGTTGTAGTCAGCTTGCTTGCGTAGTGGTTTGCCAGTGTTTGGGGATGGATAGAGTTACCCTGGTGTTCTATCAAAAGGTTGCCATGAGTAATGGTAGATAGCAATTCCTAAGTTAAGCACAATATGCTGAGTGAGCTGCATCATAGCAATCATTCAGATGTCTGTGGAGTGTGATACAGGTCCTGTGTCTGACAGTGTTTACCACCCTGGGGGGTGACTCCTACAGTATTGCGTGCCATAGCCATGCCTGCACTGTGCCCAGGACTGGTGTGGTGGCCAGGGCTGCCAGACACCTCTATAGTTGCTCAATTCTGGCATAGGTGAGGGGAGTGTGTGTCCGTCTATCCAGTGTGTGGTGGCTGCCAACACCCTCCTCAGCCCACACTGCTAGCACTGTTGCCAGTATCGGCCTGCCGATGTGCATAATGAGGAGCAAGGTACTGTGGGTATAGCCCGGACAGGGCGGCCTGTGCAGGATGCATCTGCACAGGGCATAGGGCAATGGCTGGGACATTGTAGTGCCCGGCCACCACCTGCACAGACAGGGTGGCCACAGCATGTCCTGCTGGGAGGTCACTCTCACCCTGACTGAGCAGTGACCACGGCATGGCTAGGTTCCATCATAGTGCTATATAGAATATCTGTCAAGTGATATATATGGGTTTCCTTTTCTGGGGCCCAAACACTCACATATTTGCCTGGTGGGTGTGCTCACATCCCCTCTGGTAACATGCACTATGGACTAGCTAGCAGATTGTCTGCAGTTGGTATATGTATGGCTGGAGCACCATGCAGGGTGCAGCAGCTGGGGACTCACTGTGCTTGCTGCTGGAAAATGTCAGATGGTGGTGGGGCAGCTGGGTATTTCAGGCCCTACTGTCTATCTGCTATTGAAGTATGGATGCGTACAGAACTGCATGGAGTGCCTGTAGGTTGTCTGTACCGCTGATGGTCCCTTCTGCCGCCACCATTGCAGGGATATAGAGTTCCAGAGGGCAGGTTCAGTGGTATGACACACTCCACCTAGGGTCCAAATAGCACCTTTCTCTCTCTCCCTCCCTCCCATCATGTGGCCATGGCACTCACACAGGATATGCACTATTCCATGGGCATCATAGTCCACAAGGCCCAGACATGACTGGGATATACAGACTGGGACAGGTGTATCATAGGTGTGTCTGATGGGACCACCTATCACACACTGGCACTAATGGGGACCTGCAGCATAGCCTATCTCAGCTGGGACAGGTGCTGTGGACAAGGTGCTGGGCGCCCCACCTCACCCTCAGGGTGAGCACAGGACCTGCACACTGGGACGGTCTGTAGCTACTCTGTACCAGTAACACACACGGTCAGTACCCCCTACCAGGCCTAGGTGCTGTGGGGCTGCATACCCCATCTTCAGATCATCTGTAGACTGCTGCTTTGCATGTGCAGTGCATCATGGGTGTGAGAGGACTAACTCTACCCTTGTAACCGCAGCACACAGTCTGCAGAAGTTATTTTGTAGCCAGCCAAACATCTCTTTACAGTTATAGAGCTGTAGCCCACTGGTGATTACACTGCCTGTGGAACCAGAGGTTGGTGGTTCAAATCCACAGTGGGTTTATTTATTTAATTTACTTTATTTATTTACATTCCCTCATATACCATGCTATTCTGCACCATTGCGGTTTACATTGCACAAACTGGACATACATTGAACAGGGCATTATAACTTGGAGATAACTATTTTACAGGGTACATGGGGGGCTGTCTGGGGCAGTTTGTGTGTAATTTCAAGTAGTACAGCCTGCAGAAACACCCTCACAGTGCTGTAACCTTAAGGTGCCTTATAAGGTGCCTTATGGGGCACCTGAAGATTACAGCACTGTGAGGGTGTTTGAGCTGGCACTACTAATTTAAATTAAAAAATCTGCCACAGGCAGCCTCATAAATAACCCCACTGTGGATTCAAACCCACAACCTCTGGCTCCACAGGCAGCGAGGTAACCTGTGGGCCACAGCTCTATAGCAGAGAGCAAATGCCTGGCTGGCTACAGAAGGAATCCTGCAGACTCTGTGCTGCGGTTACCAGGGTAGGGTTGATCCATTCGTAACCGTGCTGCACTGCACATGACGTTTATAGCACTGTGAGGGTGTTTCACCTGGCAGCACTGCTGTAACGTAGAAAGGAGACTGCCTCAGGTAACACTGTTGTAACGTAAGAAGACATATGCCTCACACAGCACTGATGTACATTAAAAAGTACTAGGCCTCATTCAGCACTGCTGTATAATAAAGTGCAATGCCTGAGACAGGTTATGGTTATGGTTATGGTTAGGCATTTGATATACCGCCCTTTACTTACGCATCAGAGCGGTTTACATGTATATACTAACAGGTACTTTTATTCCCTTGTCCCCGAAGGGCTCACAATCTAAGTGTACCTGAGGCAATGGAGGGTTAAGTGGCTTGCCCAATGCCACAAGGAGCAGCCATGGGACTAGAGACCGCAGTCCCTCCGGCCTGAGGTTACTTGTCCCCATGCGGGAATTGAACCCCTGGCCCTCCGGCCTGAGATAACCTGTCCCAACCACTGAGCAAACACACTCTCAAAGTGCTGTAACATAAGGTGCCGCATCAGCTGCCCCATAAGGCACTCCAGAGGGCATACTATAAAGTGCACTGTCCGCCCAGGCACCCTAGAATGTTCCTTATAGTGCGCTTTATAGGGTGCCGTATGAGGCCCCGCAAGGTCATAGCACTGTTTTTGATGGCAGCACTGTGCATTTTAACGCATGAAAATCTTAAGTAGGTGCGCTGACATGCAAGGAGGAACAGCAGTGTAGCACAATGGTTAAGACACTGACTGATGGTGCAGGGGTTCCCAGTTTAATTATTCTCTTCCTGTTTCTAAATTGTGATCCCTTGTTTTTTGTTTGGTGATGGTCTATGTTCTGTATGTGTAGCCGAGCTGCGGTATTCTGTTCTTATAGTTTCTATTTGACAGTGCCACTTGTTCTCTTTCCCCAGTAGGAGATGTATTGGTATTCTTTGAGATGTATTGGTTTAATATTTGCAGTGTTGCCTTTTGATAGGTAGGGTATGGTTCTTTGTGAGTCCTGGTGTGCTGTTATGATATGGTGGGTTTGCTATGGGTTCTAAATGGGCAGGATTTATAGTACATTCTAATGTGCCTGACGGTTGGCACTGGGGTATAGTAATGTAGAAATCTGGTAGTCTTTCTTTATCCATGCACTCTTAAAGAGGCATGTTTACTAAAGGTTAGTACACTTTAACATTATGCAAATATGTATGCAAATGAGGTCTCTTATGCAAATGAGGCCTCACAATGAGTCTCCGCACATGGCCCCGCACCCCTCTTGGGCCGCCCCTGCCTGCTGCAGGACACAAATAGGCATCAGGAAAGGGCTCCTTCGACCAGCAAAACATCCGGAGGATGTGCAGGAAATAGACCTCTCACTTCCCCAGTACTGCCCACAACTGTAAAGAGAACTACTGCTCGATGTCAAATGCCTGCAGCACGGCAACTGGTGAAGCGTTCCTGATCTATATTACCATTGCAGGGATATCTGTGCAGATGTCCTCGATGATGTCCATATTGGGGATGTCCACATTTCTCAAACTGTATCCAAACTTGGAGGTTACTAGCCTTTTTGGTTATGTTTTCATCTGGATGCTGCTAACTGTACTTGGCCATTCTTTCTAAAATCTGCTTTCATATGTATTATAACTTCATACAGCATCTGATTTTGGCATGGTCAATAAAAATTACAAAAACGGCTTTGGGGTTGCAAGGGTACCTGTCTGTCCAGGGTTTCGGTGGGAATTTTTCTGTGAAAGAAGAAAGTAGACCTTACCTGCTAATTGTCTTTCCTTGAGATCTCTCCGGGCCAGTCCAGGAACTGTAGTGTTGTCAACCTTCTCCAGCAGCTGAGGACTGAATTCTCAAAGTCTTGCTGACAGCTACTCCAGCTCCCTCTGGTATCAGAGACTCAGTCACCCATTGTCAAAGCAGTCTGGCTATTAACCTCTGCCACCCTGACTTAAAACGCTACTATAAAAACAACAAACAAGTCCACTTACTGGCTAAAAACCCCAGAACGCTTGTTATTCTTTATTTTTTTTTCCTTTTTTTTTTTTGCTTAACTCAAAAAGGAACGACCGGTAACCTGCAGCCCCCTAACTCCCAGGGAGCCCCATAGTCCGAGCCGCTCCGCGCCTTATGGGCTAATCTCCCTATACCTATGCAGCCTGCAATCTCCGTTGAAAACTCATGAGGCCCTCTTTAACCTTTAACGAGCCACTAAAAGTCTCATCCAAAACTCCGCAAATGACTGGGTGGGTCCTGGACTGGCCCGGAGAGATCTCAAGGAAAGACAATTAGCAGGTAAGGTCTGATTTCTTCTTCCTCTTCGTCTCTCCGGGCCAGTCCAGGAACTGTAGGGAAGTACCAGAGCAGTACCTAACCTCGGGAGGGTCCCGCTGGGCCCGCTACTATGGCTGATGCCCCTACATTTGCATCCCCCTTCACCTGAACATCCAAGCAATAGTGCTTTGCAAACGTGTGTAGAGACGACCAAGTAGCCGCCTGGCAGATATCCACTGGCAGCACCAAGGCAAACTCGGCCCACGAAGCCGCTTGACCCTGAGTCAAATGAGCTCAGAGACCATTCGGAGGCGCCTTTCTGCGTGCCTGGTATGTTGCCGCAATTGTGTGCTTCACCCAACGAGCAATAGAGGCCTTGGAAGCTGCCTCACCTTTCCGCGGACCCCCAAAAAGCACGAACAACCTGTCGGTCTTTCGAAAAGATTCCATCCTTTTAAGGTACCTATGTAGCACTCTTCTGAGATCTAACTTCCTCAAAGATCTACCTACCGCAGACCTCTCATGACCTTGAAAGGTCGGTAGTGAGATCGGTTGATTGACGTGAAAACCAGACACCACCTTCGGAAGAAAGGACGGAACTGGGCGTAGCATCACCTTCTCTGAGGAAAACTGAATATACGGCTCCCTGCAGGACAGAGCCTGCAGATCCGAAATGCGTCTAGCCAAACACAACGCCACCAAGAACGCAGTTTTCCAAGAATACTCCCTCAACGGAGCCGGCCCACCAGGATCGAAAGGAGGCCTTGTCAGCGCCTCTAAAACCAAGTTTAGATCCCACGGTGGAACCACTTGCCTTACCGGAGGTCTCAGATTCTTAACCGCCCTAAGAAACCTCTGCACATCAGGATGCCATGACAAGATGGAACCCTGCACCGTGCCTCGGAAACATGCCAGGGCCGCCAAATGTACCTTTAGTGTACTGAGAGCCAGACCCTTATCCAGACCATCCTGCAAAAAAGACAAGACCGCGGGTACCGACGCGGCGAATGGACGAATGCCACGGCCTGCGCACCAGTCTTCAAAAATTTGCCAAATACGAATATAAGCCAGCAACATCGAGCTTCTCCTGGCCCTCAACATCGTGGCTATCACCGCTGAAGAATAACCTCTACGCTTTAGCCTTTCCCTTTCAAGAGCCAAGCCATAAGAGAGAATCTATCCACATCTGGCATTAGAACCGGGCCCTGATTCAACAGATTGATCCGATCTGGCAGTCTCCACGGCCGATCCACCAACAGACGAACCAGATCCGCATACCACGCTCTCCTTGGCCAGTCTGGTGCAATGAGAATCACCTTCCCTCCGTGTTTCTCTATCCTATGGATCATTTACCACGGCGGAAACACATAAAGGACCCCGCCTGATGGCCACGGCTGAGCCAAAGCATCGAGGCCTTCCGACATGTGCTCTCTGCCCCTGCTGAAAAACCGACTCGCCTTGGCGTTGTGGAGAGTGGCCATCAAATCCATGATCGGCTGCCCCCACCGTAATGTAATGTCGTGAAAGACTGCCGCATTCAACTCCCACTCTCCTGGATCTAAGACATGACGACTGAGAAAGTCGGCCTGCACATTGTCCCGACCAGCGACATATGCCGCTGAAAAAGCTACCAAATGAGCTTCGGCCCAGGACATCAACAGCTGACTTTCCTACAACAAGGCGGGACATCCCGTACCGCCTTGTCGATTGATATATGAGACTGTCACTGCATTGTCGGAGAACACGCAAACCGCCTTGCCGCTTACCAGATGGACAAACTCTCACAGGGCGAGGAGCACGGCCCTCATCTCCAGCCGATTGATCGACCAGCCGGGTCACAGTCTCCGACCGGCAGCCCTGAGCTACTTGAGCCATACAATGTGCCCCCCAGCCAGAAAGCCTGGCGTCCGTGGTGACGGTCACTCAATCCGGCTGATCCAGTGCATACCCGCTCGAGTCAGGTTGCAGCCACCACTGTAAGCTGGTGCTGACTGCCTTGGGGCACACCAATTTCCGATTCAGAGGATGAATCTGGGGCGACCAGCGGGATAGCAACACTTGCTGCAGAGGGCGCATAGGCACCAGGTCCAGAGACGCCGCCATGGAACCTAGCAGCTGCAAGTATCGCCATGCCATTGGAGCCTTTACACGCAAAAACGCCGTCATCTGCAGCAAGAGCTTTTGCACCCTGGCTTCTGGCAAAAAAACTGCTCCTACGGACGTGTCGAACAAGGCTCCTAGGTACACCAAGCGCTGCATTGGCAGCAACTGACTCTTGGTCTGGTTCACTACCCAACCTAGATGCTCCAGGAATTGCACTACTCGAGCTGTTGCCTCTATCAATTCTGACACGGAACTCGACCGAACCAACCAGTCGTCCAGGTTAGGGCGCACCAAGATGCCCTCTTTCCGCAATGCAGCCGCCACCACCACCATCACCTTCGTGAAAATGCGTGGCGCTGTTGCCAATCCAAACGGTAGCACTCGGAACTGAAAGTGGCCCATGGACACTGCAAAGCGCAGAAATTTCTGATGTTCCGGTCTTATGGGAATGTGCAAATAAGCTTCTGTGAGATCTATGGAGGAAAGCACTTCGCCCGGCTTTACTGAACGAATAACCAAACGCAGGGTCTCCATGCGGAAGTGCAGAACTCTCAAACAGCGGTTCACATGCTTGAGGTCTAAAATAGGCCGGAAAGACCCTTCTTTCTTGGGCACCACAAAATAAATCGAGTACCGACCGCAGCCGCACTGGTCTTGAGGTACCGGAACCACCACTTGAAGTTGCAGTAATCGATGGAGGGTATTGGCTACTGCCTGACGCTTTGAAGCGGACCCGCATGGAGACACCACGAAGGCCCCCAGCAACAGCCAAGAGAACTCCAGTGCGTAACCTTCCCGGACAATCTCCAGGACCCACTGGTCTGTAGTTATTGTGGTCCAGATGGAGTGAAAATCCCGCAAGCGACCTCCCACCGGAACCTCCCTCTGGACCATCCACATTTCATTGAGGCTTCTTATTGGAGGACTGCTAGGGTCCGAAGTAACCTCGTCCGAACCCCCGCGTCCCTTGAAAGAACTGGCCTCTCTGATAAGGTGTGAACCGAGAACTTCTAAACCTGCGGAAGTCCCTATTCTGCCCTTTGAGCAGAGATCCAGGCTTTGGACCCTTCGGCCGGTCCTCTGGGAGACAACCCCCTTTGGAATCTCCCAGATCCTTTACAATCTTCTCTAGCGTTTCCCCAAACAGGAGCTTGCCCTTATACGGAAGCTTACTAAGACGGGTCTTAGAGGAGGCGTCCGCTGCCCAATTCCTCAGCCAAAGGAATCTCCTGGCGGCAATTACCGATGCCATGCACTTTGCCGAAATCCGTACCAGATCATAGAAGGCATCTGCTAGAGAGGCCGCTGCTGACTCTAACTTTGCACCTTCCGGTGAAGGACTGTCCTCACTTTCAGTGTGAGAGTCCCCTTGGAGCCATCGTATGGAGGCCTTAGCCACATAAGCTCCACAAATGGAAGCCTGCAGGGCCAGAGCACTGGAATCAAAAGCAGAGCTTCCAACTTTCTATCCTGCAGATCCTTGAGAGATGCTCCGCCTTCCACCAGAATCGTGGTCTTCTTTGTCACCGCTGCCACCAAGGCATCTACCTTCGGCATGCGGAGCAACTCCCTCTCCTCATGTGGAACTGGGTAAAGGCACCCTATAGCACGAGCTCCTCGCAGGGTAGCCTCCGGGCATTCCCACTCTGACTCTACCATTTGCTTGATCACCCTGTGAACTGGAAAACACCTCTGCTCCGACTTAAAGCCCTGGAGCAGAGGATCTTCAAGTGGTCCCTCCTGGACCGCTGGTAAGACAATATTCAGGGCCGCTAGAGAATGGACTATCAGCGCTCCGAGTTTCTCTTTTCTGAAGACTCTAAAGACATTAGGGTCCTCTCCTGGAGCGATTTCACCTTTCACCTGCGCTTCTAAGCAGAAACCCCCGCCGAACACAAGCTGACCGACAAGAAAAAAATGTGCGGCTAAACGGCTCTATTACTGGCACACAGCATGTTGTCTATATCCAGCACCCAACCCCGCTGCAAGCGGGTGAGCCCGATACGACCACCAGACAGAGAGAGAGAGAGGCTGTACTCTGGGGCTCCCAGTGTCAACCTTCTAAGCTGTCCCTGGTAACGGAGGTGCTCTACGAGGCAGGCTCTGCCTCTAACTGCACTGCCTGTGCAGCCGAGCCCTGTTGGGGGTTCTTTGATTTTCTTCCTTCCGCTGTGCACCTGAAAGCCACAGATTCCCCTCTGGAGAAATTAGCACCCAGCTAGGGCACCCACCAGAGATCTAAATTCCACTGTTTCTTCTTCTTCTTCTTTTTTTTTTCTACCCTAAAACACAGTTCCTCTTCGTCCCTCAGGGAGCCTGTCAGCCTTATGTCCTTTCCAGCTGCTGAGGACTGAAAGACTGAGTCTCTGACACCAGAGGGAGCTGGAGTAGCTGTCAGCAAGATTTTGAGAATTCAGTCCTCAGCTGCTGGAGAAGGTTGACAACCCTCCAGTTCCTGGACCGGCCCGGAGAGACGAAGAGGAACGGCACTGGGCCCAATGTGCAATGTTTAACTTCCTGCAGAAATGCGGCCAATCTGATCTGGATTAAGTGTGTCTATCTTCCTATATTGTTTTGTCAGTGCTGCCAGTTGATATGTTGTAGTGGGATCAGATTTAAAGCACTGATAGGTATTTAGTGGCTTTGTGTTTAACAAGATGTTTGCAATTTAGTAAATGGTTGCATTTATCACACTGTAAGAATACTGCAATCATACTTTTAATACACCTGTGGTGCCGGTCTAATAAGCAAGTATTGTATGTCATTGTTTTAATATGTTTGGCACTGTTTGACAATTAAGACTGGATGAGTTATATTAACAGCCAAGTGGCCATTTTGACAAGTAATACCATTTGAGTATCTAAAAGATGAGCCTGCGGATTCTATTTGCAGGGTTAATTACATGAGATCATTCGTTTTGTTATTATCAATTAATAAAAAATGCTTCTGGTTCCTGCATTATAAGTAATTTCATATGAGGGATTGGCAAATCTAAAGAATATGGTTTGACCATTACCAAAAACAGCATATTACTGCAAATGCTGTTTTGGAGAAGAGTTTCGATGAGTGGATCAGCAATGCTATGATGTAAATGGTGTTTTGTGACTGGGATTTATCCCACATAATTTTGATTGGGTTATCTTGATTTATGAATTTTATATATAAAATAGACATTTTTGGGAGCTTACTAAAACTGTATTACACGTCTGGAGGAGCATTTTAGAAATAACCTCGAAGACCTTCTATTTTCTGAACACTTTGACAATGCACCTACCTAATGAACTGCATAAACAATTAGAAACTTATAACCTTCCCCTTACCCACCCTTTTCTGCCCCCCTTGCTCTTCCTCTCACCTTCTTTATCCTCCCCTCCCATCTCCTAGGATATAGGCCCCATTTCACCATTGATATATCTCCCACAGGATATTGTATATAAGTTTGCCCCGTTACCTCTAAGCTCTCCAGTTCATATACTTGGCTTTGTATTATGTTCAGTTATTGCACTTGTTATATGTACATTACTGTTCATTTTGTTCTTTGTAAACTGCCTTGACATTCTGAAAAGTACTATAGAAAACCAGCTAAAAGGATGTCCTAGTGCGATCTGGGACATCTAAGCCAGAACATCTGAAAAAAAAGCAGGCACATTCAGGTGCAGACGTGATTTCACAAAGTAGTATTTCAGAACCTGGACATCTATACTGTAGGAATAGCCAAATGGTTAGTGTAGTGGGCAAAGACCAGTGAAACCAGGGTTCAGATCCCACTGCTAGTATCATTGTGATTGTGCTGATACTGGGAAGGATGGAGTTGTGTCTTCTCTACACCCTCTGGATGTTTTTCAGCCAAAACAAGTACTTATTTGTGCCTGGAGCAGATCTAAACTTAGACGCCAGAACATCTCTGAGATCAGGCAGTGATGTTCAGGTTTCTGGGAACGCCCCAGTCACGCCTCCACCGTGCCACTGTTCAGACTTGGACGTCCACAGACCTGGCGTCTGAAATGGCTTTGGATGTCTATATGCCTGTTTTCAGACATCCAAAACACAAATAGGTCTTCCAAAATAACCCCCATATGGTTTCATGACAATTCATTCTTTTAATTTAATTTGATTTTTTAGTTAAAGGGACAATTGATTGATCCTTTACAAGGTAAAAGATTTTCTCTTTAATTGTTTTTTCTTCTGAAATTTTTCAAGGAAATCAGCTACTATAATTTTATTGAATAGATTGATTATTTTGTAGTGGACATGAAAACGATATTTGCATTCATAAAGGTATATTGATCCAAACAGAGGTAAAACATTCGATTATTCATATTTTACTTATATGGATGACTCACTTGGGTTTTAATTACTTTACTTCCATTGATTTTTATTGTAGGTTATGATATGTCTTGTGACCCCTGAGGAAGGAGGCTTTAAGCCAAAACATGGCCATGCAGGGTCTTGTTTTGTGTTTCTTGGACTATGTTTTAATAAAAAGAAGCTGTTGGCTCTCTGGTCACACATCACTTTCTGACTTGCAGTTGGCGGTCTGGTGCCTTTCTTGTGTGTGACACTGCAGTTTACAGTCAGGAATCAGGAACCAGAAAACATAGAACACTGTTAATTATGGTGTAACAGCACTACCAATTGTGCGACAAAAGGAAGGGACTGAAAGTATGATAATAATAATTACCCAAAACAAAAACGGCTATAAGACAGGGTGTATCGGGGGATCCTAGTTGCAGCCAACACTGGAAAAACTATGTGAGGGCTCATTAGACCAGAAAAGGCTTGCCGAAAAAGCCAAATTTTTACCCCAATTTTAAATCTCCAATGGGAACTTTTGATGCGTAGGTCAAAAGGCAAAGAATTCCAGTGAGTTAGTGCTTAGAAACGGAAGGCAGCCCTACAAGTAGATTCAAGGGACCTCGATGTATATGACGAGCAATAGGGAACCACTGAAGAGTTGACGTACAAGGGGATGCCTGAATAGAGTGTCTGGTGGGCCAGAATGTGAATTCTGAACTTGATGCAAGATAGGAGAAAACAGTGTTGCTCTGAGAGTTGGGGAAATATATAATCATTATATTTTGTATTGTACATGAGCCTTGCTGCAATATGCTGCAGGAATTGGAAATGTTTGAGACCACAGAGTAAGATGCCAGCTAAGACAGAATAACAGTAATCAAGATGGTTGAGGACTGGATAAGTATTTTCAGGGCTTTGGTATACAGCTGTGGCTTAAGAAATCTAATTTGCCAGAGCCCATTGAAAGACTTTCTAACCACAGAAGAAATGTGGGGAGAAAAGGCAAGGGAGTCATCCAGAGACCTCCCAGTGAGTGGACTGAGCTTTTGAGGGGAATTGCTGAGTCAAAAATGTAAAGCTTGAAAGGAGGGGGTTGGTCTTCCTGCAGAACCAAATATCCTCACATTTGGAGGGGTTCAAAAAAGCTTATTAGGACTCAACAAGTGAAAGATGATGATTGCTTTTTTGCTGGATGGTAATATTCCAGTCATGTGAAAGGATAAATTGAATATTGTGCATGAAGAAGTAGGCACTCAGGCCCAGATCCTGTCAAAAAGTGACTGGAAGGGCAAGGAAGAATTAAATATAAGGGGTGAAAGGCTAAATCCCTGAGGGACTCCCTTAACCCCCACTTCCGGTGAATGGGGTACTCTCTAGAGTCTTGGTTATTAACACAAATTGTGAACGATCCAGAGGAATGATAGGAATGGAACCATTGAAGTGCTGAAACTGAAATATCAACCTTTTGAAGATGACTAAGCAAGAGGGTGATCAATGATGTCAAAAGTGGCACGCAGATCCAATTAAAAAAGGAGAATCTTTTAGCAAACATTTATTCCACTAAATTTATTCCATTATTCCAATAAATAAATAAGCATGAGGAGTAGCCTAGTGGTTAGAACACTGGCTTGGTAACCAAGCAGCCAGGGTTCAAGTCCCACTAGCACTCCTTGTGGCCTTGGGCAAGTCACTTAACCCTCCATTGCCTTGGAAGAAAGGCCTGGCAATCTACTTCTGGTGACACTGCCAAGAAAACCCAGGAGTTTCTGGGTTGCCAGGAGTCAGGACTGACTTGAAGGCACACATTGCATTTGCATAAGCACCAGATCAAATTCTATTATGTAGTGTTCTAGGAAGAGATTGCCTCACTGACAGATGATGTTGAGATGATAGAAGAAAGGAGCGACCATAGCGGAAAGGGCCTAGGAATCAACAGACTGAATGTTTCTAAAAGTGTGGACAATGACTTGTGTCAGTGGGGAGGAGGGTGGTTGAGTGTGAAGGATGTTTAGTTGGTGATCAGATAAGGAAAGGGTAGTGGTGGAGAAGTCTGGGAGCCAGGGCCGTAGCAAGGTTGAATCACGCCCTGTATGACTTGTACAACAGGCGTGTGCCCCCCTCTCTCCCTCCCTCGTGGCGGGAGAGAAGAGGCTCGCCCGCTGTGTAAGTTGCCGGAGTGCTAAGCAGATCTGTCCCTCCCTTCTCTGACATCACGTCAGAACAGGGAGGGACATATGTGCTTAGCATGCCATGAGAAGGCTTAAGGGGTGCATTTCAGATGTCTGCCATTACTGAGTGAAGAAAAAGTGGTGGTGGCAGACAGCTGATTTTTTTTTTTTTTATACTGCGCTCTTTAGAATCAGTGTGGTTTACATGTATACTAACAGGTACTTTTTATTCCCTTGTCTCTGAAGGGCTCACAATCTAAGTGTACCTGAGGCAGTGGAGGGTTAAGTGGCTTGCCCAAGGCCACAAGGAGTGGCCATGGGACTAGAGACCCCAGTCCCTCTGGCCTGAGGTTGCTTGTCCCCATGTGGGAATTGAACTTCTGGCCTGAGGTAACCTGTCCCAACCACTGAGCCAACTCCTCCCTAAATGTGCCTCTTAAGCCTTTGCACCCTGTGTGGCCACGCCGCTTGCACAGGGCTAGGTATGGTCCTGCTGGGAGCAAGCAGTTGGAAGAAAGAACCAGGTTCAGGCAGTATCCATGTTGGTGTATACGGACAGTAGAGCTTAGCTGAAGGTCAGATGAAGAAAGGAGAGCAAGAAGCCATCAGCATGACAATTAAATTAAAGTCCCATAGGATGAGGGAGGGGGAGGATGGTTCTAGGAAGAAGGAAAGCCAGGAGTCAAAGTCAGTAGGAAAGGAGGGGGATTTATCATGGGTCTGTAAATAACAGTTACCCAGAGGGATAGTTGAGTGAACAGATGGCCAAGCTGACGCTTCCATTAGGCAGATGTAGATGATTGCCTAGAGTGCATCAATTTTAGGGGGGGGGGGGCAGCACCAGTGGCTTCGATATGCATCAACACACAGGTCTCTGCCTGGTGTTTCCTTTTCCCCAGGAATGCTTCAAGGGTGTGCATAAACAGAAACATATACCGGGATCATACACTCACTTTTACCCAGATCGGGAGGGTAACATAGTAACATAGTATATGACGGCAGATAAAGACCAATAGGGTCCATCTAAAGACATTTCTATATTTAAAATATTGTTTATCCATAGAAATACCTTTTAAAATGGTCTTCCTTTTGAAATATGGAAAACGGCTTTTATAAAATTGTGTGGTTGTATATAAGCGCAGAGGGACACAATCGCACATGCATAAGCATTCCCAGGAGCAGCATTTGGATGAAGATGCATACGTTATTAAATACGCACGTATGTGCAAACAGTACATACAGGGGCCAGTTCACTAAAGAGCGGTAGGATTTTGCACTTACCTTGCGTTTAGAGCTAAAACTATTGTGTGGTAAGTGCAAAGCCTTTGTAGTGACTCAGGGGCATGTCCAACATGTTCCCAGCAGTTACCGCATGGATGAGTCACCTGATGAACGACAGCGGCATTTGCAATTAGCACCAGTGCACTTAATGCCACTCATTGAGGCGCTCTTAAGTGGATCCATGCTAAATGCAACATAGCGCACGATATGTGCCCCTGCGCTATTCACAGTGTGCTTTCCACGCCCACTGTCCGCCCCTAACCCACCCATTCTCCATCCCATCGCACGATTTGTGGCTACCATGTGGCAAGTGCCATGCCAGAGCAGTAACAGTTACCATAGCCCTCTGCTAAAATGTGCGCTAACCGCTTAGCACATTTAAGCTGCAGGCGCCTTGTCATAAAATTAGCCTCTTCAGTAGGAATCTTATTATTGAGCACAAACATAAACAGCGCGATCACACTTTTCCCCTTTGTAGGTATCTGTCTTGTCTGGTTTTATGTCTGTTATGGAGAGAGTGGTATAAAATAGACGTGCCTCTGCGCTCTGTGGTGCTGCCGTGCTGCAGGTGTGTGTAAGGGATACCACACACTGTGCTATCTGTTTATGTATTTCTAACGTTTTTATGTACTATTTTCCTGAAAACAAAATCATTCAAAATGGTTTACAGAGTAATCATAAAAATACAATAAATGAAACATAAGATACAAATAAATGTATCCCATTCCCTCTGCCCCCCAAAATCACTTCAAATGAATAAAAGCTTATTATTTCATACATTTTTTTATTTATTTAACACGTTTTATATACTGCTTTATCATTTCAATCGAAGCGGTTTATATTGAAACTTAAACTTGGTAATGTGCATTAAACAGGGACATTGATAACTTGGGATTTTTCTGAGGCAATGGAGGGTTAAGTGACTTGCCCAAGGCCACAAGGAGTGCTAGTGGGAATCGAACCCTGCCATTAGGCTACTCCTCCACTCCTAATGCACCTAATTGAAACTTTCATGTCCTCTTCCCCCAGCTGGCCCAACCATTAAGCAAGAAACCTGAGGTGTTTGCTAGACATGGCAGAATTACTGACGCTGGGTTCCAGCACGTCTATCGTGTTTGTGCAGAAGGCTTGTTTGATTGCCAACAGGTGTATTTTGATATATTGGGTAGCAGAAACATTATCTGATTAAACTTGTGGTGGAATCAGGTGCATGAACTATTGAGAATAGAAAGGTTGTCACTGCTGCCTGCGGGTAAAAAAAAGTGCAACACAAGTTTTTAAATATTGTGGATCCCTTCCTTATGCCTTTGACCCCTCAACTACGTAATATGCTGTTTAAAGTGTTATCTTGGGTGGTACAGGGAGGGAGAGGGGATATAAGTATGTTTGAGTAATTGAGTTGTGCATTGGGTATGGTGAGTCACCTGTGGTGCAGGGTGTTTGGACAACTCTTGCTGTTAATCTTGCTACTTATTTGGGGTGGGGGTGGGGAGGGGCAGAAAAAACAGTTTGGTTAAGGCATTGTTGGAGGGCTGGTTCGTGGATATTAATAAAGAGATTGGAACATAAAATAGGGAATCTTGCATGGTGATGATCTCTTTCTGTTGATCATGCTGAGACATACTGTATCCTTGGTTATGTAGGCAGGAATTGCGGAGATATAATTGAAAATAATCAGGAAATGTATTGTTTTAAATGCATGGCGGTTCTCCACATGATGAAAGCTTGCAGCACAAAATTCCAGCTGTGTGTCCAGCAGTAGTGCTTTGAAGAGAGTATCACCTGGCAGGTGCTACAGGAAGATGATTATATGGGAGCCTTTTTGCCTCTGGGCTTGTTAAAATGATATGTTGCAGGCAGGCGCCTTTTTGCCTGGTCGGATTACATTTTTGGGTGGTCGACTGCATCTGTGGTTTAGGGCCTCTTTTGTGAAAGTTTAGATAATGTGTAAATTCTTTGTTCATTGTAAACCGCACTGATGCTGAATAGTGCGGTATAGAAGAGACTATAAATAAAAATAAATAAATAAATAAATAATCAGCGTGCTCCCTTATTTAAGGATTAAGGTGATGGGAATTGCTTCTATGTATTAATGTTGTTCATTATAAACCGTCCCTGACCTCAGGAAGGGGCGGTATAAAAGAAACACTAAATAAATAAAATAAATAGAAACATAGAAACATAGAAACATGATGACAGAAAAAGACCACATGGCCTATCTAGTCTGTCCTTCCATAACAACAACTACAACAGTCCACTTTTTACCTTTAGAGATCCTCTGTGTTGGTCCCATGCTTTTTTGAATTCAGTTACTGTCCTCATCTCTACCACCTCCACTGGGAGACTATTCCATGGATCCACTACTCTTTCTGTAAAGAAATATTTCCGTGTATCACTCCTGAATCTATCTCCCTTCACCCTCATCCCATGTCCCCTCATCGCAGAACTTGCTTTCAATTGAAAAAGGCTCTCTCCCTGAACATTTATGCCACGGAGGTATTTAAACATCTCAATCATATCACCTCTATCCCGCCTTTCCTCTAAGGTGTACATATTAAGATCCTTAAGTCTGTCCTCATATGCTTTATAATGAAGCCCATTAATCATTTTAGTAGCAACCCTCTGCACCGACTCCATCCTGTTCACATCCTTTTGAAGGTGCGGTCTCCAGAATTGCACACCATACTCCAAATGAGGTCGCACCAAAGACTTATACAGAGGCATTATCACCTCCTTTTTTCTGCTAGCCATTCCTCTCCGTATGCACCCAAGCATCCTTCTAGCTTTTGCTGTCGCCTTTTCTACCTGTTTAGCTACTTTAAGATCATCAGACACAACCACGCCTAGATCCCGCTCTTCTTTAGTGGACAAAAGTACTTCACCTCCTATACTGTATTGCTCCCTTGGATTGCTGCAGCCCAAATGCATGACTTTACATTTTTTAACATTAAATCCCAGCTGCCAAATTCTAGACCATTCTTCAAGCTTAGCTAGATCCCTCCTCATGTTATCTACACCTTCCTGGGTGTCTACTCTATTGCAGATTTTGGTATCATCTGCAAAGAGGCAAACCTTACCCGACAGCCCTTCCGCTATATCACTAACAAAGATGTTAAAAAGAATCGGACCAAGGACAGATCCCTGGGGCACACCACTGGTAACATCCTTCTCCTCAGAGTGAGCTCCATTTACTTGTACTCTTTGTCGCCTCCCACCCAACCAATTTCTAACCCAAGCAGTAACTTTAGGGTCCATCCCTAGGGTGCTCAGTTTGTTTATAAGTCGCCTGTGAGGAACAGTGTCAAAGGCTCTACTGAAATCTAAATATACCACATCTAGAGCTCTCCCTCGGTCCAACTCCCTGGTCACCCAGTCAAAGAAATCAATCAGATTTGTCTGACAAGACCTGCCTCTGGTGAATCCATGCTGCCTCGGATCCTGTAATCCACTGGACTCCAGAAACCTCACTATTTTCTCTTTCAGCAGCGTTTCCAATAATTTACTCACCACCGAAGTTAAACTAACCGGCCTGTAGTTTTCAACCACATCCTTACTTCCGCTTTTATGTAAAGGCACCACATGAGCCTCTCTCCAGTCCTTTGGCACCACTCCCGACTCGAACGAGGCATTGAAAAGGTCAGTCAGTGGAGTTGCTAGAACGTCCCCAAGTTCCCTCAGTATTCTAGGGTGTATCCCATCCGGTCCCATCGCTTTGTCTACTTTAAGTTGAGCTAGTTTCTCACAAACACAGTCTTCTGAAAATTGTTCAAGATGTCCCTCGCTTCTGTTCTTATTTGTGGGTGTTTTCTGAGGTCCTGCTCCTGGTTCTTCTTCTGTGAACACAGAACAAAAATATTTGTTAAGCAATTCCGCTTTATCCTTATCAGCTTCTACATATTCCCCCCCTGCACCCTTGAGTCTGACAATACCACTTTTGCCCTTCCTCTTCTCACTAATATATCTGAAAAATGTCTTATCCCCCCATTTTATTGCATTGGCTATTTCCTCCTCCTTTTGAATCTTTGCTGACTACTTTGCTAGCTTCTCTAAGTTTTTCCAAATACAGATGCCTGTCTTCCTCTCTCTGTGATCTCTTGTATTTCATGAAGGCCTCCCTCTTTTTCTTCACTTTTTCAACTACTTCCTTCGAAAACCATAGCGGTCTCCTTTTCCTTTTGCCTTTATTTACCATTTTAACAAAACATAAATAAATAGTTATAATACCGTACTCTTCCAGCTCAGTAGCGGCCACCCCCCGGGCAGTGAGGTTTCATTTTCTTAAACATAAACCATTGCTGCACAGTTTGTTTCTTTGGTCTGTTAAACGTTTGTATATTTGTTTGGCTTTTGTAGGTCAGAAGGGGTTGTTTCATAATATGCATTTCAGAATAAGTAAAGCTAAGAAGATGTCTGCCCTTATATTCTTTTCCATCAAATGTCCCCAGGTCTTGCATATCTTCCTTTTCCTCTTTGACGATAATACTTTATTAACTGCTCCACTTCTTATTCTTTTTCTTGCACACGCACAAGCACACATAAATATACAGGGTGACCCAAAAAAAGTGAGAACATTTCGTAGCATATAAGTTATTTACAAATTCAAAAAGACAGATGTAAATGATTGACAAATTTAAAAAAAAAAAAGATGGTGACCGGAAATTGTCGTAATAAAGACGTTATATAGCTAAAAAAGGTAAATAAGTAAACTATTTAAGCTTTTAATTTACAAGATGTTCTCACTTTTTTTGGGCCACCCTGTACATGCACACGGAAAAGCAGACATTTTCAGTCTCCCACATGTGTAGACACAAATGCACTGTGACCGAGTAAGTACTCCACAGTTGGAAAGTCTGTCAGAGAGACAGTGTGTTCAAGAGTGGGAAGGGAATGAGAGAAAGGAGGTGAAACGGCTTTAAGGGTGGGGCATTTGGGAATGGTAGTGCATCAAGAAAGGACAGAGATAAGGATACTTTAAGAAGACTACAGGGGTGAGGGAGCCCCAAGCAGACAGAAGTGTCAGTTAAGATTAATCAGTGTGTTTTTCTGGACAGGGAGAAAAGGTGTCTGGAGGGCTTCAAGAGACAAATACTACAGGGCAAGGAGGCTGCTAGGGGAGGTAATGGGTCACCTGGACTGGGCCTGACTAAACTGGGTGCTGCAATCTAAATGAGGATGACCAGATCAGGATGAATCTTTTGCAGGCCTTAGGCAAACAAGCACATTGGGTCCCCCATCATAATTTAAATACATTTTAAAATTTCGACAAATGGGGCCCTGTGTACTGACTGCAGAAGATCGGCAGAGGAGAGAGCAGCAGGTAAGAAGCGCCGCTCACCAACTTCCCCTGCTGACTGAAGGACTATGCACAGGGGCTGAGGAAACAGATCTCTGGGGGCAATGGAGGCTCTGGGCTCCCCACCATCCCGCTCTTTTTTGTGGCACTAGCTGACTTACCAGGGCAAAAATCTGCCTTGGGAGCCATTGAGTTAGCACATCTGAAAGTGCTCTTCATAAACATTTGGACCCTAGACATGTGCCTAGTTGTTTATGCCTTACTCCTGCCCTGCAGATGATCATGTTGGCAGGCTGGGTTAATCTGCCTGAGCATGTTATAACAGAAAAGGATATTCAGCTGGTGCGTAGGGTTTAGGCCAAACTACAAATGAGATGCTTGTTGTATAGTGTGGAAGACTCTGGTCTTGTAGGGAATGGAAGGGTGGTGTTGCATTGCAAGTGTTTGGCTGTGCAGTAGTTTCTGATGATTTGGCAGTGGTCCAGAGCAGGATGTGGGCCCATGTCCTCTCCTAGCACAGATATGTATATGCACAAAGAAACCATTCGGCAGCATGTTGCAAGAGCTGAACTGTTTACACTTTTGATGGATTTAGCCTTGCTGTCACAGAGTGCACTTATAATGGGAGCGCGGTGTTCCAGCAGATACACCCACAGTCGAGTTTAAAGAGCTCTATCTTGGGATGTTTATTAGCTCAGTCCAGCCAGTCTATCTCCCACTGACTGATTGCTGTAAAACAAAATGCAAGCAGACTTGTCCTAGGATGTAATTCACAGAGTATTTTTTTTAATGCTTGACTGCAGATGTGCCATTAACTTTCTGCGTGCCAGTGGCTGCCCCCTCCGTTGATCTTTTCACGCTGCTCTGTCTCACAGGAACACTGGCTGGCAGTTTCCTGTAATTCATCACCTTCAGGCGCTTTTGCTTTCTCTCTAGTGCTGTTAGAAAGCAGCCGAGTGAACTATGACAGGATTTCCTTAACCTCTGGCCTGTTTGTATATATTATGGCCTGATTGACCTTGTTGCAGCAGCGGCACTTATTCCCTGTCTGGACTGCAGGGAAGCAGAGAGGGGCTCTGCTCTTACCAGTGATTTGTTGTCCTAAAGCTCCAGGGAGTTTGTGGTTGCACATATGCCCCTTAGAGGCATGGGATGTTATGCTCAGTTTCCCGTATCCCACGAAGAATGAATCTTTCTTATGTGAGCCACAATCCATTACCCATTTTGTTACTGACAGACTGTCGCACCATCCAACAATATTCAGTCCTATAGGGGAGTTCTATTGTGCAAAAAAGAAATATTCCATGTTTCCCTTTACTGCACTATGCAGCAAATTCCCACATTACAGTGTTAGTCTATTTAAGAGTAGACTATCGAGAGTCAGGTAGGATAGGGGGCGAGAGGTTGGTGTGCATGGTTCAGGAGAAAGACCTTGGTGTGATTATCTCTGATGATCTCAAGGTGGCAAAACAGTGTGACAAGGCGGCGGCAAAAGCCAGGAGGATGTTGGGCTGCATACAAAGAGGGATTACCAGCAGAAAGGAGGAGGTACTTTTGCCACTGTACAGGTCACTGTTGAGGCCTCACTTGGAATACTGTGTTCAGTTTTGGAGACCATATCTTGCAAAAGATGTAAAAAGACTGGAAACTGTTCAGAGGAAGGCGACAAAAATGATTTGGAGCCTGCGTAAGAAACCTTATGAGAAGAGATTTGAAGACCTAAATATGTACACTTTGGAGGAGAGGAGGGATAGGGGAGATATGATTCAGACCTTTAAATACTTAAAGAGGAATGATGAACAAACAAACCTCTTCCAAAGACGGGGAAGGTGCAAAACTAGAGGGCATAACATGAAGCTGCAAGGGGGTAAATTGAAAGGCAATGTCAGGAAATATTTTTTCACTGAAAGGGTGGTGGATGCTTGGAATGCTCTCCCGATGGAAGTGGTGGGGGCAAACACAGTGATGGAATTCAAAACAGCATGGGACAAGCACAGCGGATTCCTTTACAGAAACAGGATAAAAACAAAATAAACTGAACCATCTAACTTCTGAACCATCTAACGTCTCAACAAATAGGGGTGTCCTACCTGGAGTGGTGGGTCCACCCCTAGACAGAGACATGGGGAGGGTTGGCCTGCACAGAGCGACAGGTGCACCTACTCTTGCCGTGTTGCTGGGCAGACTGGATGGACCATGCTGGTCTCTATCTGCCGTCATTTACTATATTATTATGCAACCCAAAGAGGTGTCATACCCTGTACTGAATTTGCCTCATTGTACGCATAGGAACTGTTGTGTGATTTCCCTAAGAAAAGTAGCTCTGCATGTTCCTTCTTAAAAAGGGGCACAACCACAGAATGTAGCTGCAGGCCTGAATCTGCCTCTCTGGATTTACATAAACCGAGAGCCGTAGAACCAAGAACAGATAGCATTTATGAACTGTCTCTCATAGGCAAGCATTAACACTGTTGATCTAGTCTTTCCTTTCCCAGATCTCAGCCAAACTATCGTAATAGGGGAAGACCCCTATACGGGTAGTTTTGCTTTCAAAATTGTCCTCCTTGTGGCCACAAATGCCAGGAGAGCAGAGGGCACAGAACAACTGATTTTAATTGCTTCTTCCCCTGCCCAGCACGATCGCGAGCAGAGAACTCTTTAACCGCCACTGTGGGGGCGCGCCCGCGCCAGGCGTGGCCCTTAGGCGATGGACCATGCGGGACGCGGGCAGCGACTGCTCTGTGGTGTTTCTGTTTGCTGGTATGCATAATTTATTGTAAATGTTATGTAGTGTAATTGTATGTACTGTTTTCCCTATGTTATGAATCCCACTCTACTGCTTTGATGTATTGATAGAGCAGTGCATGTTTCCCTTGCCTTTGTATAACCTTTGTAATGTCTTTGTAACCGCTTTGATTGAAGGAAAAGGCGGTATAAAAGACTTGTCAAAATAAATAAATAAATAGAAGTGTGTGTGCTGTTGGTCTGACTGCTTGACCGGTGGCAAAGTTGTAATTCCAAAATGCTAGCTATCACATGTAAATCACCCCCCATCCTCCAGCCACAAAAACATCCAAAAAGTTTTATATTTCACCTAGAGCTCTCCTACAGGCGACAGTGTGCTCGTGTATGTTCCAGTGACACAAAATTGTTTAGAATCACCCCTGTTAAACTCGGGAGATAGGATTTTGGTTCCAGTTCCAGATTCTTTATTTGTTCAACTTGCAGGCAAAACAAACTTGGTTAAACTTGCCCAATATCCAGTAGACACACAACAGCCTTGCTCTTCATATCACATTTTCAATTGTTTATAGGAGATAAGCTAATTTGGATCCCATAATGTTAAATGGAACACCTGCTGAGGGTGAGGAGAGTATTATCACCTCCTAAGGCTATCTCCTATTCAGATGATGTCCTAAAAGTGGTGGTAACTGCTCCTCCCAGCATCCCAGTCCTTTTGGAAAAATTCTCTCCGCCTCTTTATTTGATTGGAAAGACTTACCTATATAGTTAATATCCAGCACCATCTATCACTGTATATTCTTCCAGCCTTTTCCCTCTAGGTGAACTGCCCCTTGCTTCACCTCTCAGTGTGGACTTAACCTCTCTTTCTCTTCCTCCTCACTCTGTGTCCCAGAGAGAATAGCTCTCACCTAATCTCGCATGTCCCTTTTTATTCTTTCCAACCCAACAGAATATTAGCAAGAAATAATACATCAGAGGTCAAGAATGCCTGTCCAGCTGTCAGTGTGTCTATGTGTTGGAGGGCAAAATAGCTCTATGAGAACTTAATGGAATGGAATGAAATTTAATATGGGGAAAAGACACATTGAATTTGAGAATGAGCCAAAATGGACCAGTGTCTTCAGAGAAATAAAGTTTTACCCCAAAATGGCCTAGTACATTTATGTGGGTGAGGCAGTTACAATAGTTGCAGCATAGAAACCCTGGGACATTGATGCACAGCTATTAGGGAATTGCTCCTTCAAAACTGCCTCTTTTCTATCCTGGACAGAGACACACAAGAGCCAATATAGATAGATAGATACATATCACAGCACATGCAGATACACAAACAGTCATGCGTGTACACATAGATACCAATATGCACAGACACACCCACATGCACACACATGCATACGAGTCCACTCACTTGTTAAGGAGTTGGAAATAATGCCATAAGGCATGTTCCATATGCTTTCCCCACCATGAACCGTAATCCTCCTACAGCCACACCCCTATCCGCTTGATTAAATCAATATTGTGACACTTCTCTGTACATAAGTTTGTATGCCATTGGCATAATCTCTCTCTTTCTGTTAAATATAAATCTCTATATTATTTTTTCTTAGCTTAGAGTTGGCTGTTGTACCCTCTTTCTTTATTTCTGTGGATAACACTGTCGCCCTCCCTGTGTTCTTGGCTTACAACATTGGCATCATCTTTGACTCCTCTCTCTTCTTCTCTGCACATGTCTAACAGATAACTAAAACCTGTCGTTTTTCTCTCTAACATCAGCAAAATTTGTCTCTTCCTTTCTGAACACACCACCAAGACCTTTAAGCACTCTCTCGTTACCTTCCTTTTAGACTATTGCAGTCTGTTCCTCACTGGTCTCCCAGTGAATCATATCTCCGCCCTTCAGTCCTTTCCAAACTCAGCTGCAAGGCTGATCTTCCGCAGGTGTCACTATGCTCACATAACCCCTTTTCTCAAGTCACTTCATCGGTCCCTATCCATTTCCGCATACAGTTCAAACTTCTCCTTCGCACCTACAAATGCATTCATTCTGCTGCTCCTCATTACCTCTCCTCTCTTATCTCCCTGCATCCCTTCTCCTGCACTGTTATCGGTTCCCTTCTCGTCCACTGCCGATTCCAGACTCTGTTCTTTCCTCTTTGCTGCGCTGTATGCCTGGAACAGACTTCTGAGTCAGTACGTAGGGCTCCAGCTTTGGTCCCATTCAAATCCAGTCTAAAAACCTTGGGTCCGATATTCAGCGGCGGCAACTAGTGCTGCTAACGTGGCTAGCCACTGCTGCTGAGCTCTAAGGCCGGATATTCAGTGCTGGGACCATATCCAAGCCCCGGCATTAAATATCTGCGTTGCCCAGATTGCCATGAAACTAACTGCGCAGCAGCGATATGCAGCCGCTGCCCGGTTAACTTAAGGGGCAAAAGTTAGGCCAACCTTTCCTGCACCTGACTTTCACAACTTACCAATAACTGGGCACCCACGTGGGTTAATCATGTCCCGTACATGGAATTCCCTATCACATGTTTCTTCCATTTGTCTTTCTTGAATAGATTGTAAGCTCTGTTGAGCAGGGGCTGTCTTTTACATGTATCTGTGCAGCGCTATGTCAGTCCATACTTACTGAATGTTCAGTTTCCCATTGTGTAGCTGCTTCAGTTTCCCAGCTTTTAAGAAGCACTTGCCTACCTTTGCTCATGTAAGAACATTAATAAGCCTTTGGCAGAACCCTTGTACACGCAGAAGAGATGCACTGGGTGGATGGAGCAATGAGTGAAAGGTTAGGAGAAGTGGGTCACCAGGTCAGATCTCTTTTACTGCCGACTATGTCTGGCCCTGAGCAAGTCAGCTTGTCTTCCGGTTCCTCATTTCTGAATTGTCTTTTGTTTTTTCTCTGATTTTTTAACAGTAATGTGGTAACACACATGTGCTGCTAGGACATCCACCTCTAAGAGAGCCGCACGTGTAGAAATATGTCTGAATCATTACACTGTAAGTTTTCTGGGACCCTATAGAAGAATCCAGATATATCTATAGTAATTAAAGCTGCAGTCTATGCAAGGCAGAATGGTTAAAAGTTTATTCCACAATGCAGAAATGCTCTTTTGTAAATGTATTTTGCTACCTCCTAGCCCTAGGTATTTGAAAACAATGTCAGTGTGAAGAACAAGGAATCAGAAATACAATATAAATCATGCATTCTATATATTTTTTTATCTCCTCCCCCACTGGTGATTGCGGCCCTATGGATTCAACATTAATTATTTCTTATGCCCATACTATTGCACTGTCTTTGGAAATCCCCTGTCATTACCATCACAAGCACACATGCTGCACGTGCATTTATTTATTTAACAGTTTTTTTATCATTTAGTTGAAGCGGTTTATATTGTAACTTAAACTTGGTAATGTACATTAAACAGGGACATTGATAACTTGGATTCGTCTGAGGCAATGGAGGGTTAAGTGACTTGCCAAGGCCACAAGAAGTGCTAGTGGGAATTGAATGCTGGTTTCTTGGTTCTTAAGCCAAGCTAATCATTAGGCTACTTCCTCACATGGTAGCACTACAGAAATACCAAGGGGGTCTTTTACTAAAGAGCATTAAGTTGTTGCACCTAATGTGCCAGTAGCTCCCAAATCATGGCGCGTTAGATGCAACACCATCACATTACTTGTTGGCAATGTGGACGGCATTTTCACGGCACTTAACGCGGAGCCTTGTCCTCTTGTGGGCGCCACATTAGCACAAATTCACTTAACCCCACCTATCAGGGTGGCTTTAGGTAAACCCATGCTAATCACACAGGAGAGTGTACAATGTGTACCCCATGCTAAATGCGCAGAGCTCACTACACCCACTGTCTACTCCTAACCCACCCACGCACATCCCTAACATGAGATGCACAGTTACTGCAGGAATTGGCCTGCGCTGTCACGGCCCCACTGGTCCTGCATTGCCAGCTAGCACCCTTTAGTGAAAGACCCCCTAAGTAGGTAGTGCAGTAGCAATGGAAGTGACCATGAGATTTAATGAAGGGTTATCAGAAAGGACAGGAAAATATCCATGGACACTGAAGGAAGCTGCCGGAAGACAGGACAGCAAAGGCACAAACAGGAAAAAGTAGCTGAAGACTTTTTTTCACATATGTTCATGAAAGCAAGGGTAAAGGGTGAGGTTTTAAGACTGAGATGAAAACGAGGAATATATGGAGAGTGACAAAGTGTTTACTGTTCACCAAAGAAGAGGTTAAAGATGGCCCACAGATGGACAGTAGATATACATGTGGTAGAGAAATATTCAATTATTCAGTTTATAATCCAATTTTCTGGAGCTCTTAAGGCAGAGTACAGCGAGCATAAAATCCAAAATATGTGCTGCTTCATTTACAGAGGAGGAAGTTTGCATGGAAGGAACTTGCAGCACTGAAAGTGTCCATGTGGTCAGATGAGACCCGTAGATACTAAAGAAGCTCAAATGGTTTCTGGTGTGCAACTGACGGTTAAAGTTCAGTCACTTCCTGCAGATGGGAGAGGTTCCAAAGGACTGTAGAAAGGCAGACATCATTCCCATTCATTAAAGTATAAAGAGGAAGAAGGTCAGTAACTACAGGCTAGTTAGTCTGGCTTTAGTAGTAGGGAAATTTAAAGGAGTCAGTCACTACCAAAGGAAAGGATAGTGGAGTATAGCAGGTAATGGGGGCCAGAACGGCATGGCTTTACTAATGAAAGATCATGTCAAAGAAATCCAATCAATTTCCACACAGGCGGTTCATAGATAGCTGAGCAAGCTAGGGTTGGAGCCCAAAGTGATAAAATTGATTAGAAACTAGTACTGTGATAAGTAACAGAGGATAGTAGTAAATAGTATTCATTCCAAGGAAAGGGGCATTTTTAGTGGAGCTCTATGCAGTATTTCTATAAGTGTTATTGCAGAAGGGTTGATTTTCACTTTTTGTAGATAATTCAGACATGGATATTCTGCATGGAATAGGAAAAGTGAGGCATGATATAAGAAGAATGAAAGCATCATCAAGGATATAGCAACTGAGATTTAATGCAAAAAATGTCATCCATTTGGTGCACAGAAATCCAAGAGAGAGCAGTAATATGATAGTGAATACAGTATTTATTTATTTATTTGACAGGTTTTGTATACCGCCTTTCCAAAGGTCAAGGCGGTTTGCATAGAACTGAACTGAACATTACATTGAACTTGCATGGAACACTTAGAGGCTAAATATGACATGTCACATTATATCTTAATATATAACAACTAGTTACATATTGCAGGTCTGTGGGATGGATAGAAGGCTAAGGTCAGGTTATATTCGCAGAGTTCTTTGAACAGGAAGGTTTTCAAGGACTTGCAGAAGGCTTTGCGGTCAGGGGAGATGTGAAGGTCCAGTGGGAGTGAGTTCCATAGGCTGGGTGCATATAGTAAAAAAAGCACGAGAACATGTTGCCTTAGTTCTTGAGGTTAGATCTTGAATGAGGGCAAGCATGTTTGTAGCTGTGCTCCTTCTGAGGTGATTATCTGAAGGTCTATGTAGGTGGTTCCGTAGCTATTGCGAGCCATAACCGTGGAGGAGTTTATATGTGATTACCAGCGTCTTGTAATTCTAGATAAGAAGGGTAGACAGTGCAGGTCTTTCAGTATCGGGTAATATGGCTAGATCTGGGTGTGCCTCTGAGTATCCGAGCAGCAGCATGAAGTGCAAGTTGTAAAGGCTTAAGAGATCTTTTGGGAAGACCATGCAGGATAGCGTTACAGAAATCGAAGTGGGGGGAGATTAGAGTCTGGAAGACTTCCTGGTCATAGATGGAATGGTCATAGGAATGGTCATAGATGTTGAGTGACTGATTTTATGGTAGATGGCTTGTGTTACTTTACTGATGTGCGGCTGGAATGAAAGCTGGTGGTCCAATATAACACCTAGATAGCATACTTTGTTTTTTTATGGATAGGTTAGCATTGTTGACTGTGGGTGTAGATGGTGGTAAGAAGGTTTGATCTCTCATTATGAAGAGAACTTCAGTTTTTTAAAAGTTACATGTGAGGTTGTGATTCAACAGCCAATGAGTGATGGCATTAAAGCAGTTGGTGATAGCAGTGAAGGTTGTCTGTTTTGTGGATCTTCTTGGTTATGCCTCCATTTCCACTCAAATTTTCTAAGGTCACATTTTAGATTCTTCAGGATCGTGGTGTACCAGGGAGTTTTGTGGTGGAGCGGGGGTTGTTTGGCTTAATGAGGTGTGATGTAGCATATTTACCAATAGTGGTTGCCAGTTATCGATGATAAGGTCTAAATCATCAGTGTCCATATCAATTTGAGGGATGACTTCTTCTAAGAATGTCTTTATATCAAACTATTTCTTGAATCAATGGTGGGTCCCTCACAATTGATTTGTTGGGGTGGGTGGCTTGATGTAAGGTAAGAAAAAGGTGATGGAGTAGTGGTCGGACCAGGAGACCTTTTGTAATTAATGAATCAGGTATTCTGGTAGCGTCCAGCAATTGGGAGGGACTAGGTCTAAGGTGTTATCTTTTGGGTGTGTTGGGTGGTGTACTATTTGTGTGAAGTTGAGAGACTCCATTGCTTCCAGAAAGTCATCGGCATATTTTTTAGGGACAGAGAAGAGATTCAGGTCACCTAGGAGTGTTAACTGACAGTTAGGTTTTGAATAGGAGCTAACCATATCGAGTAGAATACCTAACTCTTCAGTGCTTGCTGAGGGTAGTCTATAGATGAGGCAGAGGCCAAATTGCTAGTTGGTGATAGGTATTGCTGATTTCGCATTGATAAGCATTCCCTTTAAGGACGGTGATTTGGTAGAGGAGGCGATTGCTTGAGGTTCTAGGCTGTTGTGGCTGAGAGGAATGTGAATCAGTGTGGAATGTGCATGATATCTTATTCGATAAGAGGGGCGTTTCAACCTGTGATTGCCGTATCCATGGATAATGGGGATGTAGCTTGAAGTAGGTGTGAGGCATAACACTTGAAGTAACTGGGAAAGTAGCAGTAGTGTACATAACAGGGTGTACATGGTGGTGTGTGAGCATGGCATGTCCAGAAGTCGTGTTTTCTGCGGATGTACGGGGAGTTGCAGGAATGGTGGAGTTTGAGAGTTTGAGGTGTAGGGAGATTAAGAGGCAGAGCACCGGGTGGAGTGGCGGAAGAGGGTTTATTTCCTTTAGCCATAGCAGAGGTGAAGTGTACCTTATATTCGCTGCGTTGTGGGTGTTATATTTCGATCTTGCTCTGTGCTGGATAGACTGATAGTGGCCAAGTAGTCTAGTTAGATCTTTGTTTCTTGAGGACATGCTGATTTCCTTTTTGTTGAAGCTGGAGGTGGCAGGAGAGATGTTGCTTGTAGTTGGCAGTGTTTTAGGCTTTTATTGCCTGTGGCGTCTGAAAGTGATTCTACCAGAGTATGACAGGGGTCTGTAGTGGGAAGACCCTTGTGCCTTATGGTATTGGCAGTACTGGCGGGGGCCCATGCCTGCCAGAGAGCCCTCAGGCACGAGCCCACAAGACGTGGGTACACCTAGGTCGCACTTCTTTTTAAAGGCCCTGATCTTCAGCCCGGTTGGCCTTGGCATGAGGGAGCGGGGAGGAGCTCACCTAGCCTGCTCCCTTGCTCCAGTGCTGATTGGGAGGGCTGATGCTGATGGGTGCTAATCAGGAGAGAGAGATTAGAGTGATCATTCTCACATTAGCAAAATGAGATATGGGCAATGTATTCAGTTTATGCACTAGAGACTTGTGTTTATTGTTGAATGCTTCTGTTGTGAGTGATGATAGGAGGGCTGGGTGGTGGGGGTTGAAACTGATTGGGGTGGATGGGGCTTGGAGGGATGTGACTTGAGGATTATATTAGAAAACTTTGATATTATATATTGCAACTGCTATCTGGAATTATGTGAGACAGCGGATATCAAATTAGAGACAAAAATATGTAGCATGATAAAGGTAGAGGTCTTATAGGTAAGAATAAGTCACTGATAAATCTCAACTGGAATATTATTTCCAAATCTTGAGGCCATATTGTCAATAGGGTATAGATAGAGTGCATCAGAGCTTGGCAAATACCAGGTTCCAGGTCACCATGGCACATAGAAGTTTGCTCTGGTGGCCAGGACATTGAAAGTTGTTAGGAAACTGGAAGACAATGCTTTTCAATACTTCTTTGGAGTCAGGAGTGATCTCAGAGGATTAGAGATGGCACATGTGGTTCCTTTACACAAAAGGGGAAGTAAGGGAGAGATTGGCAATTACAAACCAGTTTGTTTGACCTCTGTGGTGAGTAAATTAATGGAAACCCGGCTAAAGCAGAGGATGGTGTGGTTTCTGGAATCCCAGGGTTACCAGATCTGAGACAGAATTGCTTTTCTAGAGATAGTTTTTTTCAGACAAATCTGATTGATTTCTTTGACTGGGTGACCAGAGAATGGGATTGAGGGAGAGCTCTAGATGTGTATACTTAGGGGTATGTTTACTAAACCGTCTTAATGTCGCAGCGGTGGTATTATCGCGCGATAACGCAGCAGCGGCATTAAGGCACACTAACGCTGTGAAATCCGGGTCTGAAAGGTGGAGTAAGGCTTCCCAGAGGGCGGAGAGAAGGGGTCAATGGGCGGAGAGTGGGAGGGGAGAGGCTCCAGGCACACTAATGTTGTGAAATCCGGGTCTGAACACTAACGTCAGTGAAAACCTCGCGTTAAGGCACATTTAAGACCTTGCTGATGACTTTCAAAGCTGGCAATGAGCTCTCCTCCTCCTCTCTATCTGACCTCATCCAACCACTTGCATCTAACAGACCAAGAAGATCTGCAGAGTCCAACATGCTAGTAATTCCAAAAGAAGCAACTAAATGCACCAAAACAACAGCTAACAGAGCCTTCCAACTCTGTGCCCCAAGTCTATGGAATACCTTACCAGCACATATCAGAGCAATTCCCAACTTGAGCCAATTTAGAAAGGCCCTTAAACATTTCCTCTTCACCAAATATCTCACTGACATCTCCAATCCTCAGTCCCACTTGAATAACGAGCACCTCAACAATAATAGTAGTCAACTAGGCAAGCCCTCGCAACAGGCGTCCCCTACAATGTAAACACCAAACATTATCCTTTCTCAGTACACCTCATATGTATATAGTGTACCCTTTTTCCAAGTTGCATTTCCTGTTTAATGTAATGACCAGACATATTTAAGTTGTCGGATGTTTCTGTTCCATGTGAACCGCGCTGATTGCAAATAGTGCGGTATATAAGAATTATAAATAAATACATAAATTTGCAGGAAAGAGAAACCATTTCAGTCAGCAATGTGCAGCAAAGGCAGGGAAACCCAGAAAAGTGATAGTTGTGATACATGTGCAGGGACCAAAAAGGCAAATAAACATATAAAAGAACCAGAACCACATCTAAAATCCCAATAACTAAGCTGGCCAATAGTGATATTAATGATAAGCATAAAGCAACACTACTGACAAAGTGTATAAATTAAGATATCATGTTTGGAAAGGTCTATGCTCTGTCCCCCTACAAAGTGAATGATCCCACATTGAAATAGCGCTGATCAGGGTTTCTGTCATTTAGATTGGGCAGGTTTGTTATGGCGTGCACATGTGCAGCAACAGCAGAGTGGGCACGTAGGAAAAGGCAACTGTACTGATGCTGTAAATGGGATACAGGGGGCTGCAGGCGGCACATGCTGTGGTCTAGCTGGGGCACAGTGCGGGCTAGGCAGATGCCTAGGTGGCATATAGGAATGCCGAAATTGTAAAGCAGCAAGACAGCAACTGACGAGGGTCCAACATGGGCACGAGTGTGTGTCCCACACTGTCACAGGGGAGATTACCCAGCAGGTACCCCCAAGGGCACATAACATTGGCAGGTGGTGCGGGGGGGGGGGGGGAAGCGCGCATGTCCATGTAGGCACCCCTACCCGAGAACCCACACCATAGGCAGCTGCCTACCGGCATACTGGATGGCCTGGGACTGCGCACCACCAGCACCACCGACATAATGGCATGGCAGCATGGTGGTGGAGGGGTGCTGGTGGCGGAGGGGGCAGTGGCATCTGCCCACAGCAGACCATGGCCTAGCCCCGTTTAGGTGGGTGCCATGCAATGCAACAGACAGGGTCTGTCTGACGAACAGTCATGGTATCCCTAGGGAATGAACTGTCCCTGTGGCAACAGTGTGGTGCAGTACACACAGCCAGTGTGTTCAGGAGCAGAAGGTCACAAGTTCAAGTCCCAGCTGTGGCTTCTGCCAACCCTTTCCCCATATTTTACCCCATACTAAATCATGGTAATAAAGACGGAACCTTTATTGCAGATAAAATAAACATGCCTGAAACGCCTATATTTTACCCTACAGAGCACAGACACCATAAACATGTGCAATCCCTAGAGCAGAGTTTCCCAACTGCAGTCCTGGAGGGCCAAACACCATTCAGGTTTCATGCTGTCCCTAATAAATATGCCTGTGCTGCATTAGTATGCACCGCCCCCATTGTATGCAAATGTATCTCATGCATATTCATTAGGGACAGCATGAAAACCTGAACAGTGTTTGGCCCACCAGGACCAGAGTTGGGAACCTCTGCCCTAGAGCAGAGGCCAACAGGGGCATAAACACCCACACCCACAGGCTCCACTATCCAAAGCCTCATGGAGAGTCAGGCTGTTGGGCCCTGCGCACAGCAGCATCTCCCAATACTAGCACTTGCATACCTTAGCAATGCCGCCCTAAACTTGGGAACACATTACACATATATCAAAAGGTTGCTATGATTAATGGCAGATAACAATTCCTAAGTTAAGCACAATTTGCTGATAGAGCTGCATCATAGCAACCTTTCTGATATCTGTGGAGTATGTTTCAGTTTTGGTTTCTGACAGTGTTTACCACCCCGGGGAGTGACCCCAACAGTATTGCGTACCATAGCCATGCCTGCACTGTGCCCAGGACTGTTGTGGTGGCCAGGGCTGCCAAAAGCCTCTATATTTGCACAATGCTGGCATAGGTGTGGGAGTGTGTGTCTGTCTATCAAGTGTGTTGTGGCTGCCTACACCTTACTCAGCCCACACTGCTAGCACTGTGTCCAGGGTTAACCTGCCAATGTGCATAATGAGGAGCAAGGTACTGTGGGTATGGCCCGGACAGGATGCATCTGCACAGGGCATAGGGCAATGGCTGAGACATTTTTTTTTTTTTTTATTGAAAGGCAGCAATTGGACACAGAAGAACATAAGCTATAGGCATAATACAATAGCAGAAGATAACAAAGCCAAAATTGCAATCAACATAGAACAATCCAGCAGAACGCCTCTTTTTGTTTTTTCCCTTCCCCCTCCCCTCTTCCCCACCTCCTCCCAGCTTAGCATTTATCAACAAGGAGCACTCCCAGAACATTCTATCTACCCCTCCACCCTCCAATCCCCCCTTCCCCTCCCTACCCTATCTTCCCCCCCTCCCCCCCCCACAAACCTCTAGGCCTGTTAAAAGTGAAGGGAGCAATCCGGCCACCCAACGCACATTGGGGTAACAGGGGGAACTCCGTGGAACCATCTCGCAGGATAGCCTGAAGCCAGCCCTCTCACAGGATATACAGAGCCCTCGAGCAATCATGAACCATAATGGCGGACAAAGGCTTCCCACACCTGCTCAAAGCGCGTCAGTCGCAGCTTACCGGCTGCCACCCCATGCTCCATTGTATACGTATCCCACATCCGCTCCAGCCAGACAGAAAAAGACGGCGGCAGGACCTGCTTCCACGCAGTAGCCACAGATAGGCGAGCCGCATTCAGACCATGTTGAATCAAAGCCAGCTGAGGACTTCGTGCCCCAGGGACATTAACACCAAAAAGGAAAATGCCCGGATCCCAGGGAATGTTCAACCCAACTAATTGTTTTAAGCGAAATTGAATCCCCCTCCAAAAGGGTCAGATGCGAGGACAAGATCACCAGACATGCGCCAGAGTACCTTTCTGTCCGCAGCGACGCCAGCACTGATCCGAAACCCCTGGATACACTCGAGCAATCCGCTCAGGCATCATATACCATCTGTATAATAGCTTATAGTTAGTTTCACGGACGCTAATCGCCACAGAACTCTTCCACAGCTTGCCCTCCATCTGTTCCCATTGCTGCTCAGAATAACGGAGACCCAAGTCAGAATTCCATTGCTCTCTATACTTGCCTAATTGCGGTTGCTGCGCCTGCAACTGGGCATACAAGGCAGCTATAAGACCTTTTGTGGTAGTGCACCCCTCGCAGAAACGCTCTATATCCGTCAAGTCACGGGCCCATGAGACCGAACGGATCTAGCCTGAACCCAATGGGCGACTTGCGTGTATTGAAAGACATGACAGTCGGGAAGGTCAAATTCCTCCTGAAGCGTACTAAACAACCGCAGCCTACCCTCATCGAACAATTGCCCAACACGACTGAGACCCTTATGCCCCCAAATCCGGAAAGTAGGGTCAGTCATCCCAGGGGGAAACATAGCATTATCCACTATAGGCGCGAGAGGAGTCAGCCCCCCGAGTTCGAAAAGATTGGTCCCAGCAGCGGAGGGTATGTAGGATATATGGATTACTTAAACGTGATCCACTCCGCAGCTTGGGACCAAGCCACAGCCGATCCCCCAATCCTGCTCCCCCCGCAATATTCATTTCCAATTGTATCCAACGTTTGGGGCTATCCGAGGTCATCCATTCCACCCCGGCATGACATTGCGTCGCCGCATAGTACCAGTGAAGGTTAGGCGCCCCCATGCCCCCGGAGCGTGTGCGCGTATAAAGAATTTGGCGCGCTATACACGGCCGACGATACTGCCATATAAACTTCATGAGCATGGTTTGCCAGCCGGCCAGTGTTCCCCGGGACAGTGGTATAGGAAGTACCTGGAAGAGGTACAAAAACCGGGGTACAACCACCATCTTAACCACCGCTATACGCCCAAACCAGGATAACGTCAAGCTAGCCCAGGATTCCAGATCGCGCCGAACCTGCTGGAGTAGCGGATCATAATTGGCCTTAAAAAGCGCCATCCGCTCCACCATCAAGTTCACACCTAAATAGCGGAGATCACCTGTCACCCACCGAAAGGGGTAGGCTGCCCTCAATTCCACACAAACCGCCTCCGGAACCCCAACATTAAGAATCTCAGATTTAGTGTAGTTGATTTTGAATCCAGACACCTGGGAGAAGGTCTCAAAGAGCTGCATAGCAGCAGAGAGGGACGCAGTGGGATTCACCAATGATAGTATGATATCATCTGCAAAGAGTGCAATCCTGTAATCAGTAGGGCCCACACGTACGCCCCCAATGCCCGGATGTTCGCGAAAGCTTTGCGCCAAGGGTTCCATCACCAGCGCAAACAACAACGGCGACAGAGGACAGCCCTGGCGAGTACCCCTTTCCAGCGAAAAATTCTTCGATTGACCCCCGTTAACCCGGACACACGCCATAGGGTCTTGGTATAAGCTATGGACCCAACGGATGAAGTTAGGACCAAACCCCATCGTGTCTAACAGGCACCAGAGATAGCCCCCGCTAACACGGTCAAAGGCCTTCTCGGCATCAACTCCCACCACGAGCGTCGGTTGTGAGTCCTGTTGAGCAGCATAAATAACCTGTAGCATATGCCTAATATTATCCGCCGCCTGACGGCCCGGCATGAACCCAACCTGATCCAGGTGTACCAAAGCTGGGAGAACCCGGTTCAATCGTGCAGCCAGTGCTGTGGCCAGTATTTTAACATCTGTGTTTAGGAGGGAGATGGGGCAATATGAGGCGGCTTCCTGCAAGGGCTTACATGGCTGGGACATTTTAGTGCCTGGCCACCACCTGTACAGAAAGGGTGGCCACAGCATGTCCTGCTGGGAGGTCACTCTCACTCTGACTGAGCAGTGACCACGGCATGGTTAGGCTCCCCCATAGTGCTATATAGTATTTCTCTCAAGTGATATTTATGGGTTCTCTTTTCTGGGGCCCAATCACTGACTTATCTGCTTGGTGTGTGTGCTCACATCCCAGTTTTGGGTGCACAAATCTCCTCCAGGAAGATGCACTATGGACTAGCTAGCAGACTGTCTGCAGTTAGTATGTGTATGGCTGGAACACCTTGCAGGGTGCAGTGGCTGGAGACTCTCTGTGCTTGCTGTTGGTGAATATCAGATAGTGGTGGGGGGCAGCTGAGCATTTCCAGGCCTAATGTCTGTCTGCTATTGCGTTATGGATGTTTACAGAGCTGCATTGACTGCCCTGTAGGGTGTCTGTTCCCCAGCAGGACTGGGGTTGATGGTCCCCTCTACTTCCACCATTGCAGGGATGTAGAATGTGGATCTGTTGGTGGGAGATCCTGTTCCCCACCCTGAGCCCCAGAGGGCAGGTTGGGTGGTGCTACATAAGAACATAAGATATGCCATACTGGGTCAGACCAAGGTCCATCAAGCCCAGTATTCTGTTTCCAACAGTGGCCAATCTAGGTCATATGTACCTAGCAGTTTCCCCAAGGGACACAGGTTCCACAATGCTTGTATTGGTTCAAGCACTGATATCCTGGGTCCCTTCTTAATAATGGTTTATGGACCTTTCCTCCAGGAACTTGTCCAAACCTTTTTTAAACCCAGCTACACTAACAGCCTTTACTACATCCTCCGGTAACAAATTCCAGAGTTTGATTACATGTTGAGTGAAAAAATAATTTCTTTTATTAGTCTTAAATAGTTTACCCTGTAGCTTCATTGCATGTCCCCTAGTCTTTCTATATTCTGATAAGGTAAACAATCGATCTACGTTTACCCGTTCCACTCCGTTCATTAATTTATAGACTTCTATCATATCTCCCCTCATCCGTCTCTTTTCCAGGTTAAAAGAGCCCTAACCTTTTTAGCCTTTCTTCATAGGAGTATCCTTCCATCCCCTTTACCATTTTGGTGGCTCTTCTCTGAACCTTCTCTAAAATCGCTATATCCTTTTTAAGATACGGCGACCAGAATTGCACACAATATTCAAGGTGCGGTCTCACCATGGAACGATATAGAGGCATTATAATATCTTTTATTTTCCATTCCTTTCCTTATCATACCTAGCATTCTATTTGCTCTCTTGGCTGCTGCTGCACACTGGGCCGAGGGTTTTAACATGGTATCCACAATGACGCCTAAATCTTTTTCCTGGGTGGTAGTTCCTAATGTGGAACCTTGCATCGTGTAACCATAGTTTGGGTTGTTCTTCCCTAGGTGCATAACCTTGCACTTGTCCACATTAAATTTCATCTGCCATTTTGATGCCCAATCTTACAATTTATCAAGATCCTCTTGCAATTTTCCACAATCCTCTTGGGTTTTAACAACTTTAAATAGTTGCAAATTTGATAACCTCACTCGTTATTCCACTTTCCAGGTCATTTATGAATATGTCAAAAAGCAGCGGACCCAGCACAGATCCCTGGGGTACACCACTATTCACCTTTCTCCATTGGGAAAATTGGCCATTTAGCCCTACCCTCTGCTTTCTATCTTTTAACCAGTTCCTGATCCACAATAGTACACTGCCTCCTATCCCATGACTCTTTAGTTTTGCCAAAAGTCTCTCATGAGGGACCTTGTCAAAGGCTTTCTGAAAGTCCAGATACACAATATCAACCGACTCACCTTTGTCCACCTGATTATTCACTCCTTCAAAAAAACATAACAGATTAGTAAGACAAGATCTTCCTTGTCTGAAGCCATGTTGGCTGTCTCCCATTAGGTCATGACTATCTACATGCTGAGTAATTTTATTCTTTATGATGGTTTCTACCATTTTTCCTGGTACTGATGTCAGGCTCACCGGTCTGTAGTTTCCCGGATCACCCCTGGAACCCTTTTTAAAAATTGGTGTTACATTGGCGATCCTCCATTCTTCAGGTATTAGAGATGATTTTAATGATAGTTCACAGATTACTAATAGCAGGTCTGCAATCTCATATTTCAGTTCTTTCAACACCCTTGGATGTATGCCATCCGGCCCAGGTGATTTGCTACTCTTCAGTTTATCTAATAGTTGTAATACATCTTCCGGATGTATCGATATTACCTTCAATTCTTCCGCACCTTTAAATACCACTTCAGTCATGGGTAACATCCCTACATCTTCCTCAGTAAAGACCGAAGCAAAGAATTCATTCAGTCTCTCCGCTATCGCCTTGTCGCCTTTTAGTGCTCCTTTAACCCCTTTATCATCTAATGGACCAACTGACTCTCTCACAGGTTTTTTGCTACGAACGTACTTGAAAAGGTCTTTACTTCGCGTTTTTGCTTCCGCAGCAAGCTTCTTCTCAAATTCTCCCTTTGCCTGCCTTATCAATGCCTTGCATTTGACTTGCCAGTGCTTGTGCTGTTTCCAGGTTTCGTCGTTTGGCTCTTTTTTCCATTTCCTGAAAGATGCTTTTTTGGCAACAAAAGCCTCTCTGTCCTCACCTTTAAACCATGCTGGCAGTTTTTTGGACTTCCTTCCACTTTCCTGGGCTTCCAAGATAGTATTTTTCAACAACAGCCAAGCCTGATGTACGTCTTTAACCTTTGCAACTGCTCCTTTTAGTTTTTTCTTAACTGTTTTCCTCATTTTATCATAGTCTCCCTTTCGAAAGTTAAAAGGCAGTACTGTGGATTTCCTTACTATCCCTCCTCCACTAATTAAATCAAAGGCGATCATGCTATGATCACTATTGCCAAGTGGCCCCATCAACCTTATCTCTTGCACTAGATCTGATGTTCCACTAAGGACTAGGTCTAATATGGCTTTCCCTCTGGTCGGTTCATGAACCAGCTGCTGTTACTAGGCCCTGAGTGACTATTAAATTTAAACTACAAGCTCTCTGCTGGGTATGAAATGTAACCAGAAAGTTCTCCTCTGTGTTTTAAATTTAAAGTTAAACTGCTGCTACTAGGCCCTGACTGATTTAACAAAAATAGTGGGTTCACAGATTAATTAGCTTTAATACAAAGAATTTCTTTTAGAAAATTACCAGAAGTATATACTCACAGTTGCAGATCTCTCTCCAGAAGTAACAGTCCCTTTTTGTAGTCCTTCATAATCCGCTTATGGGTCCAAACACCCCCCTTCACTTAAATCATGTGACCATGGCACCCACACAGGATATGCACTATTCTGGCTGCATCATAGTCCACAAGGGCTAGACGTGACTGGGAAATACAGATGGACACAGGTGTATCTGCAAGGACTACCTATCACACACTAGCACTGATGGCAAACTGCAGCATAGTCTATCTCAGCTAAGCCAGGTGCTGCGGACCTGGTGCTGGGCGCCCCACCTCACCCTCAGGGTGAGCACAGTACCCACACAATGTGACGGTCTGTAGCTACTCTGTGCCAGTAACACACACGGTCAGTTCCCCCTACCAGGCTGAAGTGCTGTGGGGGTGCATACCCCATCTTGTGATCATCTGTAGACTGCTGATCTGCATGTGCAGTGCATCATGGGTACGGGTGGGTTAACCCTATCCTGGTAACCACAGCAGGCAGTTTGTGTGGTGACCTGCAGTCCTTCTGTAGCCAGCCAGGGATTTGTTAGCAGCTATAGAAATGTAGCCCACTGGTTACTTCACTGACTGTGGTGGCAGAGGTCATGGGTTTGATCCCACAGTGGTGTTGTTTGATAGGGTTGTCTGAGGCATTTCCTTTTTTAATTTGAATTAGTGCTGCCAGCAAAAACACCCTCACAGTGTTGTAACTTTAAGGTGCCTCATAAGGCGCCCTATAATGTGCTCTATAGGGAACATTATAAGGTGCCTTGGCAGACAGTGCACTTTATAATGTGCTCTCTGGAGTGCCTTATAGGGCACCTTATGCGGCACCTTAGGTTATGGCACTGTGAGGGTGTGTTTGCTGGCAGCACTAATTTAAATTAAAAAAGGAAATGCCTCAGACAGCACTGATTTAAAGTAAAGGGTAATGCCTCAGACAACCTTATTCATTAAGCCCACTGGGGGATCAAACTCATGACCCCTGTTTCATCAGTCAATATATTAACCATTGTGCTACACCGCTGTTGCTGTGTTTGTAGTTCAGCGCGCCTAATTAAGGCTAACGCGCATTAACGTGCCACGGCTCCATCTATCGCGCGATAATGGACTTTATCGCGCAATAACCCGAAATGCTACCTTAAGACCGGAATGCCCACTACCTTATATGGCATTTGTCACAGTAAGACAGCAACTAACGCTGGTAACATTAAGATGGTTTAGTAAACATACCCCTTAGATTTCAGCAAGGCTTTTGACACTGTTTCTCATTGGTGACTTAAAAATAAATACATTAAGGGCCTGATTTTTGAAGGCCTTTATACAGGTAACTTCCTTATCTGGGATTTTCGAAGGCCAACTACGCAGATAGTGCCCTTCGAAAATCCCAGATATGCCCCATACGCACCCAGATGCTATCCGCATATCATTGGGGTGTGTTGGGGGCGTTCCAGTGCGGAGTGGGGGCAGAGGAACGGGCTACATGGGTAGCAGCGATTTTTGATGCTGCTTTCATAGCCCTCTGCGCCTTAAAGATAGGCGGGGTATTTCCTCGCCTATCTTTAAGGCGCAGAGGCTATGCAGGTAGCATCGTAAATCTCTGCTACCTGTGTAGCCTCTGCAGCTGCTGGGGCATCCAGGCTAACCCGGATTTTCACTTCCACCGGCGCGGAAGTGAAAATCCAGGTTACGGGGGTCAGCAGGCAGGCTATGTGCCGCTGCGGCGCATAGCCTGCCTAATTCAAAATCGGGCCCTAAGTGCCCTTAGGATGGACCCTAAAGTCAATAGGGTAGTAGTAAATGGAGTTTACTCTGAAGATAGGATCATTACCAGTGGTGTGCCATAGAGATTGGTCCTTGGTCCTGTTCTTTTTAATATTTTTGTAAGCAATATTATGGGAGGTCTATCAGGAAAGGTTTTCTTCTCTGTGAGTGATACTAAAATCTGCAGTAGGGTAGACACCCTGGAAGATGTAGATAACATGAAGAGGGATCTAGCAAAGCTTAAATAATGGTCTCAGATTTGGCATTTAAGATTTAAAGCTAAAATAAAATGCATTTGGACTGCAAAACCCCAAGAGAGTGGTATAGTATAGAGAGAGTGAAGTATCTCAGTGCATGAAAGAAGAGCAGGGGTGATCATACTGGATGATTTTAAAGTGGTCAAACAGGTGAAAAGGCGATGGCAAAAGCTAGAAGGATGCTTGAGTGCTTAGGGAGAGGAATAGCCAGCAAGAAAAAGGAGGTGCTAGTGCCTTTGTATAAGTCTCTAGCCAGATCTCATTTGTAGTATTGTGAACAGTTCTGTAGACCGCACCTTTAAAAGTATATAAATAGGATAGAGTTGGACCAGAGAGTGGCTACTAAAATGGTTTGTGATCTTCATCGTAAAGCATATGGAGATAGATTTAAAGATCTCAATATGTTTTCTTTTGAGGAGAGACAGCAAAGGGGAGATATGATAGAGATATTTAAATACATTTACATCCATGGAATAAATACACAGGATATTGCCTCTTCCAGTAGATATGGACTGAGGGGGCAAAGGATGAAGGTGAAAGGTGATAGACTCATGAGTAATCGAAGGACATACTTCTTTACAGAAAAGTGGTTGATATGTGGAACAGGGTTAAAGTGAAGGTGGTGGAGATCAGAACTGTATCTGAATTCAAGAAAGCATGGGACAAGTACAGAGGATCTCTGAGGAAAAGGAAGGGATTGGAGAGCTTAATAGTTCTTATGGACGGGCAGACTAGAAAGGCCATATGTCATCATTTTCTATGTTTTAATAAATGTCAGTTCAGAGTATTGGCCACTTCTGAATTCAAAAACAAGTAATAAAGTGGGCTTCTTGGCAAACCTATGGGATCTGAACAATCTGTCATCTCACAGTTGGAAATAAATGAAAATCTTTTGTAGAATTGCAATAGGAGTTTGGAGACCAATTCTGGACGGGCCAGATTTGCACCTGATTCTGCACCTGCGGGAGCTATATATTCCTGTGGGAGTAGAATCGGGGCAAAAGGGTTGCACAGGCAGGATGTGCCCTGATTCAGACCCTGTGCATGTACTGCATCCTTCCCATCTAACCCTCCCAATGCTTCTGAATGGAGTCCGGTGCCGTGGCATCCTGTCGCCATGGCACTGGGACGCCATGCAGGAGCCCCGATCCTCCACACAAGTTAAAACAATATTTTTCCCCATCGCCTGACCCCCGAAGGGGTCTGCCTAGGCCAGGATCACGCTGCAGAGAACTTCCTGGTGCTTCTCACCTCTTCAGGGGGATCCGCGGGTGCCGACCCCCTTCCATGGGGAGACGCAATCCTCTTCCACAGGGAGACTTATTCCATCTCTGGGGTGGAATAAGTTCCCTGGCCAGCTCTGCCTTCCCCGACATACAGGACTGCAAACAGAATCGGGATCTGGGGTCATGGGCCCGTCTCTGCCCTGCCCAGGCTCCTCCTCCAGCCCTCCCCTCCCACCTGCATCCAGAGCTCCCCGCACAATGCTGCTGTAGTGTGGGGAGCCCGGTGAGGAGAATTCATTCCCTCCGAATAACAGGAGTTGGACGTCCAAGTCGGACAGCCATCCCCATTATTGACAGATCAGAATGATTCCCTTGGTATCAAGCATTGCTTGGGGGTAATTTTTTAAGTGTTTTTTTTCCCCGTGGGTAAATCCTGTTTTACCATGGAAAAGGGTTTTTATAAAATTACCCCACTATATATGGGTATAAAAGTGTGTGATGACAAAGTGCGGACGTCTTTGTGATCCACTTGTAGGAATGTTTGGGAACATAGTCTGGATAGAGTATGAAAGGAGCACATATATTCTGTAAAATATGCACCTACATGCAAATCTGATGTTTGTCCATTTACACTGCTCCAGATCAGGTATAAAATAATTTTATTATTTAACAGTTTTTTATATACCGCCTTTGTACCAAGGTGGTTTACAATGAACAACAGCACATAAACTCAAGAGATTTGTTTTACATTGAACAAGGGGTAAGTAACTTGAAGTTAAATACGAGGGTTATGCTTGAATCAACGGTGAGTAGGTACCTTATTGTATATACAATTAGGTAATATCATTAGGCCCAAAGTGTTCTGAAGAGATGCGTTTTTAGTAGTTTCTTCATATCTTGGGTAGATTGAACAGATCTGATGATTTCGGGTTGAGAGTTCCAGATCGTAGGGGCATATAGCGAGAAGACTCTGTTGCTTGTCTGTTGTGTACATTTGGTCTTGAAAGGAGGGATGGCCAGAAGATTCTGGTTTGCTGATCTTCTTGGTCTTGTCATGAATGCTCTTGAGATTTGATCCTTGAGACAGGGAGTGGAGAGGTTATGAAGGATTTTGTAGGTGGTGGTTATGGTTTTGTGTTTACTCCATTGGGCAATTGGGAGCCAGTGCAGACTTCTAAGGGTTGGAGTTATGTGTTGCCGACTTGATCTGCCTGTTAGGATTCTAGCGGCAGTGTTTTGTACTAGCTGAAGTAGGTACAATGCCTGTTTTGACAGTCCTTGATAGCGGATAGAGGATGTTGCCGTAATCAAGGTGGGTGTAATGACAGCTTGAAAAACTGAAGTCGTCTTGTTGAAGAGGGCGTAGAGATTTGAGGAGTTTAAGTTTCCAGTATGCTGCATTAGCTTCATTCTTGATGTGCACAAGCATGTTGAGGTTGCTGTCAATAGTTATACCAAGGTACTTGATTTCCTTCTTTAAGGTAATTTCAGCGTTATGTAGATGAGTTTGTCTGGCGGATTGAAATTTTGGTCTCTGAATATTAGTAATGCTTCCGTTTTGTTTTTGTTCACTGCAAGGTTAAGATCAGCAAAAAGGTTTGTGACAGCGGAGAAGACATCTGATATGATTGTGAAGTCCGGATTGAGGGTGTTGAATGGCATATAGAACATGATATCATCTGTGTAGAGGTGAAAGTGCATATTCCATTTTCTTAATAAGTTGCAAATGGGCTATACGTAGATGTTAAATAGTAAGCCAGACAGGGCCGAGCCTTGAGGAAAGTGTGAATGTGTATTTTAGCAGCAATTTCTGCAGGTTTTGGGAGGCTATTTTGTAAAGACACATAAAAGTCCTTTTTGCATAGGTCATTGAAGAAGGAATTGGAATGTCTAGGTCAGGACGTTCACAGATCCACCGGTATTTGCATAAGGTTCTGCCAGACTCAGAGCCTTTGTAAAATGCATAGGATGTTGGCAAATGCACATGTATTTCCCAGCATGTACAGGCCAAAGAGCAAGTTTGAAAGGCTCCCCATGGAAATAAAGAGCAGCGCCATGCAGCAGCTTCTCTATATAAGTGCTAGCATTTATATGCAGAATCCTCTGCCAAAAACTGCACATGTAACTACAGCAGTTAAAACTGGAAGCTGACAGAGGTTCTTTTTTAAAACATTTCAGGCAGAAATCAAAAGCAGGGATTGCGAGGATTTACTCCCTTGATTCTTTGTGTGAAGCCCTGGCTGAAACAAGCACTTTATTAAATTCTGTGCATGTCTCTGAGCTGGTGCAGAACCCACTGGGGAAATTTGTTTATATGTATGCGTGTTCCCATTGTAAGAACACCCCCCTTTGATTTCTCTAAGACCCAACCATTTCCACATCAGGGTCAGATGAGAAAGCAGTGGGGAGGAAATGTTTCTCCCCCAAAGATCAGAGATCATGGCCCTAAATTACATGGACTTAGGCTCTTGTTTAGTCCAGATATTTGGTGCCTTAAACATGTGGCAACCCAGACAGCTGCCTATGTTACCTATGCCTAAATCCAGGCCTGCTCCATGTGTAAATAGTGTTTTTTTGAAATCGCAATTTGCATGTGTAGCCTGCCTACCTTATGAATGCTGCCCTAGTCTTTGTAAAAGAGCCCAAAAACAGGCACTTACTCTGACTTCCTACCTTCATGACCTGTGACAGAGTTGCCAAGTTACCCAGTACCAGGAGTGAGATGTTAGGTCAGTCCTGGATTTCTGACAATCTCATTCTGATGCATTATGGAATCTGCAGCATTTATTCTAATGGGTAAATTCAGGGACTACAAATACCATACTGCTTTGCAATGCAAATTTAAAACCAGAACTGGCAAAAAATCTCACTTCTGGAACTAGGTAACTCGGCAACTCCGCCGTTATGAAATTACCCTCTGTGTGCGCTAACATATGTAAGCAGCAGACTTTGAAAAACTGCACAGTAGCCAGTCTCCAAAACTAACTTTTTTTGGTTTTTTTTGGCTTCTTGAGGTGGTTTTGTACACCAAACAGGAAAGCCAAGAGTCCCACTCAATTATTTCCCCAAACCCAGGTCCTATGGTCCAGATAGCTGACAGCACTGTGTGGCTTGGAGCAGATGTAAATGCTGGTGGGGAAGTTTCTTCAGGTACTGCGGTGTGAAAATAGAGAATGCACATTTATTTTTGCCTTGGAGGAGGCGTGGCCTAGTGATTAGCACAGCAGCCTCCTCCTGCTCAAAGCAGAGCTGGCACTCTGCGGCCTTGGGCAAGTTACATAACTCTCCATTGCCTCAAATGCAAACTTAGATTATAAACCCTCTGGGGACAGCGAAAATACCTGATTGTAACTCACCTTGAACTACTACTGGAAAGGCACGAGCGAATTTTAATCCCTGCCCCCTCCTCCCCCTTCTAAATCTGTATGTGCCGTTTAGCTATACACATAAGTATTGCCTCTTCTAAAATAGCTACTTATGCCGATTTACATGTGTAAGCCTAAAATTACCCACAGTACTGTGTTGCATCCTAATGAATGGTGGAACTCAATATGTCTGGCATGCAAATATGAAATGGCTGCATCTTCAGAAATGTGAGCGGAACTGTGCTGTTAAGGGATGAGTCTGTTGATTACAAACATGACATATAAAAATGTAATTCGTTGTTGGGCTATCAATATAAAAGTAACAAACATATTTGAACTGGAAAAAATGAATGAAAGTTATCCATTTTTAAAGCTGTGTTGGCATTGTCAGTGTTCACACTTGAATGCACAGCATGGCCAAAAATCCACAGAGAGCCTATCCAGTTTAAATTTATGTGGTGGGTGCTCAGCTGAGTATTGCCCTTTAGGTGCTTTTCAAGGGCTTCCCATAGGGTAGATTAATGAACAGCGCTGAGGCTATCAAGAAGTGGGGGGAGAGAGGCTGTCTTGCAAACTCACATTTCAATGTGGATGATAGACGTCTCATTCCAGTCGGAGACAACCCTGGAGAGAAAGCTGACCTGCAGCCTAAAGCCATCTGAGCAACACACTGGAATATTTATAGCTAGTTCATAGAGTGGGTGCTCTTAGGAAAACACAGGGTAAGTGTAGGCTGGGCGCTCCTGAATGCTTAAGCAAACAAACCCAATCAATCCGTAATTCTGACAGCTCATTATTACCAGACCAAAATATCAACTTTATGGCTTCATTAGGTTTATTGCTTTAAGCCCATACTGCCGGGGTGCCTGGCAAGCGTTTGAAAGGTGCATTGGAGATTGCTGTATTAGTGATCCTTGCGTGTTCACTCTGGTTGGCATTGCTTGCATATCAAAAGAACTATGGCCACGGGATGTTACTAGGGTTCATGGTTTGTCTTGTTGGGGATGGGAGTAAGAGTGAAAACTATAAGTGCTCACATGGAGCAGGGGAGAGCCAGCATATCCCCTCTGCCACTGGGTAACCAACTGCATCAGGCTTGCAGTGTCTAGGATAGTGTGTGACATTGAGATCCTGCAACCTACAGCAGTATGGGGACTGCCTGAATGCAGCAATATTGGGCTGGGGCAACACGTTTAGCGGAGCAAGGAGTAAGACACTGTGAAAAAAATGTTAAAAAGATATTGTCAGAGACCTGGAAAGCTGCCATGAAAGATCCCTGGTCTTGGGAGGACATTCCCACACATCAAACTTGTTTTTAAGTGTGGTCAGCTGTTCATTTTCAGTGAACACCACGTCAGTGGGATCCTTGAAGGTGCTAAATACATGCTCTATGGGGGTCATTCCGCTCTTCGAATAGCAGGGTTGTATGTCCAGGTTTGACATCCAACCCGTGTTTATGGCTGGGACCGTACAACCCGGACGTGCCCCTGTCAGAATCAGCCTCCACACATTCTCCCATAGACACTGGAAAGGAAAATTTCAAAAGCTATTTACCTGGGTAAATAGATTGTCTGCAAATTGCTTGGCATGGAGGAGTCGCCTAGTGGTTCGAGCACTGGCTTAATAATCAAGAGACCAGGACTCAATTCCCACCAGAACTCCTTGTGGCCTTTGCTAAGTCATTGCCTCAGAAGAAAGGCCTAGTAATCTACTTCTGGTCACACTGCCAAGAAAACCCAGGAGCTACTGGGCTGCTAGGAGTCAGCACTGATTCAAAGGCACACATTGCATTGCAGATTGCTTACCCTGCACGCACAGGGATGAACAACTTCCTTCCCCTGGCCTCAGGGCCGGCCCGTCCATTGAGCAAGAATGTTGTTTGCACAGGGCCCTACGTTTCAGGGGGCCCTCCGCAAACAGCATTCTGCATTTCCTGTTTCCCATCAGCCCTGGCGGGCTTAACAGAGCCACGAGAAAGGGAAACTCTCCCTTCGCGGCTCTGAAAAGCCCGCGCTGAGGGAGCTGATGCTGCAGGGAGGGAGGGCTCTGCCGTGCAGGGGGGGCCCCGCGGGACGCTTGATTCTGCCACAGTGGCAGTGGCAGCACCAGCCAGTTTGTTTGTTTTTTTAATCTACCTGGGCTGATGGGGTGAGGGGGGTTAGGACTGGTAATGGGCTATGGGGTGGTTAGGACTGGTAATGGGCTATGGGGGGGCTAAGACTGGAAGTGGGCTGATGGGGGGGTTAGGACTAGTAATGTACTATGGGGGGGCTAGGACTGGAGGTGGGCTGATGGGGGGTTAGGACTGGTAATGGGCTATGGGGGGACTAAGAATCGAATTGGGCTGATGGGGGGGTTAGGACTGGAGGTGGGCTGATGGGGGGGCGTTAGGACTAGTAATGGGCTATGGGGGGCTAAGACTGGAAATGGGCTGATGGGGTTAGGACTGGAGGTGGGCTGATGGGGGGGTTAGGACTGGTAATGGGGGGGCTAAGACTGAAAATGGGGTGATGGGGGGTTAGGACTGGAAGTGGACTGATGGGGGCTTAGGACTGGTAATGGGCTATGAGGGGTCTAAGACTGAAAATGCGGTGATGGTGGGTTAGGACTGGAAGTGGGCTGATGGGGGGCTTAGGACTGGTAATGGGCTATGAGGAGACTAGGACTGGTAATGGGCTGGGGGGTTTCTAGGACTGGAAATGGGCTGAGTGAAAGGGGGGCTTGAACTGCAAATAGCTGATGGGGAAGGAGCTAGGATTGGAAATGGGCTGAGTGGGGGGAGCTAGGACAGGAAATGGGCTGATGGAGGTGCTAGGATAGGACTGGAAATGGACTGTTGGGGGGTGCTAAGATTGGAAATGGGCTGTGGTGGGGGCTTGGATTGAAATGGACTCATGGAGGGGCTAGAATGGGAAGTAGGCTCATGTGGGGCTTGGATTAGAAATGGGCTGAGTCGAGGGGAGCTAGGATTTGACATGGGTTGATGGTGGGGCTAGAAAAGGGCTGATGGGGGGCTGGGATTGGATATGAATGGGGGAACTAGGACTGGAAATAGGCTGATGTGGCTAGGATAGGATTGGAAATGGGCTGATGGGCTAGGACTGGAAACGGGCTGATGTGGGGACTAGAAGGGAGCGGATGCTGGGGAAGGATTAGAAAGGGATGGAGCTGGGAGACTGAAATGGAGAGGGGAAAAATATTTTGTGTGGGAGGGAAGACAAATTTACAATTGGCTGGGTATTGGGAGAGTAAGTGGGGATTGAGGATGGAGGGGTAAAATTTGAGTGGATGAAATAGGAATGAGGAAAGAGCAAAAGGAGAAAGATTAGTATGTTAAAGCAGATGTAGAGAGAATGGAAAAAAACTAGAAGAGAGAAGAAAGGACAAATGGACAGCAGGCGATGGAGAGTTACAGAAGACACGAAGAAACCAGAACAAAGTGGCTGGAGCAATTGCAACTGAAAAAAAATGTACAAAAGGTAGAAAACTATCTCTTTATTTTGAATTTATTAACTGGAATATGTCAGCTCTGGGAAATGTGCATCATTAACGTCTGCGCTTTGTTTAGTACAAGAGGAAATTAATTTATAATTTTATTTCTACAGTGTTGTTGTAAATTCCAAGTTTGGCTTTTGGGGTTCCCAGTTTAATTGTTGTCTTCCTGTTTCTAAACTGTGATTTCTTGTTTGGTGATGGTCTATGTCCTGCATGTGTAACTGAGCTGAGGTATTCTGTTTATGTAATTCCTATTTGACATTACCACTTGTTCTCTTTTCCCAGTAGGTCATGTATTGTTATTCTCTGAAATGTATTGGTTTAATATTTGCAGTGTTGCCTTTTGATAGGTAAGAGTATGGTGCTTTGTGAGTCCTGGTAGTGCTGTTACGATACGGCGGGTTTGCTATGGGTTCTAAATGGGCAGTGTTTGTAGTAGTTCCTAATGTGTCTGGCGGTTGGCACTGGATTATAGTAATGTAGAAATCTTTTAGTCTTTCTTTATCCATATACTCATTAAGAGGCATGTTTACTAAAAGTTAGTGTATGGTAACATTATGCAAATATTTATGCAAATGAGGCCCCACACATGGCCCCGCACCCCCCTTGGGCCGCCCCTGCCTGGCCTAACCCTGCTTACTTTACTAACCTTCAACCTTCAATCCACCACAAACTATCAACATTCTAGGCAAACTCATAGTAGTCAAAGATGAAGTTAAGTACCTGGGCATCACAATGGACAGAGCTCTGAACCTGAAATCCCACATCACCAAAACCGCAAACAAGGCCTATCAACGTTTGAGTACTATAAGAAAAATCAAGCCACTACTCCGCCAGGACCACTTCCGCACAGTGTGCCGAGCACTCATCACACCTCTGCTTGATTACGGAAACTCCTGATATCAAGGCCTCCCTCAGCAGACCTTACACCCACTCCAAATGGTGCAAAATACTGCAGCACACATCATTACAGACACCCCAAGGAACTGAGCACATCACCCCTATCTTACAGCAACTGCACTGGCTCCCAATGATGACCAGATCAAAATTTAAAACAATCCTGATCATCTTTAAAATCATCCACCATCTCTTGGCAGATGCACTCCAAGATATCATAACAAGGGATATCAGCAATAGACCAAGAAGGACCAATAATGATAACATGATCGGCACACAAGACTAAACAAACAACTTCAAGAAGAGCTCCTTCACTACTGGCGTCCACACTTTGGAACTCCCTCTCATCGAGCCTGAGGGCATTAAATGACATCATAGACTTCCGCAAGGCCCCCCCTTAAAACCCTGCTCTTTACAGAAACCTATGAGCAGACAGACAACAGTCCCTACACGAACGATAATGCAACTGCCTCCGCCAACTAGATACCCACTCATCCCAGCTAGGCACACAAGTTCATTGTATAATGTTGTTAGGTACCCTCACGTTAAATGTAACCCTCCAATTGTGATGTGACTACTTTGATTGAAGGATAAGGTGGTATACAAATCTGTCTAAATAAAATAAAATAAATAAATAACAGGTAAGAGTAGGCAACAATATGTGTCACTTTTGCACTTTCAAAGCTATGCATGTTGTTATTCAGGGAAAAGTATCCGCAGATAGGCAAGTGCACATCTCCAGGGAGACTGTCTTCCAGGGCAGTTTTCAAAGGGGAAGTAGATGTGTATTTTCCTTTTGTGAATTAGTGCAACAGCCTTAGGTAAACGTATCAGTGGACTTTGCTGCTGTCTGCATAATTTTGAAAAATGCCTTGTTATAGGAGAAATGCTTTACTGCACAGGTCCTAGGTGCAGTCGTTTAAGCGGGGTTATCATTCTCCTAATTACAGAGAGGGACACTTTCAAGCAGCAGTTCTATAAGTAAAGCAGAGCTTCACACGCAGAAATAGGATTGTATTAAGTAGTCTTCCTGATGTGCAGGTACAGCTTGTATACGCATAACTCTACCCAGATTAAGCAGAGATGTTCCTAAGGGCAGGCTTTGGGTTCCATTTATGGGCAGACTTTTGAAAATACATGCATATGCACCCAGAAAATTGTTGCGTGCTGAAGAACAGGCGCAGGAGTGTAAATTTCTGGAATGGTTTTCAAGTACAGACACACTTTCCTTTTGAAAATTTGCTGTCACAGAGGAAAAAATGCTTGTGTATTTCTGATGTATGCACAGCTATAAAATTACCCTGAAAATGTCTCAAGAGAGCAAACCTCTTAGTAAGCTATATACAGAGAGCCGTTCTTCCCCCACTACCCTCCGTAACAGCCTGAGAGGCTGGAGTATGGAAGCTACGTCCTTAGTTGAATGCAGTTGTCCAGGCAAAGAGACAAGGTGTGTTCTGGTGGTTGGAGAAAAGGATTGAGAACCAGAATAAAGCCCATATTCAAATTCCACATCCCCCACTGACATTCCTTGGCACTTTCTTCCATTGCCTCGGATACCTGCTTAGACTGGAAGCTCTTTGGGCAAGGAACTTGCTGTACTTCAATATTAATGATGCTGTAGGCTAGCATGAGCATGTTATGGAAAGACAGATCAGGTCTGGAGGTGAAGGCAGTGAGTACTTTATTAACACTTAGGAGGTTTTTACTAAAAGGTGCAAGCTGTTAGCATGGGTCTGGCGCACGATAAAGGCAGTCTTGAAGGACTAGAAAAAAGGACTGTTACTTCTGGAGAGAGATCTGCAATTGTGAGTATATACTTCTGGGAATTTTCTGAAAGGACTTCTTTGTATTAAAGCTAATTAATCTGTGAACCCACTGTATTTTTGTTAAATCAGTCAGGGCCTAGTAGCCGCAGTTTAAGTTTAAATTTAAAACACAGAAGAGAACTTTCTGGTTACATTTCATACCCAGCAGAGAGCTTGTAGTTTAAACGTAATAGTCACTCAGGGCCTAGTATCAGCAAAGTACTTTTAGTTTAAATTTAAAACACAGAAGAGAGCTTTCTGGTTAAATTTGGAACCCAGCAGAGAGCTTGTAGTTTAAATTTCATAATAAGTCAGAGCCTAGCAGCAGCAAAGAGCTGTAATTTAAATCAAATCAGAATATAGCTTAGCATAAAAGGCAAAACAGGATCAGTACTCTCTGAGCAACAAATAAAGTCTTCTAGAGACCTTTACAAAGGGGCCTTCTATCTAGGGGCAAGAGACCTGTGAAACCTTTTCAATAGGTGTTAACACCAGGTGGCAGGTCAAAAGGCCATTTTGAAAGACTCCTTCTATCCAATTAAGAACTGTTAATCACCCAGGAAGTTGGTCACAGCTTACCTCAGCAGCACAGGACAGGGTACTGTGTAGCAGCCCTCTTTTAATAAGTGTTATTTCCCTCCCTCCCTGCCCAACACCCACCCACCCCTGGGATAATCGTAGCTTTATAGGTACTTACACATCTTAAAGGAAAGGAGGTGCTCTCAGGTGAAGCTCGTTACCCAAATCAAGCATACACTAAGGACCTGAGATTAATTAAGCTTCAGGTGAACAAGGTATATTAAACATATTAGGTACAGTTTTATTAGTATAAATATCCATAGCAACCCTTAGTAAGTAAAGAACTTAAAGATCTAAACAGAAGCTTAAAGCTAAGATGCAGACAGCAGTCCAGCAGCGAGATGGGGGCTTTCCAGTCTTTTGCATTGAGTGTCACATGTATGATTTTCTCCCAATTGGTGAGAGGTCTTATGTGTGCACTAGGTACAAGGAGCTCTTTGCTCTCAGGGAACAAATCCGTTCGCTAGAGGTTAGAGTAGCAGACCTGGAAAACATAAGAAAGACAGAGAGGTACATAGACGAGATCTACAGGGATATAGTCCTGAAGTCCCACCTCCAGTTTGGCAGCATTCCTGTTGCCATGGAGGAGAGAGGTCACGTGACAGGAGAGCATCACCCTGGTGTGGCAGGAAGTGATCCTGTAACTAGGACCTGTTGTCCAGGTGATGTAAAACCCTCTCGTACTGAGGAAGATTCTCCAGGGCCATGTGCCCATGAGGGAAGGGTTAGGACAGTCGTTATAGTTGGTGATTCAATCATTAGGCATGTAGATAGTTGGGTGGCTGGTGGCCGTGAGGATCGCCTGGTAACATGCCTGCCTGGTGTGAAGGTGGCGGACCTCACGCGTCACCTAGATAAGGTCTTAGATAGTGCTGGGGAGGAGTCTGCTGTCTTGGTACATGTCGGTACCAATGACATAGGAAGATGTGGTAGGGAGGTTCTGGAGGCTAAATTTAGGCTTTTAGGTAGGAAGTTGAAATCCAGAACTTCCAGGGTAGCGTTCTCCGAAATGCTTCCCGTTCCACGTGCAGGACCCAAAAGGCAGGCAGAGCTCCGGAGTCTCAATGTGTGGATGAGACAATCGTGCAGAGATAAGGGTTTTGGATTTGTTAGGAACTGGGGAACATTCTGGGGAAAGGAGGGGCTCTTCTGAAGGGATGGGCTTCACCTTAACCGGGATGGAACCAGGCTGCTGGCATTAACCTTTAAAAAGGAGATAGAGCAGCTTTTAAACTAGATAATAGGGGAAAGCCGACAGTCGCCCAAGAGCGGATGGTTCGGAAGAATGTATCCTTGAAGGATAATACCAGCAGAGAGGTTCCAAAAAAGAGTAAAGTAGCCCAAATGCCCTTGAGTATGGAGCAGACAGAGCTTAAAGATCCCAAATTACCCATGTCTACCAATAGCCAAATTAATATGAATAAAAAACAGTCTCTAAAATGCTTGTATGCAAATGCTAGAAGTCTAAAAAATAAGATGGGAGAGTTAGAATATATAGCAGTAAATGAGAGGTTAGATATGATTGGACTATCAGAGACATGGAAGGAGGACAACCAATGGGACACTGTGATACCTGGGTACAAACTATATCGTAATGATAGAGCTGATCAAATTGGTGGAGGGGTTGTACTCTGTGTTAGAGAGGGCATTGAGTCAGAAAGGATTAAAGTTTTGCAGGAAACAAAATTTGCTGTAGAATCTCTATGGATTGAAATTCCATGTAAAAAGGGGAAGGCGATGGCAGTGGGGGTGTACTATCGACCGCCTGGCCAGAATGAAGAAATGGATGATGAAATCCTCAAAGAAATCAAGGAAGCTAACAAAAGTTACAACGCAGTAATAATAATGGGTGATTTCAATTACCCCAGTATTGACTGGATCAGTGTCACGTCAGGACATGTTAGGGAGATAAAGTTCCTAGATGAAATAAATGACTGCTTCTTGGAGCAGCTGGTTCATGAACCGACCAGAGGGGAAGCCATATTAGACCTAGTCCTTAGTGGAACACCAGATATAGTGCAAGAGATAAGGGTGTTGGGACCACTTAGCAATAGTGATCATAGCATGATTGCCTTTGATTTAATTAATGGAGGAGGGATAGTAAGGAAATCCACAGTACTACCTTTTAACTTTCGAAAGGGAGACTATGATAAAGTGAGGAAAATAGTTAAGAAAAAACTAAAAGGAGCAGTTTCAAAGGTTAAAGACTTACATCAAGCTTGGGTGTTGTTGAAAAATACTACCTTGGAAGCCCAGACCAGCTGTATTCCATGCTTTAAGAAAAGTGGAAGGAAGTCCAAAAAACTGCCAGCATGATTTAAAGGTGAGGTCAGAGAGGCTGTTGTTGCCAAAAAAGCATCTTTCAGGAAATGGAAAAAAGAGCCAAACGACGAAACCTGGAAACAGCACAAGCACTGGCAAGTCAAATGCTAGGCATTGCTAGGCTTGCTGCGGAAGCAAAAACGCAAAATAAAGACTTTTTCCAAGTACATTCGTAGCAAAAAACCTGTGAGAGAGTCAGTTGGTCCATTAGATGATAGAGGGGTTAAAGGGGCACTAAGAGGCGACAAGGCGACAGCGGAGAGACTGAATGAATTCTTTGCTTCGGTCTTTACTGAGGAAGATGTAGGGATGTTACCCATGACTGAAGTGGTATTTAAAGGTGTGGAAGAATTGAAGGAAATATCGATATATCGGGAAGATGTATTACAACTATTAGATAAACTGAAGAGTAGCAAATCACCTGGGCCAGATGGTATACATCCAAGGGTGTTGAAAGAACTGAAATATGAGATTGCAGACCTGCTATTAGTAATCTGTGAACTTTCATTAAAATCATCTGTAATACCTGAAGATTGGAGGATCGCCAGTGTAACGCCAATTTTTAAAAAGGGTTTTCAGGGGTGATCCGGGAAACTACAGACCGGTGAGCCTGGCATCAGTACTGGGAAAAATGGTAGAAACCATCATAAAGAACAAAATTATTCATCATGTAGATAGTCATGGCCTAATGGGAGACAGCCAACATGGCTTTAGACAAGGAAGACCTTGTCTTACTAATCTGTTATGTTTTTTTGAAGGTGTGAATAAAAAGGTGGACAAAGGTGAGTCGGTTCATATAGTGTATCTGGACTTTCAGAAAGCCTTTGACAAGGTCCCTCATCAGAGACTTTTGGCAGAACTAAAGAGTCATGGGATAGGAGGCAATGTACTATTGTGGATCAGGAACTGGATAAAAGATAGAAAGCAGAGGGTAGGGCTAAATGGCCAATTTTCCCAATGGAGAAAGGTGAATAGTGGTGTACCCCAGCGATCTGTGCTGGGTCCACTGCTTTTTGACATATTCATAAATGACCTGGAAAGGGGAATAACGAGTGAGGTTATCAAATTTGCAGATGACACAAAACTATTTAAAGTTGTTAAACCCGAAAAGGATTGTGGAAAATTGCAAGAAGTTCTTGATAAACTGGAAGACTGGGCATCAAAATGGCAGATGAAATGTAATGTGGACAAGTGCAAAATTAGGCACCTAGGGAAGAACAACCCAAACTATGGTTAGATGATTCAAGTTTCCACATTAGGAACCACCACTCAGGAAAAAGATTTAGGCGTCATTGTGGATAACACGTTAAAACCCTCGGCCTAGTGTGCAGCGGTGGCCAAGAGAGCAAATAGAATGCTAGGTATCATAAGGAAAGAAATGGAAAATAAAACAAAAGATATTATAATGCCTCTATATCGTTCCATGGTGAGACCGCACCTTGAATATTGTGTGCAATTCTGGTCGCCGTATCTTAAAAAGGATATAGCGTTATTAGAAAAGGTTCAGAGAAGAGCCACCAAAATGGTAAAGGGGATGGAAGGATAGTCCTGTGAAGAAAGGCTAAACAGGTTAGGACTCTTTAACCTGGAAAAGAGACGGCTGAGGGGAGATATGATAGAAGTCTATAAATTAATGAACCGAGTGGAACGGGTAAACATAGATCGATTGTTTACGTTATCAGAATATAGAAAGACTCAGGGGCATGCAATGAAGCTACAGGGTAAACTATTTAAGACTAATAAAAGAAAATATTTTTTCACTCAACATGTAATCAAACTCTGGAATTTGTTACCGGAGGATGTAGTAAAGGCTGTTAGTGTAGCTGGGTTTAAAAAAGGTTTGGACAAGTTCCTGGAGGAAAGGTCCGTAAACCATTATTAAGTAGGGACCCAGGATATCAATGCTAACCCAGTACAAGCATTGTGGAATCTGTGTCTTTTGGGGAAACTGCTAGGTACGTATGACCTAGTTTGGCCACTGTTGGAAACAGGATACTGGGCTTGATGGAGCTTGGTCTGACCCAGTATGGCATATCTTATGTTCTTATGTTCACATGTTGACAGCTAGCGTGAGGCCATGAGAGCCAGTGCTGTCGGATTTTGGCACTAACTGTCCGTGACATGTTAGGGTTGCAAGTGGGAGGGTTAGGGGCAGAGAGTGGGTGGCGTGAGCACCAGACAGGCATCACATCCACGCTACCTTCACGAAGGGCTAGTAGCACGGGTGCACTCATCGCCATCGCCATTGAATGCACCTGTGCTCCTGCAGTGCTGTTGCAGGGCCGCATACGCTGAGTCACTGCCAGGAACATGCTTTCCATGCTCCCAGCAGTGCAGGGAGCTCTGTTCGAGGGCAGGAGGGAGCAGGCCGTAGGTGGAGGAAGGGCGAGCAGTGGGCGGAACCCTGACCCCAGATGTACAGGGCCAATTCCGGTGTCAGCCCTGAATGTCTGAGGTCAGAAATCTAGACGGGGGACTTATTCAACCTCAGAGATGCAATAAGTCCCCCTAGATGTCAGGACATGACTGCTTTGGGGCCGGAAAGGGAGGTAAGGGGGTGGAGGGGGTACCCCACAGCCTGACCCTGGCCATGGCATGCCCAATCAGGGGTCGGGTGGCAGGGAAGGAACATTTGCAGGGTGTGCCAGGGATTGGGGCTCCTGTATGGTGCCATGTCAACGGGACGCCACAGCACTGCTGCTCGCCTGGCTGGGCTACTTGGGTAAGTGTCGGGACGTCTAGAGTGCTGAATCGGAGCACGTCCTGGACATCCCAGCTTTATGCCGCAATTCTGCTCCTGCAGGGCCATCTTGCCCCCGTGGGAGCAGAATCGGGTTCATCCCTGGGCCGTCTGGATGTCTGGACGTTCAGACGGCCGAGGGACTCACATCTTTGAAATGGCCTCTCTGTGGTTGTATAAAATATTAACACAAACTTTAGAAATAGTGCCTGTGTTCTGGGCCCTGACATTTATGCCTTCTCAGGATCTGCATGAATGTTAGCACATAAAGTATGTATTTTATAGAATACATGCCTATATCATGGCTCGGTCCAGACTCTACCCAAACTCCCCCTGAGCATGCCTATTTTACAAGCACCAGTGATGTATGTGCAGGGCCATGTTTGGATAGTCTTAGTTTAGACTAAGTTTTAGTGATTTTCGTGTGGTTTTTTTTGTGTTTTTAAACATATTTGCTTAATCATGCGCCTTCTATGCCTGCTACAGCTTTTGTGCTCATGCAGTTCAATTGTACATACAAAACCTTTTACATATAATGTGCGCACAAGCGATATGCAAGCACTTTTAACTTTGAGGCACTCAAATGAATGTCTAAATGAGTCCCAAATGCACATCCCTAAGAAATACGCTCCTGTATTCGCTGCACATGTTTTTAGGCATGACCCAATTTTGTGAGAAGCCTTTTATGTTTTATGCATGGAAAAGGTTTATGAAATCACCTCCGTTAAGTCTATTTGAGAAAAGCTTGGTTAATTAGGCCCCTAGTCTTTTATGTGTGGTAGACTGTTTTATGATGTTTGCAGAATAATACAAGCCAAGAGGAAAACCTTTAGATCTGAACTCTCTGAAACAGGGAGGAGTTTCATTCAGGTGTCCTGCGCAATGAAACATTCAGTAAAGAGAGGCAGAATATGCCTCTTAGGAACTCGCTCAATTTGCTGATTTTTGTTTTAAAAAAATTGGCTTTGCTTTTGGAAATTCCCTCAAGTGGCATTAGTTCTGTTTCCTTGGATGAACCTTGACGTGATGGGGTTACCTGTCTGTATTGATTTTTTTCTACTTTGGAAGCAAATTGTTTGACCTTTTGGTTGTTCTGCTTTTCTTCAAGGATTCATTTGTTTTGGTTCTTGTTTAGAATTTTCTCTTTCTTGCCCCTTTCTTCTTCTGTAGATCTCGTTTTCTATGTGGACAGTAATTTTTTGGGGATATGTGACTTTATTATTATTATTATTATTATTATTAATAATAATAATAATAATAATAATAATAAACATTTTGAAGTGCTACCAGGTGTACGCAGCGCTGAACAAACAATCCCTGCTCGTGAGAGCTTGCAATCTAAATAAACAGGACGAGAGGTAAAAGGGAAGGGGATGGAAACAAAAGGACAACGATTAGGAGCAAAGGCAGCCTTAAAAAGGTGAGCCTTTAGCATTGATTAAAAAGAGGCAGTGATGAAGCCTGACATACAGACTTAGGAAGTTTGTTCCAGGCATAAGGAGCCGCGAGGTGAAAAGACCGTAGTCTGGAGTCGGCAGAGGAAGAAAAAGGTAAAGAAAAAAGCAAGCCTCAGGAGGAATGAAGTTCACGAGGAGGGGAGTAGAGGGAGAGAAGAGAGGAGAGATAATAAGGAGCAATAGAATGAGTACACTTTAAGGTAAGAAGAAGTTTAAATCGGATACGAAAAAGGAAGGGAAGCCAATGAAGCGATTTGAAAAGAGATTTATTATGTAGCTTGTTCAGCATATTTATGCCATATGTTGGTATAGTTACTTTATATATTAAAAATTGAGGGGACAATTTATTAATGCTTAGCACATGCTATCTGCTGCAGATGCCATAGCAATAAAATAGGCCTTGCCGCAGGTAGTGCACGAAGAGGCATGCTTACCAAAGCCTGCACCAGTAATGGGTATGTATACCACATTACCAACGGGCATTAGCTGCATACACTGTAACAGTGGCTAATGCCAGCACTAGCTGTGACTTTGTCAATGCCTCTTCCCTGCCCCTGAGCTGCTTAGTCCTCACCCCATCACGCACAACCATGGTAATGTGGGATTTTTAGCGCGGAGGCTTGTACCGCTTTTTAGTTTGGGTAGCACACTTTAACAAACATTTCCTCAACACCAATATGCATACTAACCATTAGTAAATGGACTCTTGATAAATGAATAGTTTAAATGGACTACAGGCATATAGATATCAAGCAGAAAGTAAAGTAATAATATATAAAGATGTAGAGCCTGGAAGTATTTATTTATTCATTTCAACTTAGTTAATCACCTAAAAAAAGCTCATTGTAATTTATAAATAAAAATAACACATCATAAGAAATAAGCCTTATCAAATGCCAAAATAACAATAACACCAGATAATTCAAATATAACATTATGAAGGTCGCTTTAGAAACTTTATTCATAATTTGCCCGCCTGAATACTCCCATTCAGACATGCCAATCATAGTCATGTCCTAAGAGCCATTTTAGAAAGCTCTAAATTTACATGCATCTGGCATGATCACATCTGTGTTGCACAGACGCATGGCAAAGGAGCGTCCAGGGTGATCTGAAAGAAATTCACACGAGCCCCACTTTTTGAATGACGTTATATGTCTCAACCCGCCACTATGCACATCCATGTTTGTATCTGCTCCTAGGAACAAATAGCTGTCTGAAAAGTGCTAGTTTCAGCAACTTAACCACTGTGCAGAGAAGAAGAGATGGCCCTCTCACTCCCCCAATAATTTTTGCTTCTTCAAAAAAATATGCCAGTAAATAGAGGGGCCTTCTTCCTAGCTGTTGCACCGTTGCACATCTCCATTTGCGAAATGGCAGGCTGGGATGTGTAGGCTATGAGAGATACACGTGCATATTCTGAAATAGTGTCGTGGACACATCTATGTTCCCAGACCCACCCCGTCCAAATCTGACACATGCAAGTTGCTGAAATCGGTCAAAAACCTGCATATGTCTAACCCATTATTGTGTGCATTCCCATTTCCTCTTCTCTTGTCGGAGACGTTTATCATTTAGGGTGGAAACTGATCAATTTTAAGATAGCACTTACAAATGCCCACATTCTCTGCTGCCTCTCCCACAAAAGTTTTGATATTTAGACTTGAATATCCCTGATTGTACCTAAAAGGCCTTTCTAAAATGTGCCTTGATAACAATAAATAATAATATAATCAAGATAAAATAATACTAAAGAGCATCAAAAAATAACAAAATCAGATAAAATACCTTGAAATACTGCAACAGAAACTAAAATATGAAGCTATAAATCAAGAATAAAACAAAATAAAAAAATCCATTGCTAAATGTCAATATATAAAAATATTGAGGGCCACTTTTAAAGCTAATTGCATGCATAAAACAGGGTGTTTTTGCAGAAATACAGTCTTTGAAAATTGTCCTTCCTATTTATAGGTAAGCATGTGCACATAGTACTGCACCCATAGGTTTACCCATAGTTGTTCCTGGAAGGGGTGGTTGAGGTGGGGAGTAGACTTATAAATGAATTCCTTGAAAGTTGCCCCTATAAAATTTCTCCTATATTAGGAACTACCCAAGTGTCAAAAAAAATCTTGGAGCTGATATTCAGCGGTGGCAGCCAGCACATGTAAAGTGGTTGGTCATCGCTGCTTTAAGAAAAACTCGGATATTCAATGCCAGGGTCATATCCGGCCAACCCGCATTTCAGCTCACGTAGACAGCTATTGCAGAGCCATGACAGTTGGATTATGGCGCTAACTGTCCATGGCACATTAGGGTTGCAAGTGGGAGGGTTAGGAGTGAGAGTGGGCAGGGTGAGTACTGCGCAGGCTAGTAACACCCGAGCACTCATTGCCACCTCCATAGCAGAGTTGAACTGCTGGGAACATGCTCCTGGCAGTTGACTTGTGGTGTTGTCCTAACACACCATGGCTTTGCACCTTATGGGTGTGCTAGGTGGAACACCACAGCATCCTCCCTAAGGGGATAATTTTATATGGGAGTGTGTACTTTTAGATGTAGTGTACATACATATCTGAGAGTTATTTTAATCATTAGTGGGCCCCTGTGGTCACGTACAGGTGTTAATGACCTCATAAAATACCAACCAGCTTAGACGTACATACATTGCATGATGGCATGTACTTTTCTGGTGCACAGAACCCACTAGTACATGCATAGATTTTAAAATACTATCATGTATAGACGTTTTTGAAATATCTGTGCATGGGCTCTAGGGGGTCTTAACTTAAGGAGTGATTTCTGCCACTTTTTGCAAGTTTTTTTTTAAAGAAAAGTAGACACCTACTTGTTTTTATAAAATTGGTTTAACATAGTCACCTTGTATAGCACTTTAATTAGGCACTCCCTTATTAAATTTTCCTCTAAATGACTGCCTGAAAAATTAATACTTGGTTCTCTTTTATGTTTGGAGTTTTTTAAGGACTATTTGGTTGAATGTCTACAGATCCCTAAGGAAGGGAACTTGCTTAGAACAGGCCCGTCCTTTTTGGAAATCTCTACAGACAGTAATATGACATGGGGTATTTTGATTATTTTGAAATTTAGATAATGATTTTATAGGGCATAAAATATCTTTCTAAAGTAACATAACTTAAGTGTACAAAGTTTTTGGTGCATCACTTGATAATTTGTAGTCTTATTGCAATCCTCTCAGATGTCCTGCTAAGTATAAAACTCAGTATACAGGAACAAACTATAGTTTTGGGGATTCACAATGGCGTGTGAACTTTGCTTCCAGTTCTAGGGCAGCAGCTTCGGGGGGGGGGGGTCCAGGGCAAAATGTCTGAGAAAATCCAGGAGACGTTTACATTTCAGCCCGATTTTAGAAACGTGGATATCCCCTAATGGACGGCTGCAGAAACGGCACCTCAGACGTCCCAGCTGGCATTTTCCAGAAGGTGACGTCCATGTTAAGTGACATTGCAGACACTCAAACGTGTGGTGGTGAGTTAGTAATCTTTTTGGGTTTGTATTTACATGCAGGTTTCTTTGCCCAGCAAATATTGACCGTGATCATGACAGCGCACACTTTTTTGCTCCTTATTTGTGGTCAGGAGCTGGTATAGGTATGGACGCCTCAACAACCGGGGTCAGATATGTTTCTGCTGTTCTGGAATCGCAGCGCGACATGCATCTTTGTTCCTCCTCCCAGGCAATCCTCCAGCATGCCCCTATCCTACTAGGATGTCCTTGTGTTAGGGTTGTCATATACCTGGTTTCTAAAATGGCTCCAGGGACACTTCTGTAAACTGGACTTCTCTTGTACCTATTCTCAGACATCCAAAACATGAATAGGTCTACTAAAATAACCCCCTAATGGTTCAGATAGTATATACTTGTGAGAGTGATTGTAAAGATTAGCTATGAATGAGGGGCAGAGCCAGGGGCAATGGAATGGGATGTGTGGGGATTTTATGTTAGTATAGTAGATAGGATCTGGCAAAGTCACTTTTAAGTAGGTTAAGTGCTGCAGTAGTCATGATGCTGTTTCTTTAAAGGCGCTGAGAAACATTTCCAAAACAGAATCATATACAGTAGTGGTCAACATTATTGGCACCCTTCCATTTTAGGTATGTTGTGTATAATATCTTGAGAAATAATTGGAAATATTCCAACTGTATGTCATCATATTATTTTAATAGTATGTTCAAAGGTATACAACAAAAAAAAAGATGTCTGTGGAACTTAGATATAGTAATTTCTGGGAAAAAAGAAATATGACCTGGACAGGATTAATGGCTTCCTTCACTAATATTTGGTTGCACAACCCTTCGCAGTGATGACAGCCTCCAAACGTTTCTTGTAGCCACCTGTAAGTTTCATACATCTGTCTGCTGATAGTTTCTCCCATTCTTTAACTGTGATTTGTTCCAGCTCATGAAGGTTTCCAAGATTCCTTTTACCAGTGGAAAATTTCAGCACTTTCCAAAGGTTCTCGATTGGATTGAGATCAGGACTCATTGCTGACCAGTTTAAATTAGTCCATTTGTTCCTTATTAACCATTCTTTTGTACTTTTGGATGTATGCTTTGGGTCATTGTCCTGCTGGAGGACCCATGACCTTCGACCCAGATCTAGCTTTCTGACACTAGGTAGTACATTTCATTCCAAAATACCTTGGTAGTCCTCTCACTTCATAATTCCTTTAATACATTCCAGGCCTCCAGTTCCTGAGGCAGCAAAACAGCCCCACAACATTATGAAACCTCCACCATATTTAACTGTAGGAAGGGTGTTTTTTTCCTTATAAGCTTCATTTCTTCACCTGTAAATGTGTCATTTATCTGCATTGCCAAAGAGCTCGTTTGGTTTCATCTGTCAACACAACATTTTCCCAAAAGGATTGTGGTTTCTCAAGGAGGGTTTGGGCAAAGATCAGGTGTGCCTTTTTATGTCTGTCTTTGAGCAGTGGGGTCCATATACCATATCCTACATGGCATATGGTGCAGGTTGAAACCACCACTCCAGATTGCTCCAGGTCAGTCTTAAGCTCTTTGGATGTTGTACGTGGTGTTTTTCCAGCAGTTTGCACTAACCTTCAAATACTTCTTGGATTAACTTTCCTCTTCCCATCACATCCTGGAAGGTTCTTGATAGTTCCATAAACAGAAAACATCTTAATAACATTGTGAACTGTAGACACAGGAATCCCAAGGTCTTTGGAGATAGCCTTGTATCCCTTTGATGTTTGGTGATAATGACTTTTCTGATGGTCTCAGGCAGCTCTCTTGTCTTCACCATTGCGAAAATGGTACAGGGAGTGAATGTGGCCATTTTAAACATTAGCGCTATCATTCATTTGTTGATTCAAATCATGTGAGTACTGACAGTTGACCACAGATGTGTCTAATTTTACTGCAATGGGAATGTGGTTCTTCTGTTCAAACTGATTTGAAATGTTTATAAGGGTGCCAATTATCATGTCCTGGTAATGTCCCAGTTTTTATACCATTTCCTATTATTTCCTTTTTTAATTGGTCTTGTTTTATTTATTTGATGTGTCAGATATGTGTGCATATATAGTCCAAAGCCATTTCACTGGCCACTTTTTTTAGAGGATATTGGACATTAAGGGGTTGAACTGCAAGGGTGCCAATAATGTTGACCACAACTGTAAGATCTCTTTCCTGACACTTTTTTTCTCATTCCATTCCAATTGGACAGAAAAAACGGAATTAGCACGACGCTGTCCAGATCCCTTGATTTTCTGTTGGAGGACAAGCAAAGAAAAGTGTTATGTTTCCTCTGTTCTAGAACACTATGAATAATGCCCAACTATCTCCTTTTAGAACTGGAAATATTTGGGCAAACCCATATGTAGCTGCTGTTTTCCCAACAAAAGCAAGAACAGAAAAGTGGATGTTCTCCACAAACAGCAAGCACCACAAGAGAATCACTGCCACACCAAATACTATCTCCATACCTCTGAGGATAAATCAACACTTTCTTCCTTCAAGTGCTGAATGATTCTCTTCTCAGTTAGCTTCACCACCACAATTGCTGTATTAAGTGCCTTGATGCAGATCACGACGATTTCACTTGCCCGCTCTGCCTGCAGATGAAGAGCAAAAGCTGGAGGAATCATGAAAAACAGTGGGGGGAGCTGTTTGGTTCGGAGGCCTCTGCCATGGGGCTGACATCGAGTATGGAATTTCTGACTTTGGAGACTGCATCCAACAACTCAGCATTGCATGCATGTGCTCGATCTGAGCCCCAAGGTCGCAGAACCTCGGACCAGGGTTTGTCCTGAGAGGACCTCTCTCATGTGTCCAAAACATCATGCAAATCGAAGTCGAAGTCCGATCCCGAAGCTGGAGGTAAGACCTCTGGTACTCAGCCTTGGCGTCCTCAACCTAACGCCGAGGGTGACAGCCAGGAGTGGCCCTTGAAGCTGCCCTGGCAGGAGGAGGCTCCTACCATGTCGGGGGATTGGGCTCGGTCCTCCAACACAATCACCATTGGTGATTTCACTTTGAGGGACCTGGTTCTGGGCTTGATGCCCTTGAGACCCAAACCGGTTACTGCAGAGCCTACTGGCATTGAAGCCAGGATGGCGGCCTTGGAACGCAGCCTGGCTGCCTTCCTTGAGGCGCAGTGTGACCCGATGCCTGGAACCTCTGGGTCATCGGTGCTGACAACAGGACTCTTCACTGCGCGGACCTCTCCGGAATATGTCCAGTCGGTGCTGGAATGATTTGCCCACTCAGAGCCACGTCAGTCATCCTCCTGCTCAAGGCCTGACTCGTCCTTGAGCACCTTGGGGTCAGCACATCAAGCACCTCGCACTCCTTCAGTGCCAGTGGCTCACTGACCCAATGACCGACCTGGACTCGAGGTCTCATCCGGCTCCAAGTCAGGCTGGGAGATCGATGACATGTCACCCGACACAATGTTGCGTAGGGATGTACCCTCTAAACCAACTCCCTCACCGGAGCACCAGAGGTCCCCACCTGAGGACCTCGCATTCCTCAACTTTGTCTGGGAGATGTCAAAAGCCCTGGCCTTCGTGGCAGAACCAGAGGACGAGCCTTGTGCCAAGGACTTAGAGATCCTCCAGTATGAAGCCCTTCCAAAGGAGGCACTGACGGTGCCAATCCCCCCATCCTAGAGTGCTTGCTGTTAAGGATGTAGGAGAGCCAAGTGATGGTGTCAATAGTGAGCCGATGACTTGATTCCCAGTATTGAGTTGGCAAAATCCCTGGCTTTCAGAAGACACAACTGCCTCACAACTTCATGGTGGTGGAGTCGGCCATGCGTCAAACAAAGAGTCAGAAGATGCACGCCACGGTGTCCCCTGCTAGGGAGGCCCGTACCATGGACAGCTTTGGCAGAAAGTGCTACCAGGGCTCGATGCTCATGGTCCGCATCCAGGCTTACCAGCTGTACATGTACCTGAGGAACCTGGTGAAGGAGCTCACCGGTTTCTCAGCTGGGCTGGCAGGTGAATGTCTCTAGCACTTCTAGACCCTCATCTCCTCAGTCAAGGAATAATCCAAATTCCAGACTCAAGCGGCCTTTGACAGCTTCAAGTCCAAGCTCATGTAGCTGCAGTGGGCATCAGTCCCTGCCGCCTAGCTTGGCTACAGTCCTCGGATTTGGAATAATGGGTGGACAAACTGGCCGATGTCCCCTGCCGAGGAGAGAACCTCTTCGGCAAACTCATGACTGACAAGGTGGCCGATTTGGAGTCAGAATTCCTGACCAGGACTAGCCTGTCCCAGTAGATGGTTGACCCTTCCCGTTGGAAGGCTTCAGGGAAAATGCCCTTCCCCTCACACCCTTTTGTGACTGCTATATCCTAATGGTCTTAAGTAAGGGTAACTGTATCCCTAGCATTACTGTTGTTGTTGTTAAGTGCCGTCGAGTCCGAGTCGACTCATGACGACCCTCTGGATAGCTATCCTAAATTGTGTTCAGTCTTCAGTCAGATGGCTCATTGTTGACAGACTGGTAACCATAGCTGCTGTTATTGTATCGATACATCTCATTGCTAACCTTCCTCTTTTGCGTTGACCTTCTATCTTGCCAAGCATGATGTCTTTCTCTCTCTCTTCGCATGATGTGTCCAAAGTATGAAAGTCAAAGTCTTGTCATCTGAGCTTCTAAAGAAAGCTTAGGTTTGATCTCCTCTAGTACCGACTGGTTTGTTCTTCGGACAGTCCATGGGTATACACAGTATTCGCCGCCAGCACCATAATTCAAAGGCATCAATTTTCTTCCTGTATCTTTTTCACTGTCCAGCTTTCACATCCAGATGATGTTATTGAAAATACCATGGCTTGAACAAGTTGAATCTTTGTATGGAGAGAGACATCTCTGCTCTTGAGAATCTTATCTAGGTCTTTCATAGCCATTCTGCTAAGAGCAATGCGTCGTCTGTTTTCTTGACTGCTTGTTGCTTCTTTATTGATAGTTGATCCAAGTAGGTTAAAGTTGTTCACGATTTCAATTTCTTCTTCTTCAGCAATGAACCTGTTGATTATGCCAATTGTCATGATCTTTGTCTTCTTTACATTAAGGTGCAGGCCCATTTTGAGACTATGTTCTTTGATTGTGAGAAGCAAATGTTTCAGATCATCTTCACTTTCAGCCAGTAATGTGGTATCATCAGCATAGCGAAGGTGGTTGATGAGTCTTCCACCAATCTTCACACCTCTGTTGTCTTCATACAATCCTGCTTCTCTGATGATTTGTTCTGCATATAAATTAAACAGGTAGGGGGAAAGTATGCAGCCTTGTCTTACACCTTTGCTTATTTTAAACCGTTCTGTTTTTCCTTGTTCCGTTTGAACTGTTGCTTCTTGATCAATGTACAGATTGTGCAAGAGAACGATCAGGTGTTCTGGTATACCCATGCTTCTTAATGTGGGCCAGAGTTTCTCATGGTTTACACAGTCAAAAGCCTTGCTATAGTCGATAAAGCACAAATAGATATCCTTTTGGTATTCTTTAGTCTTTTCAAGGATCCATCTCACATCCTCAATGATGTCTCTCATTCCTTGCCCTTTCCTGAACCCTGCTTGCACTTCAGGTAGTTCTTGTTCCAGGTATGCTTGTAGTCTCTTTTGAATAATCTTCAGTAGAATCTTGCTGGCATGTGGGATCAGAGCGATTGTGCGATAATTTCCACAGCCAGTTGGATCACCTTTCTTTAGTATTGGTATAAACACAGATCTTTTCCAGTCAGTTGACCATGATGTCGTCTTCCATATTTCTTGGCAGAGCCTTGTAAATACGGTAACAGCTGCATCAGATTGCTGTAATACTTCTATGGGAGTGCTGTCAGTGCCTGGTGCTTTGTTCTTTGATAAGGCTTTCAATACTGCTTCAACTTCTTCTTTCATCACCAATGGTTCCCGATCATAAGGTACAGGTTGAAACGGCTGTTGGTCCACTTGATCTTTATCATATAAAAACTCTGTATATTCCTTCCACCTTTCCTTGATCTCAGCATCATTCAACATAGAACCTTGAGCATCTTGTAACATTCCAATTCGAGGCTGGAACTTTTTCTTTAACTCTTGTAGCTTTAGGAAAGCCAATCTTGTTCTTCCTCTAATAGTTTCTGCTTCTATTTCCTTGCATGCGTCATTGTAGTACTTTTCCTTGTCCTCTCTTGCTGCACATTGGAAATCTCCGAGTTCTGTGATTGTCTTTCTTTCTCCTCTGGGTTTAGCTTCTCTGTGTTTCTGGGCAATTTTCAGAGTTTCTTACGTCATCCATTTTGGCCATTTTTTCTTTTTCACCTTTTGTAGAGACTTCTCGCTTTCTTTCAACACAACCTTCTTGATATCATTCCAAAACTCTTCTGGAGCTCTGTCATTTGTATCTAAAGCAGCAAATCGATTTTGCAGGCAGTCTTTAAATTCCAGTGGTATATTTTCAAGGTCATATTTTGCTGCATTCATGAGTGGTTTGCTCTTTTTCAACTTTAGCTTGAGTTTGCATAATAGTAGTTGATGATCTGTACCACAGTCAGCTCCAGGTTTTGTCTTTGTTGATGTTATATAGCTTTTCCATTGTTGACTTCACAGATGTAGTCAATTTGATTTTTATACATGGGTGAAGTCCATGTGTACAGTCACCGCTTGTGCTGCTGGAAGAAGGTGTTTGAGATGAATAGATCGTTGGTCTTGCAGAATTCTATCAGTCTTTCTCCAGCTTCATTTCTGTTGCCAAGTCCATATTTTCCAACTACTTTGCCTTCTTCTTTGTTGCCAACTTTTGCGTTCCAGTCACCCACGACTATCAGGATATCCTGTTTGCATGTTCTGTCAATTTCAGCTTGTGCTTGTTCATAGAACTCTTCAATTTCATTCTCTTCTGCAGCTGTTGTTGGGGCATATACTTGAATTATAGTTGTGTTACTAGGCATTCCTCATAGACGAATAGAGATTAAGCGTTCGCTGACTGCATTGTATTTCATTACAGTTCTTGCAAGTTTCTTCTTTATTATAAATAAATGCAACACCATTTCTTCTTTGTCTTTCATTTCCAGCATAGTAGACCATGTGATCATCTGATGCAAAGTGCCCGATGCCAGTCCATTTCAGTTCGCTGACACCCAACAGATCAAGTTGTACACGTTCCATTTCATTCTTGACCACCTCCAACTTCCCTTGGTTCATGCTTCGTTCGTTCCATGTTCCAATGTGTAAGACATCTTTACAGCTTCTGACTCTCATTTCATACGCAGCTACATCAGCAGTCAGACGTCCCAAGGGCTTTGATCCAACCACATCATAAATGCTGGCTTTACTTTGAAAGTCTTCAGCTCTTCCCCAGTAGCTAGTTGAGTGCCTTCCGACCTGGGGGTCTCATCTTCCAGCACTATGGCACAATTTGTTTTGTTGTAACTATCCATTGGGCTTTCATGGCAAGATACAGAAGTAGATTGCCGGGCCTTTCTTCCGCGCAGTTTATGTTTGGTGTTGTTGCCGTTGCCACAGAAATGTGATCCTCCGCCGTCAACACTATCCCATTCTGCTGCTGCCCAGATGGGTGGTTTGTCTTGGTCTGGCACCTCAGCTGAGACCCGTCCATCTTGGGAGAACCTGCTAGTAGTTAAACTACTGATAGTTTAGCTCTCAGCATCACTGAGCACACAAGCCCTCACAGCACGACAAGCTGCAAACCAAGTGAGCATTACTGATTCCCCTATAATTACCTACTAGTTCACTATAAGTCAATCATTTGAATTGTTATACTAGTTTTCGTATTCTAATGTTAATGGGTTACTTCTATTGCTTCCTGTTCCTTGTAATGTTATGACTACAGGAAAGCTAAAAAAATCACAAACAGCAGGGCATTCTCCCATTGCGTCCCCACCCTCTGGAACAATCTCCCAGACAACTTAAGAGACAAAAAAGACCTCTCCTCCTTTCGAAAAAAACTTAAAACACATCTGTTCACTCAACATTTTGGTTCTGTAACATAATGACTATCACAGAGACTGATCACTCTACATAACTAGTCCAAGAGCGCCTCCTCCCCAGAACTCATCCCCAATGTCTGCTCAAGAACTTTATGTACATAGTTAACAATTATATAATTACAAATGCCTACTTTGTTATAATATTAATGTACATCGTTGAAACTGTTCCATGTAACTGAATACGTACTGTTTTGTACAATTCATATTGTTCTTTGTAAACCGCAGTTGATCTGTTGGAAATTGTGGTATAAAAATGTAAATAAATAAATATAAAATTACCTGTAAACCGTGTTGATCATTGGAAATGCGGTATATAAACTTTTCAAATAAATAAATAAGGCTTACAGAAAATACCCCCAATTTCGAGCCTATCAGGCTCCCCAAGAGGGTCAGCAGGCCAAGAACCAGGGGCGCGGCCCCTGTAAGAAGAAAGCCCCCAAGCCCCAAACAGTGCCCCAGCCACAGCCTGGGGGGGGGGGGCTTTTGACTTCTTGGACATAGCCTGTCTTCCCCCAGAGGGCCAGGGCCCAAGGCACACAGGAGGACATCTGGTCTACTTCGCTCACCTCTGGCCGGGCATCACCACCAGTGCCTGGGCGCTGCAGATGGTGTGGGAAGATTACTTTCTGCACTTTCACCAGACTTCTCCTCCCTTCTTTCCAGGGGAGCTTCCCAGGACCTCCCTGCACAGAGAGCTTCTGCAGAAGGAATTTGAGTCCCTACTTGAGGATCGGGCGGTGGAGCCAGTATCTCAGCCCCTCTGAGGCATGGGGTTCTACTCCCGGTACTTCCTCATCCCAAAAAAGACAGGCGGCTTTCGGCCCATCCTGGATCTGTGAAACCTAAACCGCTTTCTGGTCAAGGAAAAGTTCAAGATGCTATCTCTTGGAACATTACTGCCCTACCTCCTGCTGGGAGATTGGCTATGCTCCTTGGATCTCAAAGATACCTATACCCACATCCTGATCCATCCCCAGCACTGTTACTGTCTTCACTTCATCATTGGAGGCTGCCACTAGCAGTATAGGGTACTCCCCTTTGGCCTCTCCTCGGACCCCAGGTTGTTCACCAAGTGCCTTTCGGTAGTCATCGCTCCACCCAGGGGTACTTACTGGGAGTCTTCATCCTCCCCTATCAGGATGACTGGCTTCTGAAAACCAGTTTGCCAGAGAAGGTACTTCACGCAGCCCACCACACCATAAGAGTGCTGCAACATCTGGGATTCGTGATCAACTTCCCAAAGATACATCTGCTCCTGACCCAGCATCTAGAGTTCATAGGAGCCCTTCTGGACTTGACCCAGGCCAGAGCCTTCCTCCCTCTAAACCGGACACAACATCTGGCAACCCTAGCAAGAGAGGTACAGGGTTGCTTATCGGCGTCTGCCCATTTCCACTTGTGCCTATTGGCCAGTCTCTGGATGCGACAAGCCCAATGAACCCTCAGCTCTCAATGGACTCAGACCATAGGCCAACTGGATGATCAACCAGCCTCTGGCAGCCTCTCTCACCTGGTGGCAGAGCCAACAGAATCTCATGGCCAGCCTACCCTTCAAGGCCCCACCGGCACAAAGTATTCTGACCACGAATACCTCCAAGCTTCACTGGTGAGCCCACTGCAATGGTCTACAGTTGCAGGGTGCCTGGACTCAGGAGAAAAGTGCCCTCCAGATCATCCTTCTGGAACTCAGAGCTGTGACAAATGCCCTCGTTCAGATGGACAACCAAGTAGCAATGTTTTACATCAATAAGCAAGGGGAATAGGCTCACACCTCCTCTGTTGGGAGGTGGTTCACCTGTGGACCTTCGCTGCAGAGAAGGGCATGATCCTCCAGGTGATCTATCTGCTGGGCTAGAACAATCTACTCGCAGATCAACTCAGCAGAGTCCTTCAGTCCCACAAGTGGTGCCTCAAACCACTGCTGTCCAACTCCATCTTTCGACATTGGGGGACCACGACATTGGATTTCTTCGCCAGCCCAGAGAATATGCAGCTGACGTGCTTCTGCTCCCGGAGGCCAGCCCCAGAACGAGTGGCTGCAGATGTCTTTCTCCTGTCTTAGTTTGGGAGCCTGCTGTATTTGTACCTGCCTACTCCTCTGGTTCCCAAGATCTTACTCAAGGTTCAGTCAGACCAGGCCTCTGTAACTCTCATTGCCTCTCAGTGGCCCCAGCAGCCATGGTTTCCTCTGCTCCTGCAGCTGTCCCGAACGGCCCCGATACCTCTGGGCCAGGACCAAGACTCGCTTACGCAGGAGGACAAGACCCTTCTCCATCCCAACCTCCAATCCCTTGCCCCGACAGCATGAATGCTGAATGGCAAGCCATGGCGCACCTCCACCTCTCCCAGGAGGTGGGGGACATCCTACTAGCATTGCGTGAGTACTGAACATGACATGTGTTTGCCTTCAAATGGCATAGTTTCTCTATCTGGTGCGCAGACAGGAATCGCAACCCTTTCTCTTTCTCAGTGCATGACATCCTGCAATAACTTCTGCACCTATCCCGGGCTAGTCTAAAGTCCAACTCAATCAACGCCCTAGTGGCACATCACCACATCATCAATGGCCAGCCCGTCTCTGTGCACTCCCTTGTGGGTCGCTTCATGAAAGGGATTCTCCTTTTGCAGCCCTCTGTCTGCCCACCAACGGTGGCATGGGACCTGAACATTGTTCTTGAGAAGCTGATAGCTCCCCCTTTGGAGCCTCTGGCTATGTGCCATCTCAAGTTCTTGTCATGGAAAGTAGTGTTCCTGGTGGTGCTCACTTTATCCAGGAGAGTTAGTGAGCTGCAAGCATTGGTGGCCCATGTCCCCTACCCCAGGTTCCACAAAAACAGGGTCATTCTCTGGACTCACCCGAAACTCCTGCCTAAGAAGATGTCTGCCTTTCACATGAACCATGAGGTGGTCCTTCCCACTTTCTTCCTCAGGCCTCATGCATCCTGAGTGGAGGCCTCGCTACATACTGTGGATTGCAAGAGGGCACTGTCCTTTAACCTTCAGAGTACTCAGCCCCATCGACACTCCTCACAACTGTTCATCTCTTATGACATCAACAGGCTCGGGGTTGCAGTCTGTAAGCTTACCCTGTCTACCTGGGTGGCAGACTGCATCTATTTCACCTACGAGCAGGCTGCACTCTTCCTGGAGTGTCATGTTACCACACATAATGTGCACGCCATGGTGACCTCAGTGGCTCACCTGTGCTCAGTCCCTCTGCTGGACATCTGCCAGGCCATTACCTAGTCTTTGTGCCATACCTTTACAGCGCACTACTACTTGGAAGAGAGCTTACGGTCTGATAGCATCTTCGGACAGGCAGTAATTTGTCACTTCTTTGGGGAATAGTACAACTCCTTCCCTCTGGCCCTTTGTGTCCAGGCTATCAGAGTGGTAATTTCATTGTCGACGTTGAGGCTGCATCACTGGACTTCAAGCCATTCAGTGCTCCTTGCTGCCCTTCACGGTTCACCTTTTGGATCGCCCGTGGCTCCTATGGATTTTTTTCGGTAGCCTGTAGCTTGGGAGTCCCATATGTGAGGACTGACTTCCTGCTTGTTCCCAGAGAAAGCGTAGTTACTCACCTATAACAAATGTTCTCCGGGGACAGCAGAAATCAGTCCTCACAACCCTTCCTCCTCCTCGGGCAGTTGCTTTTTCTTTTTTATGCTTGATTTAAGCTATGTCATCATACTGAAGTAAGATGGCACCCTTGGGCGGGAAGGTGACCACACATGCACGGTCTAACTCCTGAAGGCTTTTCTTTGAAAGCTGAGGAGTGAATCCGCATGGGCTCCATCGATGACGACCATCAGTCATATGTGAGGACTGATTCCTGCTGTCCCTGGAGAACACCTGTTACAGGTGAATGACTACGCTTTCTGAAGACACTGAAACAATATATGAAAATGGTTCTTAAAATGCCACAAAATGTGTTGAGTGTGGTCTAAGAACATAAGATATGCCATACTGGGTCAGACCAAGGTCTATCGAGCCCAGTATTTTGTTTCCAATAATGGCCAATCTGGGCCACAAGTACCTAACAGGTTCCATAAAAGACACACAGGTTCCACAATGCTTGTATTGGGGCAAGCAATGGATTTCCTGTGTCCCCGTTAATAATGGTTTATGGACCTTTCCTCCAGGAACTTGTCCAAACCTTTTTTTAAACCCAGCTACACTAACAGCTTTTACTACATTCTCCGGTAACGAATTCCAGAGTTTGATTACACATTTAGTGAAAAAATATTTTCTCTTATTAGTCTTAAACAGGTTAAACTGTAACTTCTTTGCATAAGTCTTTCTACTTTATGATGGCATAAACAACCAATCCATGTTTACCTGTTCCACTCCTCATTAATTTATAGACCTCTATCATATCTCCCCTTAGCCATCTCTTTTCCGGGTTGAAGAACCCTAACCTTTTAAGCCTCTCCTCATAGGGGTATCCTTCCATCCCTTTAACCATTTTGGTGGCTCTTCTCTGTACCCTTTCTAATAACGCTATATCCTTTTTAAGATACGGCAACCAGAATTACACAGAATATTCAAGGTGCGGTCACACCATGGAATGATACAGAGGCATTATAATATCTTTTGTTTTATACTCCATTCCTTTCCTTGTGATTCCTAGCATTCTTTTTGCCTTCTTGGCTGCCAAGCACACTGGACGGAGGGTTTCAACATGTTATCCACGATGACGCCTAAATCTTTTTCCTGAGTGGTGGTTCCTAATGTGGAACCTTGCATCGCGTAACCATAGTATGGGCTGTTCTTTCCTAGGTGCATAACTTTGCACTTTTCCATGTTAAATTTCATCTGCTATTTGGATGCCCATCTTCCAATCTATCAAGGTCCTCTTGCAATTTTCCACAATCCTCTTGGGTTTTAACAACTTTGAATAATTTTGTGTAATCTGCAAATTCGATGACCTCACTCGTTATTCCCATTTCCAGGTCATTTACAAATATGTTAAAAAGCAGCAGACCCAGCACAGATCCCAGGGGTACTTCACTATTCACCTTTCTCCATTGGGAAAATTGGGCATTTAGCCCTACCCTCTGTTTTCTATCTTTTAACCAGTTCCTGATCCACAATAGTACACTGCATCCTATCCCATGACTTTTAAATTTTGCCAAGAGTCTCTCATGAGGTTCCTTGTCAAAGGCTTTCTGAAAATCCAGATACACTATATCAGGCATGTCCAACAGGTAGATCGCGATCTACCTGTAGATTTTGGAGGGGTCAGAGGTAGATCGCCAGTCCCACTTGGCTCCATCTCTCCAGCAGCTCGCCCCATCTCTCCAGCAGCTCGCCCCTAGGAGAGAGCTTGTGCCAGCAGGTCGTCTGCTGAGGGCTTGCTGCCGCTGCTGATCCTTTGCCTGTCTTTTTTCCTTGCCTGCGGGTGTATTTGGGGTGCTTGTTGTTTTCGTGCCAATAGTTTGTGGGTACCCAGGGGGACCGCCACCCGCACCCCGCAACAAGACGCCACAGACCCGGCGTCATACCTGGTCTCCTGCCTCTCAGAATCACCCATTCCTGCCCCCGCCCCAACACCCCTTAGAAGTGTGTGTTATACTGGGCGATATCCATTTGCCAGGGCTTTACCTGAATACACTTACCGTATTGGTTGTGTCGTGTGCTGGTCGTTCGTCGCTTTATAATTTGCTTTCATTAAACATTTTCGGGCAGACACAACAAAGTGTCAAGAATTTGGTGATTTTGGCAGGCTTTTCCAATTTTGTTCTAACTTGCCTATGCTTTGCCTTCGAATTAGTTCAAACCACTGTGACTATTGATTGCCTCTGCAATTTTATTTTGCCTAGCCTTTGCGTTGATTCTACACTGCAATTTTATTTCACCTTGCCTTTGCGTTGATTCTACACTATGTGCAGAATTTATTAAATCGCGTGTGGTGGTATTTGAACTTGTTTGGCTGTATTTGATTTTATCTGGTTTGCTGGACAGGTGTTTGAGTTTTTTTGATGATTGGTGGTAATTGATTGGTGCCAGTATGATGAATTCTTATTTTTACTTTTAGATCTGCATGTGTGGTTTTGGCATCTCCAGTCCTTGTATTGCACATCATCCAGAGGTCTTCAGTTCTTGTTGATCTTTAATACTTTTGGACAGTGACAGTTTTGGACCAGATTCAGTCAGTGTTTATACTAACTTAGCAGATTTGGCCTTCTTACATCCAGCCACCCCAGTATAACGAAGATAAGTGTTCCAAACAAGAGCAAAACCTACCACTTTCATGATGAATGGGAAATGAACTACTTTTTCATCATGGTGAAAGACAAGTGTAGTTGTCTAATTTGTAACGCCCCAGTATCCTTGCTCAAAAAGGGTAATCTGGAATGTCATTATAAAGCTCTGCATAGCAATAAGTTTGATACTGATTTTCCACCCAAAAGTGAAATTCGTAAACTGAAGCTCAAAGAACTTAAATGAAATTGACTACTCAGCAACAGTTGATGGCGAAGCCAATGTCACATTCAGTCAATGCAACCATAGCATCCTTCAAGGTCAGCAACCTGATCGCAAAGAAATGCAAACCTTTCACTGAAGGGGAATTTGTAAAAGATTGTTTTCTTGAAGCAGCTGCCAATCGTTTTGAAGGATTTAAAAAATAAAAAAGAGATCATAGCTGCTATTCAAGATGTACAATTGTCAAGAAACACTGTCATGCGGCGAATAGAAAAGATGTGTGGAGACACAACTGAACAATTGTTGGAGGATGTTTCAAATTGTGTTGCTTTCTCACTACACCTGGATAAATCTACAGACATAAGAGACATAGCCCAGTTACTAGTCTTTATCTGGATGGTTTTTGAAGACTTCAGTGGTAAAAAAGATCTACTTGGAATGATTTCTTTAAAAGGGAGAACTACCGGTCAGGAAATATTCAGTTCTTTCCATTCTTTTGTGACAAAGTGTAATCTTCCATTGCATAGACTTGTTTCCATCACTACTGATGGAGCAAGAGCAATGACAGGTGAGGTTAACGGTTTCATAGCCTTCTTTAGACAGCATGACGACTTCCCAGATTTCGTTTCTTACCACTGCATCATTCACCAGCAAGTTTTGGCAAGCAAGAGACTCAATACAAAGACTGTCATGGACATCACTTTCAAAATTGTAAATTCAGTTCGTGGAAGATCACTTCAAAGACGGCTTTTCAATCTTACTCTTGATGAAGGGGCAGCGGAAATCATTTTGCACACAGATGCAAGGTGGCTAAGTAGGCACAAATTTCTGCAAAGATTTCGTGATTTGCTGAATGAAATAAGCTTTTTGAAAGAGAGGGGAGATGACTAAGCCGAGTTGGAAGATGAACGGTGGTTATGTGATCTGGCATTTCTCGCTGACTTTACAGGCGAACTAAGTGATATGAACCTTGAACTACAAGGTAAAAACAAATGCACTGGTGAGATGATGAGTACAGTTTCATCCTACAAGAGCAAATTTGAGCTAATGATGACTGACCTTGCAAACAACACTTTTGATCATTTTCCTAATACGCAGGACCATCTGGGACAATATCCAAATTTTGTTTTTCAGAACGAGAAGTATGTGACAGAAATCTGTCCTGTTATCCAGGAATTCGAAAATAGATTCTGTGACTTCCAAAAAATTGGAACAGTTGTGGAGTACTTGTCATACCCATTCAAAGTAGATGTGGACATTAAAGAAACTGCAGCTGCTATCAGTAAAAATTACTCATTGAACAAGCCTTCTCTTGAAGACGAAATATTAACCCTTAAAAATGCCATTTTTCTCAAGACCTGTGCTGAGCAAGAATTGTTTTGGAAGCTAGTGCCTAGAGACAAATTTCCCAACTTGAGAAGATGCAGTGAAGCTGTACACTCCTGTTTCGGTTCAACTTATTTGTGTGAATCTGCGTTTTCCCATCTGAAAATGACAACGAGTACACAACGTTCCAACATGACAGATGAACATCTCCAGGATTTCCTGAGACTGGCCCTCACGCAATATTCACCCAACTTCAAAGAGCTGGTGGATGAAATGCAGGCTCAGACGTCTCACTTATGAGCAAGAGCGAAATATTAAAGATTGTGCAAGATCAGCCTGGATCAATACTTGACCTAAATTTAACACAAATTACTCAATAAAAGTTAAAGAAAGTTATTACTGTGACCCCACAGGTCCCGTATAGGCCTTTGCCCAGGGCCCCGGGGTTATAGTTGCCTCCTATCTTGCAGAACAAAATAGTCTTCAGTCGAGTGTTAAGGCAAAACAAAGATAAGGGCTTTATTCCCCTTCCCTCAAGGATATCTTTTTGTACAACAAAACTTGGAAACAAAAACAGTACTTCCAAAGAAAAATATGCTCTTTTCCTTTGTAGCTTACAGGCCTTCAGCGCAAGGATTCAACATCATCCGACAAGCATAACGTACAGTCCATGGGAGCACATTCAGGAATATTGTTATTACTTTCCCACTGCATCAGCTCGCATTCACTCGGTGTTACACTTGGGTTTAAATCCTCATAGCTGTTTCTGTACAAGCCTCTCTCTGAGGAATCAGTTGGACTACAAGGGTACAGTTCTAAGCAGGTAGGTTTTGGAATACCTGTTACTGCAGTATGTCCTCTCTGACTCTCCTCCTCTAACCTCCAACAGCTAGGAATTGTTTTATATCTTCCTGTAGTTAATTCATGCTCTGTGCACTGCTCTGACCCTCTGGTACAAACAGACTTTTTAGCTTTCCCTTTGATAAAGCTTGGTTCCCACCTGTATAAATGGTGAGGTCTTCTCTTTGTAAATGAGGACTGTGGACTCCCCTGCTCTCCCAGTCTGGACAGCTTTCTGACCTCAGCTTGGTCTCTCCTTCTCTCTGGAGTTATAACTTCTACCTCTTGGCTGTAAGCAGGCTCCACCTCTGACCTTCAGTTGCTAGCACTCTGAGCACTTCGATGGCCACGTTCTTCTGAAGCCTTTCCCTTGCTGCTTCCTGTTCCAGGGCTACTCCCACTGCTTCCTGGATTCAGCAGGCTTCTCTCTCTGTGACCTCTGCTTCCTGCACTGCTGCTGCTCACACTGACACTGACACTGCCCTCTGCTGGATCTACCCAGCAGCTTTTATCTCCCTCTCCACTACACGTTCCCTGTGCTTTCCTGGACAGGTGATAATAATCAGATTCTAAACTTCTTGCTGCGTCATGGCTTGGGTGTGGTAATCCTATTCCACTGTTTCTTTGCTCCTTCTGAGCTGTGTGTGCTGGCTGCCTAACAGGTTTTAAGGTAAATTTCTCTTTTTCCTCTATTATCATAGGCTCTGTATAGGTTTCCATGTCACATTACTCAATATAACTTTAAGAAAAAATGTACTTTCCATTTCCCCTCACAGTTCTTACTGGATCTTCGTCTCTGTTTTCTTTTTGCTTAATTTGCTTAACAGCTGATCACACCCAAGTAAATGACAGAAAGTTCATTAAAAATGGGTGTGTGGGGGGGGGGGGAATCCTCCAACTTTATTGGGTTAAAATTTAATTTGAAACTAATTTGAAACTTAATTTTCATGGTGGTAGATCACCGGCACTTTTGGCTGGAAAAAATAGATCATGACCTGTTCGAAGTTAGACATGCTTGCACTATATCAACTGACTCACCTTTGTCTACCTGTTTATTCACAACTTCAAAAAATATAACAGATTCGTAAGACAAGACCTTCCTTGGATAAAGCCATGCTCGCTGTCTCCCATTAAGCCATGACTATCTACATGTTCAGTAATTTTGTTCTTTAGATTGTTTTGTATCATTTCCCCAGTACTGACTTCAGACTCACCGGTCTGTAGTTTCCTGGATCACCCCTGGAACCCTTTTTAAAAACTGGTGTTACATTGACCATCCTCCAGTCTTCAGGTATTACAGATGATTGTAATGATAGTTCACAGATTACTAATAGTGGGTCTGCTATCTCATATTTCAGTTCTTTCAACACTCTTGGATGTATACCTAGATTTGAACAGGGCCACAGATGTAAACTGCTCTGATGCCTTGTTGCCTAGGGCGGTATATCAAATGTCAATAAAGATAAAGATGTACTGACTCAGGTAGTTTGTTCCAGGCTAAAAGAGAAGCAAGATGGAAAGATCAGAGTCTTGAGTTGGCAGTGGATAAAAAGACAGTTAGAAGGCATCTGCCAGAAGAGGAGAGTTCCTGAGGAGGGGTTTAGGGAGAGATAAGAGAGGAAAGGTAGTGAGCAGCAGCTGAATGAAGGCACTTATAGGTCAATAGCAGAAGTTTGAACTGGATGGGGAAATGGATAGGGAGCCAATAAAGTGACTTGAGAAGAGGGGGTGACATGATTTTAGTGACACTGGCGGAAGATTAGCCATGCAGCTGAGTTTTGAAAAGATTGAAGTGGGGGCGATAATTCAGAGGAAGACCAGAGAGGAAGAGGTTGCAATAGTCTAGAGTCGAGGTGACTAGAGAATGGATAAGAGTGTTAGTAGTGTGTTCAGAAAGGAAAGGATGAATTTTGCTGATGTTATAAAGAAATGACAGGTTTTAGCTATCTGTTGGATGTGTATGGAGATGGAAAGGAGGAGTCAAAGATGATCCCAAGGTTGTGAGCCAAAGAAACAGGGAAGAGTAGAGTGTTATCTAAAGAAATAGAGAAAGGAGAAAGAGGGAAATGTGTTTAGGGAGAAAGATAAGGAGTTCAGTTTTGTCCAGGTTCAGTTTCAGATGGCAGTGAGATATCCAGGCACTAATGTCAGATTAGCAGGAAGAGATCCAGGCCTGGATTCCCGGAGAGATTTCAGGTGCAGAGAGGTAGATCTGAGAGTCATCAGCGTAGAGATGGTACTGAAAAACCATGGGAGGAGCTGAGACCACCAAGGGTCTGAGTGTAGTGTGAGAAAAAGAGAGGTCCCAAGACAGAACTCTGGGGTACACAAACTGAAAGTGTGTTAGCAATAGAGTATCCACTCTAGGAGTTTCTGTCAAAGTTTCTGAAACAAATCCCTGGATTTCAGAATTGAACTGATGGGCTTGGGTTGAGATTGGAGGTGGCTTCTGTCTCTCATAGGAATGCGACTTCATTAACTGGTTGCAGTCATCTTATTTATTGTATAGCTGGCACGTTTTTGGAATGTGAGTGGGCTTGGAGACCAAGCCTGAAGGAGTTTGGTAGTTCTTGCAGTGTCATCATCCCTTGTGTCATCCTCAGTTCTGTGCACGAGGGCATATTCTTTAATTATTCTCTTTCTTTGTGAGTCACTGATAACATGCCACCAATGGTGTGGTTTCTTCTTTCTCTAGCAGTGTTGGCTTCCAGTGATGTCACTTATCCCAGGAAGGGGGCCATGGGTAATGTAGAAGGCAGCGGAGCACCCAGGAAAATTGGGCCAGGTCGGTCTTTCAGTCCCCTACCTCTCCAATTCCTCTGGCAACTTCTGACAGAGTTGGTTGCTGATGACATCACTCGCATATAGCTGCAGTGGCATGTGTGTGAATAAAAAGATGGTGAGACTTTTACAGAGGCAGCCAGAAGTATCATGCTAATACAAAAGTTCTTCATATGAAGGTAGGGGAGCCAAATGTCCTTTTCACCTTACTGACTTGCATCTTGGAACAGCACAGTTCAGTTTTCTCTGGTAAGAAAACTGGCCTGCAGCCTACAGAGGGTTATCTAATCTTCTATGCATATGAAAGGAGCCCTGTGTAGGACACTGCAGGCTGAGGACAGTGACATGCTTCAGTTACATTGCATTAATATTTTGGAATGGGATCCAAGGTACGGCTGAAATCCTGTTACTCTTCTATTTCCTAGGCAGAGACAGAATGCCAAAGACGGAGCCATGGGGAAGTTTGGGAGTCCTTTCACCTTGGAGTTTTGTGAAAAGGAGTTTCAAGTAGCAGGGTTTTTAAGGACAATGTTTTCCAAAACAGAATAACACAAATGATTCTTTTGTTCCAGCACAATAAGGTTCCTTGTTCAAGCTAAAATTTACAAGTGTGTGAGACAGAATGACAGGAACTGCATTCTTTAGTCTCTTGAAGCTTGAAATCCAAGCTTCCTTGAGATGAGCAGGACAGAGGAACTCAAGCAGGGATAGACAACAGTGACTGCTTTAGTTTAAGGATGGGGGGGGGGGGGATATTTTGTCCTCCTCCTTAGAAAAGAGCTCCATTGCATTGTATCTGCAATCAAGGAATAACTTTTTCTTTATTCCATATATTAATATAGCGCAAAGCAGTTTGCAAATTCAAAATGAAACATAATTACTGAAGAGGAAAGGAACGTCATTTTTGCATAGGACAGTAGCAGGAAAAGCAAGAAAGCAACGTAGAAACTGGATTGCAATTTACAATTTCATGTATTTTGTGTTGGTTTTTTTTTTTTTTCTTTTCTTCTGCTTGAAACAAGTTCCGTTCTATTCCAATTAAGCTGCGGGTGTTTTTTAGTTTCATGCAGAGGCAGAGAGAGCGTATGCTCTTTTTAGTCTATTTTGACGTTATCTTTATCTTTATTTTCACGTTTGCTATACTGCCCCGGCAGGAGCATCAGGGCGGTTTGCAATAAAAAAGGTTGCTGCAAAGTCAGGAAATGAAAAGGAGCGCCATTATTCGACAGGACAGGACAGAAGCAAGGTCATCAGGAGGAAAGAGGAGTTGGAGGGGGTAAAGTGGGAGAGGGGAATAGTCAGGTCAGGGCTGGGGATGAGGGGTGGAGGAGTTGGGCAGAGTTTGGACAGTTTCTGAAGAGTTACTTAAAAAGAAAAAGGTTAATAAATACAGTATGCTTAAGGAGATGAAATATGCCATGGTATTGTAGAGGAAATTCTTTGGGGTCTTATTCATCAAGGTCTTTTCCGGTAGACATAGTAAGGGTAACTCTTGTGGCGTTGACGTGCGTATTTGAGGTCTATGTTATAAAAAGAAATATGCGTATACCTCTTTATAAAAAGGGCCATGTTTGTTGTTAAGTGCCGTCAAGTCGTGTAAAAGGACATGCAAACTAGGCACGAGCACTTGTGACTGAACTGTAAATACCTGCGCCTAGATTTGTCATGAACGTGCTGAAGTTATAATATTTTATAACTTACATGTGTAACCTTGCGCTCTGCCCATGTTTATGTCCACACTGAAAATGCCCGTGATGGGTATTGTGCACGTACTTTCAGAATAGAGACCCTCTAAAGTACACTTGCAACTGCCCATTCATGCGCATAAGCCCATGAAAATACACGGGTAAATAGCATGAATCTTTACACGGTCCCCTTATAAAATTACTTCTGGATTGAGAGAGAGGTTTATGTATATGAGTTCCTAAGTGTTGCAGAGGGCATATGGGGTAGGTTTGAAACCAGATGGGCAGCTTGTCTGCAGGCGCTGTGCACGCATGGACCCGCAAGTAAATTTTCAAAAGGAAATTCCTTTTGAAAACCTGGGGCGAGCAGGCACGAGCTCGCTTTAAAGCAGGTGCTTAGTGCACGCAGTAAAGCAAATGCTGGGATTTCCAAATGCAGTCCTGAAATAGATGTTTTTGCTCTTCAATGCAGCCTGTTTTTCCGAAAATGTTTGTTTATGTCGAACGTTCTGACTTATGACATCCTAACCTGCCTCTTCTAAAAATGAAAAATGGTGGCATATTGGATGGCAAATGAATTGAATATGGGAAGCCTGCCATTTGGTTCTTCACTGAATTTTGTCAGGGAGAGATGAAAAGACTATGGGCTGTACGATGCTGTATGAAACTGGCTCAGATTTAGCCATAGACAACTGCCCGGAATGTCAGATTGTGAAGGTGTCAAGTACTCAGGCAAAACGACCTTGCTGATAGCTTTAGGTGGAATTCTGGGGCCCTGTGATGTCCAGGGGAAGGTGACTGCACCCCACTCTGCCGGCGGGTACCAAAATCTTAAATCTGGCCCTAGTTTGAAGTAGAAAAGGTTAGATGCTGCTGGTGTTCTTAGTCAAGTATACCAAAATCGTCCTACTTGTGCTGTGTTTCATGGCCTGATCATTGCGAGGGGGAGGGGAGACTCTCTGAGCGGAGTCCTCCTGTTTGGTTACATAGTCCAGGTTCTTCACATTCCTGTCTCTGTTCTTATGTGACTGGAGCGGGTGTGAAAAGTGTCGACAACACATAAAAAGAAATGATTATGTATTCCTTGTAATGCATGTTTTGATTTGGGTAACATTCCTAGCACTGGAAACACAGAGGCTGTGTTTTGTTTTATTGAGAAAGTGAGGACCTCGGCTTCTTGCTTCAGAGCATTTCAAGACATGAGCTAATCGGGCGGCCCTACAGCTGGATGCACAGTTACTGCACGGTTAACAGACTGAGCTTTGTGTCCTTGGTTCTCAATGGGACAGCAGACTTTACTAAACCCGGGAAGCAGAAGAAGAGCAAAGGCTTTAGAAATCTTCGATACATTTCATTAGTCATGCTCAAACCACTGAGAGAAACAGATCCTTTAAAAACACTAAACATTAGTAGCAAGATAGTTGGGGTAAGATATCGTGCAGGTGTGTAGTTCAGTGTCCCACAAATATTTTTGATCCATCGGAGAGGGAAACTGTTACAGTCCCCAGTAGTGCCACAAGCAGTTGTATGATAGGTTATTGAGCACAACCCCTTTATCGGGAACTCGGATATATTTAGATGCTGACATGTGGATAATAATGAAGCTGACTACAATTTAAGGGCTGTACATGAGCTATGTCTTTTTTCACATATAATACCATCTTATATATTATTTTTAAAAAATTATAGATATTTACACATACTATCAGGTCAATATTCTCATAGACATATAATGCTGTCCATAGAGTGCGGAAGGTGGGGTAGCAGGGCTCTGGGGAGGAGCCACACATATGTATAGATTACATAGGTGCCGATTTTCAGTGCCTGACTCGAGGGCGCACATTGCATTTTTTACATATGGATTATATCTTTGACTTAGATGTGGAAAAAACAGGCATAAATTGGGTCATTCAAGCCAAACATACAATTTATATGTATAGCACTAATATTTGAAACATAGAAACATAGCATTAAAAAAAGACTATATGGTCTATCTAGTCTACTGTTCCATACCAACTACTATAGCCCCTTTTTTTCCTTTAGAGATCCTCTGTGTTGGTCTCATGCTTCCTTGAATTCAGATACTGTCCTCGTCTCTACCACCTCCACTGGGAGACTATTCCACGCATCTGCCACTCTTTCCGTAAAGAAATATTTCCGCATATTACTTCTGAGTTTATCTGCTTTTACCCTCATCCTATGTCCCCTCGTAGCAGAGCTTTCTTTCAATTGAAAAGGTTCTCCTCCTGTGCATTTATGCCACGGAGGTATTTAAATGTTTCTATCATATCTCTTCTCTCCCGCCTTTCCTCCAAAGTATACATATTGAGATCTTTAAGTCTGTTCCCCATATGCCTTATGACACAGCTCACTAACCATTTTGGTAGCCACCCTCTGCAAAGACTCTATCCTGTTTATATCCTTTTGAAGGTGTGGTCTCCAGAATTGCACATAATGGGCCAATTTTCTAAGAAATTTACACGGGTAACTGCCCTAGTTACCCATGTAAATGCCATATCTGGGATTTTCGAAGAGCACCTATATGGGTAGTGCCCTTTGAAAATTCCAGGTAAGTCCCTAATGTGTCCAGATGCTATGCGGTTAGCATTAGGGCATGTTAGGGCCGTTCCGGGGTGGAGTGGGGATGGAGGAAAGGGCTAACCAGGTAGCAACGATTTTTGAAGCTACTCGCTTAGCCCCTGCGCCAACAAGGTTTTTCCTTGCCTGTCTTTCAGGCGCAGGGACTAAGCAGGTAGCATTGAAAACTGGTGCTACCCAGCTAGCTTCTGCGGCTTCCGAGTTGTGCGGCATGACCCGGATTTTCGATGCTGGGGCCACATATGACCCCAGCATTGAAAATCCGGGTTAGGTGGAAGGGGACGGGCTATGCTCCTGCATGGTGCATAGCACTGCCTAGCTGAAAATCGGGCCCAATACTCCAAATGAGGTCTCACCAAAGACTTATAGAGAGGCAGTCTCACCTCTTTCTTCCTGCTGGCCATTCCTCTCCCTATGCACACAAGCATCCTTCTGGCTTTCACCGTTGCCATTTCTACCTGTTTAGCCATCTTAAGATCATTAGAAACAATCACTCCCAGGTCCCGTTCTTCTTTCGTGGACAGAAGTCCTTCACCTCCTATACTGTACCACTGTTTTGGGTTTTTGCAGCCCAAATGCATGACCCTGCATTTTTTATTTATTTATTTGAGAGTTTTCTATATCGCCTTTCACATAATTAAAGCAGTTTACATTGAACAAAAACCATTACATTATAACATTAGCAACTCTTACAAAATAACAAAGTGAACAAGGATTTTAACGTTAAATCTCAGCTGCCAAGTTCTCGACCATTCTTCAAGCTTAACTAGATCCCTCATTAGGTTATTTGGGTTTTATACATACAGCTTATAAGTAAAAAGCCTGATATTCAGCCCTAGTATAGTCAGTGGTACTAGCTTTATGTGTGGCACTGCTGAAGACAGGAAAAAATTGGTTATATCTAGATTAGATCTTTTACTGCAAATTGACATGTGTTTATGTATGTATATACACACACACGCATACACAAGCACATTCTTGATGTGCATATGCATGTGCACCCATGTATGTGTTTGATATATACATATAGGGTTCGATTCTGACCCGCACGTACATCTCCTTTGTACGTATAGTCTGAGCCGGACGTACAAAGGGGAGTGCGATTCTGATCCCCTGGGGCATGTCTAGCCCCACGGGATCAGAATCACAACTAAGCATGTACGTGAAGGCCGGGACTGCGATTCAGTCCCGGTCTGCATGTACAGCCACAGCCCGACTAACTCAGTCAGGGCTGTTAAATGGAGCCGCGGCGCAATGGCATCATGTTGCCGTGGCACCGCAGCTTCATTTAAAAGCCATGATGCCAGCCAACAGGTTAAAGTGATTATTCCCTGCAGCCCTGTGGGGAATAATCCCTGGCCTCTCCAGCCCCATCCGTGCCCCGGCATCACTAAAAAAAGGTCCAGGGAAGTTATTCCACCCCAGGGATGGAATATCTTGCCCGGACATTTTACCGGCCCTGGAATCACCCTGTATGTCCAGGGCTGGTGACCGCCCACTTCCCACCCACTCTCCGCCCCCGGGTCACCCATTCCCTGCCCCCGACTAACTTCCCTGCCCCGGCACGAATAGCGGGGATGGACATTGGGATGTCCATCCCCGCTATCCCCATACTGTATGTGAAGTGGCATTTTAGAATGGATGTCCAGGTGCAATATAGGATGTCCAGGGCAAAATATCTGCGAAAAACCCCCAGGGAGGATTACATTTTGACCCAATTTTAGAAACATGGATGTCCCCAAATGGACGGCTACAGAAACTGCTTCTTGGACATCCCAGTCGGCGTTTTCTAGAAGGGGGATATCCATATTTAGTGACATTACAGGCACTCAGACATGCGGTGGTGGATCAGTAATCCTTTTGTGTTTGTATGTACATACAGGTTTTGTTGCCCACACACTGCTTGGGTAGAGCAATATTTTTAATGCAGTCTGCTTTTGACTGTGTGCTCCCAGCTAACGTATGGCCAAAGCGCATGTTAGCCTTTGAATATTCCTGGATGGAGAATCAGGCTGTTTTGATTGCATGATGTGAATTTGAAGCAAAGGTCTAAACATGGGGAATATGAGCTACTGAAAGAACTCTGGCATAAAGTTATTCAAAGGTACAGAAGGCTAGAGGAAAATTTCAATGTGTTTGGTAGATATCTATCCTGTAAAACTCATGACTGTTATTACTACAAAAGGAGCTTTCCCCAAGTATTTAATCAAAGAGTGTGAACACTCATGCATTCAAAGCATCTTGGTTTCTTATTGTTAATTACTTTCTTAATATTTCTATAATTGTTCTTTCACTTTGAACATGTAGAGCATGTTCTGTAGATCTGCGAAGCAAACTCCTACTTCAGTACATTTTAAATTGCATGTTCAGACAGCAGAATGTGATAAGTGTGTAAGGATGTGAAGATTTTTGCATGGTACTGTGGCAGTAATTTTATAGCAGGGCGCCTAGGTTAACGGGGTTTGTAACTCCCTACTTGTCTTTATAAAAGATGCCTACCTGTGTACTTTTATGCCTGGCACAATTGTAAAAGAGCCATTTTACCTGTGTACATTGCCATGTATGCACTGAAATGACTGTCAAATTACCCCCTATATGTGACTTGGCTGGCTAGGACCTCCTAGAAGCAATGCAGACTGACTGATGAATGGGGCCTCCATTTAAAAAAAAAACTTTCAGAAGCAGAGCAGGGAAAGGAAAAATGAGTGTACTGGAAAAATTGCTGTAGTCTAGAGGAAAAGATTCCAGAAAGGGAGAGAGAGAGAGAGAGAGAGACACACACACACACACACACACACACAGATGTCCAAATATTAGGTATGGACAAGAAGCTTCCAGAAAGAGCAGAAGTAGAAGGCACAATGGCTTTGCTCTTGTGTGGGGGGAAAAGGACCAAGTTCTGTGCTATAGATATGTGTTAAAAGGCCACTGAGTGTGGATTAGGTTGCTGGAAAGCACACCTGCTGAGGAAGGAAATAAAAACATACTGTGTAAAGCCAAACTGTGAGACGCTCTAAAATGTAGTGAAGAAAAATAATAGAGAGAAATTCCAGATGCGTAGATAGGGAAAGGATACCTTTGGCATTTTCTGAGAAGCGAGGCCCTTAGTGTATTCTGAAGTCTATGAAAGCAAAGTTTTTGAATGTGTGTTCCGTTTTACAAACAACCTATTCTGGAAATATGCTTTTGTTTTCCTGAGCTGGGTGTCTTGAGATGATCAGAAGCCCAGAGGAATGGATAGCTTTCCAAAGGCTTACAAGTAATGGCTAAGCAGACTGAGTTACTATGTTTTCCTGCTTATCACCTATCTAGGTCTTGCCACTCCCCTTGATTTAGCCTAGCCTCCAGTTGTTGTGTGGTTTCTCTTGATTAGATTGTTAGCTCTGATGAGCAGGAACTGTCTCTTACTTGTACATGTTCAGCGCTGCGTACGCCTTGTAGTGCTAGATTGACTAAATTGATTCTGCTATTTCTTCCCCCAATAGCTAAAGCAATGAATTTGACTGAATTAGAATGAAATTTAAAAGAAGCAGTGAATGACATTTTAATAGCCAGCATTAGCAAGTGATATGTCCCACCAGCCTTGGAGGAACTCCTCCGGCTGCCTGTGTCTTGTATTCAGAGCCTTACAGACTGCCTTGACACTATACTGATACGTGGGCAGAGTGGTGAATTATTTATTTATGTATTTAATAACAGTTTTTATATACCGTCTTTCTTCAGTTCAAGACGGTTTACAGTGAACGGAACTTCTTAACATGAGTAACATGGCATAGACAGATAACTTTTGTACATAAGTATTTGTCATGAACAAGAACTATTTACAAATTTATTTATTTAAAGGAGAAAATAGAGTTCCTCCAAGGCCTGTGGGACATATCACCTGCTAATGTCAAATTCATGTTGTCTTAGCTATTGGAGCACGTATCTTTTCAATTGCTCATTTTAGGGCTCATTCCATCCCGGATGTCTAGCCCCTCTGTACGTCTGGTTTGACTGGATGTACAGAGGGGCTTGCGATTCTGATCCCGCGAGGCACATCTATCCCCACGGAATCAGAATCGCTGTCAGGCCTGTACGTGCAGGCTGGGACTGCGATTCAGCCCGGTCTGCAAGTACAGGCACTGTCCGACTAACTCAGTCAGGACTTTTAAATAGAGCCATGGCACCACGGCTCCATTTAAAAGCCGCAATGCCAGCTGCCGGACTACAAAGGTGATTTCCCCACAGTTTGACCCCCGATCTGGCCTCCTGTGGCCAGGGTGAGGCTGCAGGAAATGTCCTCTGGCCCCCCCTGCCCCATCTGCGCCCCGGGCACGGAAAAAAAAAATGTCCAGGGAAGTTATTCCACCTCAGAGGTGGAAGAACTTCCCGCACAAGTCGCTGGCCCTGGACGTACAGGGCCGACATTAGAATCGACCCTGTACGTCCAGGGCCGGCGACCGCCCACCGCATGTCCAGTTTCTACCCCTTTCCCGCCCCTTCCCCGCCCTCATCTAACTTCTCCACACTACCGACGGGTAAGTTAGATGCCAGCGGGGAAGGCACAAATAGCGGGGATGGACGTCCCATTGGGACACCCATCCCCGCTATTCGTGCAACAGAATAACTCCTTTTATGTTTAGGAGTATTCATTGGTGTGGCCCATGGAGGATGTAGAGGGATGCGGAGACTCACTGATGGGGGAGAGCATAATTTGCAGAACACAGTAAGGGCTGAAGAGCGGGACAGAAAAGCAGAGCCAAGAACAAAAAACACAGTTGCCCAATGGTAGGGCCAGCCCTGTGTATTCAAGTTCAGCGCTTTAGTTATCCATGAAAGGTTTAGATCATAACAGGAGAGATTATTAGATTTGTTGGTATCATCTAAAGTTAGATGCTCTGATATACCAAAGCATGCATTTTCATATCTGGATCCTCTGTTGTCAAATTCTGTCTTAAAAGAAATGAATTTGTCGGATAATTATGGGGAGGTATTTTGGGAGTTAACTAGTGCCTTTTACAGGAGCAGCTCCAGGCAAGTTACATTCAGGTACAGTAGGTATTTTCCTGCCTCCGGAGGGCTTACAAGCTAACGGGCTGATGCAGAAAGAGTATTGCGCCCTTTACTTGCAGATAATGCAACTTATACGTACAAGTTCCAACACGCCAAATGCAGAAAAGAGATTGAAGCGTGCGTAAACAGCAATGCAAAAGCAAGTGCATACAGTAATGACAAACGTATTTAAATTATATGTAAATGAGCTGTGCGTATTAAAATAGCATGCTACTATTGTCTGCACCTGATGCAGAGAAACGCGTAGAGGATTACGTAACCAGCCGAAGTGCCAATATCTCTACACCTGGTCGGAGGTGGCTTAAACGTCTTGCACATGTGCCTGATGGTATTTTGATGTCATCGTGGCAATGCTCCCACTCCATCTTAAAGGTACCGGGAGGGGGGTGTGGGGTTCAAGGGCCACCAGGCCTTTTTTTGCTGGGTGGGTGGGGGGATTGCGGATGCTGGGCCACCAGGGTTTTTTTTATTGGGTGGTGGGGAGGGGTTAATGTCAGGGGCAGCAGCCCCCCGACAATACTTTGATTGCATCAGGGACTCTCCCCAATGCCTGGATCATCTGATTTTGACACTTCGCCTCAGATGATCCATGCATTGGGGAAGGCCCCTGATGCCATCAAAATATTGGTCCCCCAACAGTGTTTTGATGGCTTCGTGGGCTTTCCCCGATGCCTGGATCATCTGAGGGGAAGTTTCAAACTTCCCCTCAGATGACTCTGTTTCTCTGGGAGAGCATGCCAAACTTGTGTCAACTTCTGTGCGCATGTGTTTGGCTAGCTCTCCCAGTTTAACACTGACATTTGCGCCGCAGTTTAACATAGGGACCCCTTTCTGCATGCCGGCGCTGAAGATGCACGCCATCAGCGCGCTACATAGAGGCGTGCATAGCTGATAGCTTACAACTTCAGCATCAGCTTTCTGCATTGGCCCCTAAATTTGTACGTGAAGCATTGGAAAGTTAAGAGACTTATGCATGATCACAAGGAGTAACAGTGACATTTGAACCTTGGCTTCCACTAGTTCTGCATCCACTGCTCTAACCATTTAGCTACTTCTCCCCTCCATAGTTTGGAAAGTTTGTAAGACCTAGTTATTTTGAGCTGCTTATAAATGAAAGAAGTTGGCCTAGAGAATGAGTCGATGGTTTGCAGTAATGGAGTTATTATTCAGAAGCTGCTAAGTGCAGCTGGCCAGGGCTATCCAGCGATATTCAGTGGCACTTTTCAGAGCCTTACAGACTACCTTGGCACTATCCAGATAGGTGGGCGGAGTGGTGAGTTATCCAGATGATGACAGTATTCAGTCCTCTGTCTGGATAACTATATGTGATCGGGTTGTATGCGAGTGAAGTGAGTGTGACTGGCTTGCATGAGGGTGGGTTGGATGTGTTTGTGAAGAGCGTCTGTGTGTTGAATGGCTAGAGCTGAGTGAGAGGGGCATGTGTGTGGGTTAGGAAGATGGCGCATTCTTTCACGCTTGCACTTTGCATGATCTCTGGCTTCTCCTTCCCCCTAGACCAGGGGCTCTCAACCCAGTCCTCGGGACACACCTAGCCAGTCAGGTTTTCAGGAGAACCACAATGCATATGCATGAGAAAGATTTGCATGCATGAATATTCATTGCAGTTTTCCTGGAAACCTGACCGGCTAGGTAAGTCCCAAGAACCAGGGCTGAATATCCAGACTTTTTTTTAAAGCACCATAGCCAGCATTTAAAAAAACACTGACTGCACAGGTTGAATATTGTCCCAAATGAAATTAAGGGGTTAGGTTTATTTTATTCTTTATATTTGTTTTATGTTTTTTTGGCATTTGTGGTTTATGTGGTTAGTGTTTTATTTTATTTTTGTGTTATCTGTATGCCATCTTGAGTTCATTGGAAGAAAGGGGCAACTAATAAATATATTAAGTAATTATATTTATAATAGAAACCAGTAATATCTACAGGCCTATATCTCATAAGAATTAAGCAAATCTTTGATTTGTTTTGACTCTGCCATTTATGAGGTATGCTCATCTGTGAGCCATGAAATAAAATCATATAGGTGGAGGATAATTTTATAACATGGAACCTAGTTTTAACACTCCTAAATTAAGTTTATTTTATAAAAACAGGTAGGTGCCTACTTGTCTCTGTAAAATACTAATATAAGAGGCAGAGAACATACCTTAAATAAAGGCACAAACACACTCTAAGGCTCTAAGGCTGTGCAAATGACCACACCCACTTTTTTGGAAATATGCACATAAATTATTGCATTCTATAATCAACGTGTGCACTTCTACCAACCATGCTCCACCCAAACTCCACCCATGTGCATGCCCACAATGAAAGTACATGCCATGCGAACAATGCACATACTTTTATGCCATGCAGTATTTTATTGTAATTTATCTTTATTAAGCATTATTCAAATATACGCATAAGCACAAACATATTACAGGAAAAAAAGGGAAAAACCAAACATAGTCCACATCACGGGGAGCATAAGCAAGGATCAGAGATGAAGCCCTATCAATCTAAGCTCTAATTATTACTAACATTGCTAAATGCAAAACAAAGAAAATCATCATAAAAATTATACCTGCTGTACCTGTGGAACCATATTTTTTAGAAATGTTTCCAGGGAGTCAACCTCAGTAAAAACATACTTAGTACCCCCGATAGTGACCAGGCATTTACAAGGAAACTTCAGGAAAAATGTTGCGCCAGCGGCTAGGACCCGTGACTTAAAAGTCAAAAAGGCCCTGCATCTAGCTTGAGTTTGCCTGGACACATCGGGGAACATATTAATTTTCCCTCCACAAAATTCAGCGTTCTTATTACGAAAATAAAGTCACATAACTGTATGCTTATCAATTTCCGAGGAAAAGGATACCAAAAGCATAGATCTAGTCGAAATCAAATCCTGAGAGGATTCTATAAAATTAGTCACATCCAAGGAGTCTAAAGCCACAGATGGACCGGCAGCCTGTGGGACGCCAGAAGCTGACGAAACCATTTGTGGCAAGTAATACATTTTAGTAATTATTTTGGTATCCTAATACCTCCATCAAATATTTATCAAATAAAATTTGCGGAGATAGTAATCTAGTATAGGGAAAATTCAAACATCTAACATTCACTGCCCGCAAACTATTCTCAAGCAATTCTTGCTGAGTGTGCAATATAAGGCTATCTTTCATAAATGACAAATTAGAAGACTATAGTAAAGAATATTGCAGTTTCTGACACTTATTATCTAAAGCAGCAATCTGAAGATCATGCTGAGCCATCTTAGCCACTGAATCCCATGAAAAATCATTAATCTGAGTTGCAACAGAAGACAAGGAACGTTCAATACGTGAAAGAACACACCAAATATCAGTCAAAGAAACAGTCTGATATCTTCAGGTAGAGCAGATGAGCTGTCATGTTGAGCCCTACCAGAAACCTCTGGAATCTGAAGGACTTGGGGCAAGGGGACTGCCACAATATCCGACAAAAAAGCAGAGGAGACCACTGGCAATGTTACATCCAGATCTCGGGGCTGTACCTTCGCTAAAGGCGAAGAAGTCACTAGGCGACTACTATTTATATTAGCAAGTGGGGCAGAGTTAAAACCCCCCGACGAAATAGAGGAGCTATCCAGAGAGGATGGAGACTTAGGAACGGCAATAGGCAATTTCCCATTCCCAGAAACAGAAACCACATGCTTATCCATAGGGCCAGAGATCTTAACAGCCTTATCAGGATTGATAGTACTCACATCAAACTTCCTCTTACGTTTGCCCATTCCAAATCTCCAGGCTCAATGCTCCTCGTGCGCCGAAGGGGCACAAAAGGGGCTTAACAAGCCCCTTTAAACGCGCCCCTTCAAACGCGACCGCGCAACCGCGGTATAGGCCGCGAATTTAAGGCCCCGGAGATGACGTCGGGACCAGGCACTGCGTCACACCGATGCTCCGGTAAGTCCAGACTGCCCCAAACAAGCAGGAAAGATGCAGAATGCGTTCGGGCAGCAGCTCAGCTCCTCACACACACTCCCAAAGTGCAGATCACACCAGCCTCTTTTAAGGCCCCGGAGATGACGTCGGGACCAGGCACTGCGTCGCACCGATGCTCCGGTAAGTCCAGGCTGCCCCGAACAAGCAGGAAAGACGCAGAACGCGTTCGGGCAGCAGCTCAGCTCCTCACACACACTCCCAAAGTGCAGATCACACCAGCCTCTTTTAAGGCCCCGGAGATGACGTCGGGACAAGGCACTGCGTCACACCGATGCTCCAGCAAGTCCAGACTGCCCCGAACAAGCAGGAAAGACGCAGAATGCGTTTGGGCAGCAGCTCAGCTCCTCACACACGCTCCCGAAGTGCAGATCACACCAGCCTCTTTTAAGGCCCCGGAGATGACGTCGGGACCAGGCACTGCGTCACACCGATGCTCCGGCAAGTCCAGACTGCCCCGAACAAGCAGGAAAGACGCAGAATACGTTTGGGCAGCAGCTCAGCTCCTCACACACACTCCCCGATCCAGTATTTTATAAGTGGCCGTTTACATGCGTATGTGTTCACTTCAACTGAGCACCCTAGGGATGGACCCTAAAGTTACTGCTTGGGTTAGAAATTGGTTGGGTGGGAGGCGACAAAGAGTACAAGTAAATGGAGCTCACTCTGAGGAGAAGGATGTTACCAGTGGTGTGCCCCAGGGATCTGTCCTTGGTCCGATTCTTTTTAACATCTTTGTTAGTGATATAGCGGAAGGGCTGTCGGGTAAGGTTTGCCTCTTTGCGGATGATACCAAAATCTGCAATAAAGTAGACACCCAGGAAGGTGTAGATAACATGAGGAGGGATCTAGCTAAGCTTGAAGAATGGTCTAGAATTTGGCAGCTGGGATTTAATGTTAAAAAATGTAAGGTCATGCATTTGGGCTGCAGCAATCCTAGGGAGCAATACAGCATAGGAGATGAAGTACTTTTGTCCACTAAAGAAGAGCGGGACCTAGGCGTAGTTGTGTCCGATGATCTTAAAGTAGCTAAACAGGTAGAAAAGGCGACGGCAAAAGCTAGAAGGATGCTTGGGTGCATACGGAGAGGAATGGCTAGCAGAAAAAAGGAGGTGATAATGCCTCTGTATAAGTCTTTGGTGCGACCTCATTTGGAGTATGGTGTGCAATTCTGGAGACCGCACCTTCAAAAGGATGTGAACAGGATGGAGTCGGTGCAGAGGGTTGCTACTAAGATGATTAGAAGTCTTCATTATAAAGCATATGAGGACAGACTTAAGGATCTTAATATGTACACCTTAGAGGAAAGGCGGGATAGAGGTGATATGATTGAGATTTTTAAATACCTCCGTGGCATAAATGTTCAGGGAGAGAGCCTCTTTCAATTGAAAGCAAGTTCTGCGACGAGGGGACATGGGATGAGGGTGAAGGGAGATAGATTCAGGAGTGATATGCGGAAATATTTATTTACGGAAAGAGTAGTGGATCCGTGGAATAGTCTCCCAGTGGAGGTGGTAGAGATGAGGACAGTAACTGAATTCAAAAAAGCATGGGATCAACACAGAGGATCTCTAAAGGTAAAAAGTGGACTGTTGTAGTTGTTATGGAAGGACAGACTAGATGGGCCTTGTGGTCTTTTTCTGTCATCATGTTTCTATGTTTCTATGTTTCTAAATAACTAAAATACTGACATTTGCATGTATTGTTAGCACCTAAAGATAAGCATGTCCTCATAAAATTACCCATGTAATGTCATGAACTAATGCATGCAGATAGACATGTCATGAGCTGGTGCGTTCAGTAGATAAAAAAATTGAAAATTCATGAATGATACCTGCTGCCCAGTTAACTGAATACAAGTTCCATACATAAGCTTATGACTCCTACAGCATTGCCCCTCTCCCTCACGGGGTTCAGCAGCCTACAGGGGGTCGCCTCACCCTTTATGCCCACAGGTTGGAGGCCATAACGACCGACTGCTGGGCACTAAGGGTGGTCAGGGAGGGTTACCTCCTCCATCTGAGTCAAACACCCCCTCTTCTTCCCGGGAGAGCCCCTCAGGTCTCCCTTCCACTGGGACCTCTTCTGTTGGCAGGGCTTCTCGAGGACAGAGCGGTGGAACCGGTGCCCCACCACCTCAAGGGCAAGGGGTTCTACTCCAGGTGCTTCCTTGTGCCAAAGACCTGTGCAACCTCAACAAATTCCTGGTGCGGGAGAACTTCAAGATGCTCTCCCTTGGAACATTGCTGCCCTACCTCCAGCAGGGAGACTGGCTATGCTCCTTAGACCTAAAGGATGCTTATACACACATCCTAATCCACCCAAACCACAGGCAATACCTATGCTTTGTGGTAGGAGGCAATCATTTCCAATACAGGGTGCTACCCTTCGGCCTAGCCTTGGCCCCCAGGGTCTTCACAAAATGTCTGGCAGTTGTCGCCGCCTTTCTCAGGCTTCAGGGGGTCTTTGTCTTCCCCTACCTCGACGATTGGCTCATCAAGGGCTCCACGGCCCCTGAGGTGCAGCAAGCAACAGCACGCACCGCTCGAGTTCTGCAACACTTGGGTTTCATTATAAACTACCCCAAGTCAAACCTTCATCTGACACAGGGGCTGGAATTCATCTTCTCCCACATGTGTTCAGTATCTTCTGAGTGTTTCTTTGCAAGTGCTATGTGGCACTTCATACGGCTTTTCATCAGCAGTGACTTCCTTCTTGCCATCCTTCTGTGCAAGCCATGTTTGTGGAGTAATTTTAAACTTGTTGAGCAGTCAGCATTTTCCCTAGAATAAACAAGAGACCTCAATAGTTCTTTTAAGGTAGTCTGAACCCATGGCTACTGACTTTGGTGGGATGGCCTGATTGAGACAATGTCTTGGTGGTGCCAAACTGTTTCTTCTTTATAGCGGTGGACCTAACAATGACCCTAAAAGAATTTCTCAGGCTCATTGAAAATTCTTTATAGCCTTCTTGCAGTTGATACCTTTAAATATCTTTATCCCAGAATTCTTCGGCACTTCGGCACCTTCGTTAGACCTTTACTGCAAATTAACTTTGTACAGCAGAAAGAGCTTGGTTCTTCATCCAGGAGTATTCAAATCTTTTCATCTACTGTAAATGGACACATCGGCTTTACTTAACTTATTATGGGCCTTGTTTAAGGCAAATTTTGGAATCTGAGCTAATTGAGTTTTGCTATAATCAAATGTGTGAAGATATGTGCAATCAAGACTCTTTGGTTTCTTATTCATAATTACATTTTGAATATTTATATATTTGTTATGTAGATCAGTTAAACAAACTCCTACTTTAATTCATTTGAACTATACCTTTAGACAGCAGAATGTGAAAAAAGTACAAAGGTGGGAAGATTTTCATGAGGCACCGCATATTAGATGTTGTGGCACTGACACCTTTTAAAAATGGGTATAATCTATCTTAAAGAATAAGAGAGGATGAGTGAGATTAGAAGGGTCTGCTCTCAAGTCGATGATAAACTTCAGCCCTGCTACTGCAGTAAGTGGATCTGCACAGTATAAACAGCACTCAGACTGTCTGTATGTTTCCATAGACTTTGCCTCACTTTGTTGCTATTCAGTGAAACCACAGTCGAGGCCGGGGGTGTGAAGTGCTCGGATGCTACTCAGGCTAGGAGGAGGCAGTGTGTTTTTATTTAGAAAGGTGTAAGGCATTAAACAAATAGAACAGTGACGTGGAGGAAAAAGCTAGGAATGAGCTAAAGCCACCAAATTAACTTTTGGTACAAAAATGAGGGTCCTGGTGGTTAAAATAATGGATGAGTCATCAGGAGACCTGGTTTGACATCCTCCTATTAGCACACATTTGACCTTTGGGAACTTACTTTCATCTCCTTCTGCCTTAGGTACCAACTTAGTTCTAAGCTCCATGCAGAATGACTCATTTTGCCTGTATATAATTTGTTGTAAAGTGTCCTAGTTTAGGGCACTATGTTAGTGATGAAATAATAGAATAACAACAAATGAAATCTAGGAAGCAAATTGACCTTGCCAGCACAGAATGCAGGACTTTCATAGCACAGCTAGGAAAAGTCTCCTTTCATGAATATGTTGGCAATGCTGGTGGATCTTTAAGGATAACATCATTAGACTGAATGGAAGAGTTTGATCTGCTCATCCCAACAATGTGGGATACGCATTCTGAGTATGTCTTTTTATAGTGGATGACCAAAAATTTAGGTCCAGAGCGAGCACTGGATGGTAATATACTTAGGTCGATTTTTGCAAATTCATTAACATTGTTCTACATATGAGATCTGCACATCAACGAAGCAGCCTAGAGTTGGATACCAAGTGGTTCAGTGGGTTACAAACTAACTGAGAAATCCTTTAATAGAGCTGTTTTGGACTTTCCCCATCGTTGCTAATCAGCATATTCTGTCCAAGTATACATGATAACCAGAGCCAAATCTAAAAGAAACACAAGAAGATGAGTTATTCAACAATATCCGGTAAAGTAATGTGGCGGCAAACAGTGGTCGGATTCAAAACAGCCAAAGATGGTGCCGATGCAGGGCCAATCTCATTCCTCTCATCTTTACAGTTGTCCCAAAGTGCATCACCAGCTTCTGAAATACCTACAGTAGTCAATTTATCAGCAATTATGACAGAAATAAAAACAGGTAATGCCACTCTAAGCAATCAACTACAAAATATACTATACAGTCGGAATTAGAAGCTGTGCAGCAGGGTAAAATGGGCTTCGGTCTTTACTGAAGAAGATGTAGGGAAGTTAACCATTACACAAAAGGAGGCAGAAGTAATCGCAAGTCCCACAGCAAACAACCAAAGAAGTGAGTAAAAGGCAAATCATTTTATTCAGACCCAATCGGTGCAAGGCAAACCATAAAAGGAACAAAGCCCAACCCGGCCGTGTTTTGGCGTGGCTTTCTTCAGGGGCTATGATCTGCTAAAACAAATAAAACATACATAAAAACACATGGAGGCACATTCTAATGTGTGCGTCCAGGCCCCTGTGCCCGATCGGAATCGGGATGCACAGGGGCAGACCCGATTCTGATCCTGCGGTGGCTAGACTTGCCCTGCGGGATCAGAATTGGTTCTGGGCCTGTATGTGCAGGCTGGGACCCAATTCAGATCAGCCTGCACATACAGATCCCTGCTTGGCTAACTCAGTCAGGCTCCTGAATGGAGCCACAGTGCCATGGCGCCCCATTGCCATGGAGCTGCAATCCCTGGCCGCCAACCACAATCTTCGTTTCCCGCAGCCCGACCCCCGATCTGGCCTTCCATGGCTAGGGTCAGGCTGTGGGGAATCCCCTGCACCCCCTCTCTACCGCTGCCCGGGCCTGCCATCCCCCGTCTAGCTCTGAGGCCCCGGAAGTACAGGGCCGACTTCAGGATCGGCCCTGTACGTCCGGGACCTCAGACCGCCCACTGCCTGGCCTCACTCGGCCTCCACAATGCCCCCCCTACCCCATCTAATTCTCCTCGTAAAAAACTCCTTGTTCATACAGGGAGGTTTTGTCGGGGTCGGAAGGGGAGCGAATAGCGGGGATGGATGTCCCTGCTATTCGCAGTACAGAATAAACCCCTATAAGAACATAATCACATATAAAAAAAATCCTCATTTAGCAAAGCATTAAAATCATAATGTCATCATAAAACAAGCAACGGATAAAAAATGAATATTATGCATACATAAACCATTCATAAATAATTAAAAATATATACCATAGATCATATAAAAGCATAAACAATGAATCAATATCACATTATAAATAAATACTAGTTATTAAAAAATATAAAGACATATACAAATACATATACATTTATAGATACTATAAAAACATATATATATAAATAAAAATGTGACAAAGTTAAAAACCATAACACAAAGACCATGAACATTGCCAAATTCTCATATACATGAAAAGGGCGATGTACCCATGGAGTAAGTAAGTATCCAATCTGAAAAATGCGACTTACAGACTAATATTTAAGTCATGCGTCTCTTGCCTTTCATCAGCAGGTGTAGCAGAAAACAAGGGAGGATGGAGGGAGGGGGAAAGGGTGAAGGGGCAGGGGGAGAGGAAGGAGGGGGAAGCAGGGGGAGATTTGGAGGAGGGGGAAACAAAAATAAAAAATTAAGAGAATTGTGAAAACCTTGCAAATCAGAAAGCAAACAAAAAATGCCTTCCCACCTGCCACGGTGCCATCTTCTCCTGTCTCCTTTCTTCCACAGAGCCCATAAGACATGTCCTACACCTGCAGAAAAATCTTTTCTCTGTTATTCCCTGTGGGTATCTTTTTCTTAAGTAATTTCACAGTCTGTCACCAATCAGTTGGCTCCCAGCAAATATTTTTCTTTTCTTTCTATATTTTTGTTCTTTCTGCTATCTTTTGTGCTGTTCCCTTCCAGGCCTTTTTTCCCGTCACAATCAAGTCCTTTGACCTCGCCAATGCAGTCTTCCCGGACATGTCTAACCAGTAAGTGGCTTTAAAAAATGCACAAAATGTGGTCACACCATTTCGGTGATGGATAGGGACAGTTGGTGCCTGCACTGCCTTGGGCCCAATCACCAGTCTTCTTCCTGAAGATGATGAGGAGGGGTCCGAAGGGCCAGAACATTGGATTCAGCATCCTCGGCTCCAGCATTGACCACATCGTTGAGGAGTTCCACTGAGGTGTCAACTGGGCAGGACGTTTGGGCGCATTTGGAACCGAGGGACTGAGGTATCAAGTAGAGACCCTCTGTCGATATTTGACCGGAATCGAGGAAGGACCTGACACCGAACCCGTCAGCGTTGAAAGGGGTGCTTGAGATACGGGTCAAGCCCAAGGTGCATTGGCACCACAGCCCTTCCCGGGGCGAAGCAGACAGCGAGGGCCAGGAGCAGCCTACTAAAGTTCTCCGGCAAGAGGAATCAATTCCCAGATGGGAGGAATCAACTCCCACAGCCCTGGAGAGCAGCCGGATGTTCCCTGATGAGCCTGTCATCGTGGAGTCCCCACAGGAGTTATCTGCCTCGGTGGCCAAAGCTGCAATCTTGGCCATGGTCCCCTCCAAGGTAATGAAACTGGAGGAACACCTGAGGGCCCTCGAGGCTCACATAGTGGCGGTCTTAGCCTTGTGACACGCTGGCTTGATGATGGCTTTGGCATCGTCATGGCACTCTCTCCAGCCCATCCTGGAGACCCATGCGCTGCCAGCAGGGGCAGGCACATCGGACCAGAGATCAGAATCATCATTGGTTCCCACAGCAAGCTCCCTATGGAGCATATTGAGTTCTGATGTCCCAGGACACCCCTGCTCCCGCTTGAGGCACCATGGGTCACCCCACTGCCTTCCCCCTTCCGCATGACTGGAGTAAGCTGCTGGAGAAAACACAATGCTACTCTGATTTCCTCTTGGAGTCCGAGTCGGAGAATGAGCCAACGGCAGAGGAGCTTGAGCCTTAGTGTATTCCCAGGCTGGCCTGAACCTTGAGGGTCATGTCACGGCTCACAACGTTCGGGCCATGGCCACCTTCATCACAAACCTGCGCTCAGCATCCATGGAGGAAATCTGCAAGGCTGCAGCATGGTCTTTAGTCCACACGTTTACAACCCACAGATGGTATACATCCGAGGTGCTGATAGAATTGAAATATGAGATTGCAGACCTACTATTAGTAATTTGTGAGCTATCATTAAAATCATCTGTAGTACTTGAAGACTGGAGAATGGACAATGTAACGCCAATTTTTAAGAAAGGTTCCAGGGGTGATCCAGGAAACTACAGACTAGTACCGGGCAAAATGGTAGAAACCATTATAAAGAATAAAATTACTGAACATGTAGATAGGCATGGTTTAATGGGAGAAAGTCAACATGGATTTAGCCAAGGATGACCTTATCTTACTGATCTATCATATTTTTTGAAGGTGTGAATAAACAGGTAGATAAAGGTGAGTTGGTTGATATAACTAAAAAGTCATGGGATAGAAGGCATTGTACTATTGTGGATCAGGAAATGGTTAAAAGATAGAAAGCAGAGAGTAGAGCTAAATGGCCAATTTTCTCAATGGAAAAAGGTGAATAGTGGAGTACACCAGAGATCTGTGCTGGGCCCACTGCTTTTTAACATATTCATAAATGACCTGGAAATGGGAATAAAGAGTGAGGTGGTCAAGTTTGCTGATGGCACAAAATTATTCAAAATTGTTAAAACACAAGAGGATTGTGAAAAATTAAAAAAAGACTTTGATAAATTAGAAGACTGGACATCCAAATGGCAGATGAAATTTAATGTGGACAAGTGCAAATTAGGAACCACCACCCAGGAAAAGGATTTAGGCATAATCCTGGATATTATGTTGAAACCCTCCATTGGGCGTGCAGCGGCGGCCAAGAAAGCAAATAGAATGCTAGGAAGCATAAGAAAAGTAATAAAAATTTTAAAAATGAGATTATAATGCCTCTGTATCATTCCATGGTGCGACCGTACCTTGAATATTGTGTGCAATTCTGGTCACCATATCGTGACTGTTCCCCTGAGATGGCCACGCCCAATTCAAGTCTGCGTCCATGCGGCACAAGGAGAGATTGCCTGGGCTTGGAAGCAATCTTCTGCACTGGGGCTGGAGGCCTGGCGCACTTGCCTCTCTCGTATTTCGTATAGTTCTTCTAGAAAGGCTAACTGCTTTGTGACGTCAGAAGGGAGACTGGTTCCACAAGCAATGGCAACCTTTGTTGACCTACTTGGCCTGTTAAGATGTTGACCCGGACTATGGGGGAGATGGGGGAGGGGGAGGAGTTGGGGAGGTTATTCTCTAATATGTTTAAGGGTTCTACACTAAAAAATAAGTCTTTGTTAAAGTGCTGCATTTTGGTTCATTTGTCAGTAATTGTAACAATGATTAATAAACATTAAATTAAAATAAAAAAGATATAGCAGAATTAGAAAAGGTACAGAGAAGAACCACCAAAATGGTAAAGAGGATGGAAGGATACCACTATGAGGAAAGGCTTAAAAGGTTAGAGCTCTTTAACTTGGAAAAGAGACGGCTGATAGGAAATATGATACAGGTCTATAAATTAATGATTGGAGTAGAACGGGTAAACGTAGATTGGTTGTTTACTCCATCTAAAAGTAGAAGACTAGAGGATACGCAATGAAGCTACAGTGTAACCCATTTAAGACTAATAAGATAAAATATTTTTTCACTCAACGCGTAGTCAAACTCTGGAATTTGTTACCGAAGGATATAGTAAAAGCTGTTGGTGTAGCTGGATTTAAAAAAGGTTTGGTCAAGTTCCTGGAGGAAAGGTCCATAAAACATTACTAAAGAGGACCAGGGAAATCCACTGCTTAATCCAGGATAAGCACTGTGGAGCCTACTGTATGTACTTTTTTGGGAACCTGCCAGATACTTGTGACCTGGATTGGCCATTATTGGAAACAGGATACTTGGTTTGATGGACCTTGGCCTGACCCAGTATATCATTTCTTATGTAACTTAGGGAGGCAGTAATTAGGATTGAAGAAACAGAGAACCGTATCACTTCCAATTTTGATGATATGTAGGTACTTAAGCAAGTCTGTGGGAATTAAAGACATTTCGGAGCCTGGTAGTGTGGAAACAATTATCTGAGATTTGTTCCCAACTGAAGCAATCCTTGGGATTTTGTGATCAAGGGATCTCGCCATATACTCAGTACCTTAAATAAGGAGAAGAATAGAAGCCAGACCGTTCTACTCAAAATTGTCAAGTACCAAGCACAAAGTACTTGTGTTGCAGCTGATAACAAAAACAAAGAAAGTGCTTTCCTTATCATCCTGCTGGACTAGTCCATAAGAACATAAGAAATGCCAGACTGGGTCAGACCAAGGTCTGTCAAGACCAGTATCGTGTTTCCAACAGTGGCCAATCCAGGTCACAAACGAGTGGGTTATGCTCTCCAGCCAGCAGGTTGAGAAAGACTATATCAACTTTCAGTAATGTCATCACTGGTATATCCTCGGCTACAGCACTAAGAGAAGCCAGCAAGTGCGGGGTGTATGGACTGGTGCATCAGTGCAGATAGGCTTGTTTACCTTGGACCAGATCACAATCTTGTGGCCTGAGTGATTGAGACTTTCGGCTCAATGTTTGCTCAGAGCATGGGTATACTAATGGTCTCCTCAAGATGAGAGTTGCTCTGCATTCAGTGCTGTTACCCATGAGTTTCTAGTGCTGGTAGGTGGGAGATGGAGCAGGAGGACCCCATGGGGCCCCAGAGGGTGGTTGGTAAGTCTAGGCCGAGGCCCCTCTTTCCTCTATCTGCATGTTCTATTTTTTTTCTTAGTTTTGCTAGTGTTTTTAATTTGGTCCTATAACACAGCTACACTACCAAAAAACTGCCTCCAGTTTTGCAACTGATTCCTATAGATTTTGGGGTGCTGAATCCAGGAAAAATAGCCAAAATGTTCCATCACGTCACGTTTTCTTGCAAAATTAGATTTCTTACCCATATAAGGAATGTTCACATAATTTCTTTTTAGCCGACTGCAGTTTATTTTCTTGGCCCAAAATAGAGGTTGTAATGGTTAACTAACTAGAAACACTCCCTCATGATATTTTAGAGTGTTTTATATTCATTTTATACATTAACAGGACAATTGGGAGGCGGGGGGCTAAATCCAGTACTCGCGCTGGCGCATGTTCTTTCCTGTTCGCCTCGCCTCGTTCGCTCGCTCAAACACGGTGGTTGCGACATGAACGTTCCTGTCAAATTTCAGTTTCTTGCAAGTTCATTATTACCTTTTGTTTGCTCAGTCGTAATCCAGCTTTATTCCGAAGTGGTTCACTACAGTTGTAGTTTGCAGTGCTGTGTATTTGTGATGGCTCACAGAGCCAGAGGTTGCGTCAACTCTCCGGACAGTTTTTGTTTTATTTGTGGGGAATATACCGTGAATAAGCGGCAGAGGAACATTTCTGCATTTATTAAAAAAGTATATTTCGCCTATTTCGGTTTGAAGTTAGGCGATCAAGACAAAACCGTGGGCTCCTCACAAAGTGTGCAAGACATGTGAGGAAGATCTACGCTTATGGATGAAAGGTAAAAAACAAGCATTTCGTTTCGGAATACCAATGATTTGGCTTGTGAACAAAGAGACCACAGCAGTGACTGCTATTTTTGCTCTTGCATTGTGAAGGGATACAACTTAAAAAATAAGAACGTAATAAGTTACCCCAACCTTCCCTCAGCAATTAGGCCTATGCCTCATAGCAACGAAGTACCTGTGCCTGAACCACCAAAATCTTTGGATCATATTTGTGTGGACAGTTCTGATCATGATGAGACTCATCAGATGGCTTTTCCCGATGAGTCCAGTACTTTCGAGTTTGAAACTGAACCAGATCCGAAACCTGAACTTTTCTCTCAAGCTGAATTGAATGATTTAGTCCGGGATTTAGGACTCCCAAAAGATGCTGCCCAACTGCTAGGTTCTCGGCTTAAACAGAAAAATCTATTGTCACCAGGAACAACTTTTTATTGGTACCGCAACCGCGAGACACAATTTTTGAAGTATTTCAGCAAAGAGGAAGATTTGGTATTTTGCAACGATATATACGGAGTGATGGAAAAGTTTAAACTCAAGTATGATCCTGCTGAATGGCGGCTGTTCATTGATTCGTCAAAAGACAGCATAAAAGGTGTTCTTCTTCATAATGGCAACACATTCGCTTCAGTTCCTATTGCTCACTCTGTTATTCTCCAAGAAAAATACGAGAATTTGGCCCTGATTCTTCAAAAGATTCGTTATGATGAGCATAAGTGGATGATTTGTGGAGACTTTAAAATTCTATCCATGCTATTAGGGCAGCAATCCGGTTTCACCAAATATCCCTGCTTCCTTTGCTTGTGGGATAGCCGGGCCCGCGACCTACACTGGGGGAAAAAAGACTGGCCAATTCGGGAGTATTTGAGACCCGGTGAGAAAAATGTTCTTCATGAGAGCTTGGTACCTCGTGATAAAATTCTATTACCACCTCTCCACATTAAGTTGGGTCTCATTAAGCAATTCATCAAGTCCCTTCCAAAAGATGGTGAGTGCTTTCGGTACCTTTGTTCAAAGTTCCCCCGACTTTCTGAAGCAAAGCTAAAGGAAGGAGTGTTTGTTGGCCCTGATATAAGGAAACTCATTTCAGATGGAGCATTCGCTGAAACGATGTCTGAGAAGGAAAAAGAAGCCTGGGATTCCTTCAAGGATGTTGTTCTCAAATTCTTGGGGAACAGGCGGGATGAGAACTATAAGGATAGTTCATGAGCCTGTAAGTCCATTTCTTGCACTCCCATGTGAACTACTTTCCCGAAAACCTGGGGGCGTACAGTGAAGAACAAGGTGAAAGGTTTCACCAGGACATCAAGGATGCAGAGAGAAGGTACCAAGGAAGATGGAACACCACTATGATGGCTGATTTCTGCTGGTTGCTGCTGCGGGAAACCCCAGATGAAAAATACGCCAAGCAGCGCACCAAGAGAAGCATTCGGGGGAAGAAGAAACGGGCCCACCAGGAGATTGATTGACCCAAGAATGACTTTAAAATCTAAACTGTGTTGACAAATATCGTGTTTTTACTAAACTTTGAAATAAAAATTTGCTAGTTATTACCACAGTGTCGGATCTCATTTATTAGAATTTTATTTTCACACCATCGGGTGTTTGTCTTCATGTATTGCAATGGTGCGGTTTGCGTTTTCTATTCTTACATACATACCTGTACAACATTTCTTGCACATTTCTTTGCTTTGCTTTGTGTCTAACCTCGTTCTTATATGCTCAATGTTTGTGCACATGTATGTGGCTGTTTTAAGTGCAGACAATTTTGCTACCATCACAGTGTGTTTTGTTGACATTACTCTATTCTTATGTGCTGCCTTGTTACAATTTTCTTTATTCTTTTTGAATAACTACTAAACAATTAGTATAAAGAATTCATCCAAGAAACTTTTATCTCGATCGCACTCAATCTGAAACGTTCACCTCAAACTGCTAACCCAATGTAGCAAAAAATCTGTACGTGATGGAGCAAATTGGTTACCAGATTTGGATTCAGCGCACCAAAAAACGTAAAAATCAATCGAAATATTAGAGGCAGTTTAAAAAAAAAAATTTTTAGTGTACCTGTGTAATTTGTATTTGACTCACTTTTGTGCTGCTTGAATAAAACAGTTCAAACTAAAAAGAAATAGCCTTGAGGCATCTGGGTTTCCTAGGCCTGTGTAGGCAGTTGGGGAGGCCCTACTCTAGTTTCTCTGGCCAGCCTTTTGGGTGAGAGGATTCCCTTACCAATCAGGGGTTCCTTTTCACTGTAATTTTCTTTTTTGTAGCTTTTTCATTTAACTGTGTTTGAGCTTTGCAAGCCATGCCTGGTGCACAGATGTGTGTTGCTTGTGGTTCCCATCGAGTGAACTACGCAACGGGCTACTTTTCCCCCAGCTGTAATGGAGAAGCCTCGGGGCACAGTTTTCCAGTCATGTTGAGACCCTCATGTGGGTTCCTGGGGCTCGATGCCGATTTTGCTTTCTCGACCACTTCTCCTGTGATTTTCTTGCCAGCAGGAATGGTGGCCATCTTGGATGTCCACATGGTTCAAGCCTTAGGAGAGCATGGTAAGGTGGCTTCAAGTCTCAAACTGGTAGGCTCTTGAAGGTCCTTTGGGGCCCCAGGGTCTGTTTTCAGCCAGCTTTAAATAGCAGCTCCTGAAACAGCTCATGTGCTGTTTTCGGTCTTTGGTAATTGCTTTGCAGCACCCCTCATGGAAGTCTGAGACCCTGAACCTCTTTACCGGATTACTGGGGGCCCTCTGAGATCTCCTTCTCTGGTGGTAAGGAGATTAAGTGCCACCATTCTTCTTTTTTTACTCATCTGGGAGCCCAGCCTTATACCTTGTAGGGGTGTTCTGGGGAGAAGATGAGGATTCTATTTTCAATGGGTGAGTCAGTGGAGGAGGGGGGCTTTCCCTAGCGGAGGGCACAGAGAGGACATGGCTACCCTTATTCAGGATGCCATAGTGGCCTTGCATATTGCAGACTCCCTTCTGGTACAAGTTTCTCAAGCAGACCCTATTCTGGAGAGGTTGTGTCAGCCCTCTAGCCTTTATACCCCTCCTGAGTCCTTGCAGAAGTTCATGTCCTTTTATTAGGTGGCAACAGAGCTGGGGCTGAGGGGCATTAAGGTCCTGACTGAGCTATTTCCTCTGCCCCAAGGGGAAATGGAAGAGCTTTTCCGGGTCCTGAAGGTGGATCCCATAGTCATGGCACTGATGAAGTGCACGACCATGCCGATGGAAGGTGGCACTGTGCTGAACAAGACTCACAATAGAAGACTGGAAACCATCTTCAAGAAAGCCTTTACAACTTTGGCCTTGGGCACTTAGTGGTGCTTTGTGCAGGTATGGTGGCTCAAGTGGTGTTGCACTGGATCTCTAGCAATTGCTGGACAGCTCGGAAGTAGCAAGGGATTGTAGTCTGGAGTCTTGTTTGTGGTGGATGCCTTGTGCCATGGTGGAAACTGTGGTAGCCTGATTGGAGCTCTGGATCCAAAATTGGTCTGCTGATGCCATATCCAAGCTGTGGCTGAACAAGCTCCCCCTTAAAGGCAAGTTGTTATTTGGGGAAGACCTAGAAAAGCTGCTGAAGGACCTAGGAGAGGCTTGCCCATATAGGCTCCAAGAAGATAGTCTCAGCATTTCCTCTCACAGGGCACAGTGGGGAGTGTGGGGGAATTTCAGGGCTGGAAAGAGTTTTGCCACAGCCTATTCCTCCTATGTGTTTAAACCCAAGAAGGGTCAGTCCTTTGGTGGATCCTAGCACTTGCAGGACTGAGCAGGAGCCTCCTCAAGAGTTGGTAAGCTCTCTCGATGAGATCTGCTGGGTCCCTTCTGAAGGGACAGGCGGCTGGGGGCAGTTCCGTCTGTTGTGCTCGGAATAGACCCACATTACATCAGATCAAAGGGTCCTCAAGGTCCTCAAAGGACTATGCTTTGGAGTTTGTGGAACCTCTTTGGGATGCCTTTTTGTAGTCTTCTTGTGGCTCCCTGGCTAAGAGAAAGGTGATTAAGTAAACTCTTTTGCACCTCTTGCAGTTGTAAGCTATTGTGCCTGTTCCCTCCACAGAGTAGTGGAATTCTATTTACTTCATGATACTGAAGAAAGGCGGGTCCTTCCATCCCATTCTGGATTTGAAGGCTGTAAATGTCAAGCTCAGAGTGATCCATTTCCACATGGAGACTTACAGGTTGAGCATTGTGTCAGTCCAGCAAGGAAGTTTCTAATCTCCTTGGACCTTTCCAAGGCATACTTCCATATTCCTGTCTGAGAGCAACATCAGCATTTTCTGGGCTGCCATTTCCAGTTCCAGGCCCTGCCCTTTGACCTTGCCACAACTCCTCACACCTTCTTGAAAGTCATGATGGTCATGGCAGCCTTCCTCTGCAGATGCAGCTCAGGGGGTTTTGCTCTCAGGCAGCTCCCAGGACATGGGACTACCTGCAACTCCTAGGATTGATGGCTTCAGCTCTGGAGCTAGTGTCTTGGGCCACAGCACATATGTGCCCCCTGCTGAGGCACCTTCTGACTGTTCTCTCTGCTTTGTTTGAGTAGTACCTCCCTCTTCCCTGAAAGAACAAGAGGGAGCTGACCTGGTTACTAATCGATGGAATGCCTCTGGAGGCACCAGAATAGCTACTACAGATACCAGCCTTTTGGGTTGGGGAGCTCATTGTCTGGGCCAATTTGCATAGGGATGATGGTCCTTGAAAGAAACGTCCTGGTCGATCAATAGACTAGAGGCCAGGGCATTCGCCTAGCTCTGGAGATGTTCTGGATCCTTCTGGAGGGAAAGGCAGTCACATTGTTCTCAGACAATGCCACAGCAGTGGCAAATGTTGACAAGCAAGGGGGCATTCACACTTGGGGGTGGCAGAGTTCTGTCATTAGGCAGAAACTCATCTGGTGGATCTCTTGGTAGCACACTTGTGGTACAAGCTAACTTCTTGATCCAGAACATCCTGGATCTTAGTGAGTGAAAGCTAGGCCCTCGTACATTCAACTTCATTGTGTGGTGGTGGGGCCTGCCAGTGTTCAATCTGATGGCCATCTAGGAAAATTCTAAGGTGAAGAACATTTTTAGCTACAAGAAGAATCCACAGGCTTGGATGCCCTTCTGAAAGTGAGGCACTAGAAGGGGCTCCTGTACAATGTTCCCTCTAATTTTCTGTAGGCTGGGTGCGCATAAAATATCAGCTGTGCAGCTTTTGAAGGAAGGTTAAATTTTTGTGCGCCACATAACGACACTCGGAGTTGTATACTTTAAAATTTGACTACATGTCAGAATATAGTATGTACACCACATTGATTGCACTAGAAAATATTGTAGAACTTGTGAAAACCGTAAATGCACAACAACTTATAAATTTTAAGACGTCTGTGTTGTTTTCTATCAGAATCAGAACCGTAATTTATGTGCGCTCTGTTGTAAGGTATGTGCGCTCGCTCGGCGAGGTGTGTGCGCGCGCACACGCACACAGCTTAGAGGGAACAGTGCTCCTGTACATCTTTTCCCCATGACCCTTGATAAGCAGACTTCATCTCAGGATTTGGGTTCTCTCAGGGTTAATTATTTGGTAGTGCCAGACTGGTCGTGTAGATTATGGTATGCAGATCTCTTGAGCCTGTTGGCAGGGTCCCCTCTATCACTTCCTCAGGAGAGGGGACTGCTGCAGCAAGATTCCCTGGTCATAGAGGACCTCATGCCCTTCTCACTTATGGCCTGGCCGTTGAGAGGCACAAGCTGTCTAAAAAAGGATACCCTGGAGTGGTAGTCAACACCCTTCTTAAAGCCTATGTCCTTGGTCTATGTTACAGTCTGGAGGATCTTCAAGAGACAGTGTTCCTTTCAGGCCCTAGATGCCAAGAAGGCAGATATACTGGATATTTTGTCCTTTTTCAAGTCTGGATTGGACTAGGTTTTGGTTCTGAACTCTATCAAGGTTCAAGTGGTGGCTCTTGCACCTCTATTGGGTATGCTATTGGGTGCAAGTTCAATGTGTGCCCCACTTCCTGAAGGAGGTGAAGCAGATCCATCCCCCGGTATGGCTGGTGGTGTCACAGAGGAGTCTTTCTCTGATGTTGAAGATGTTGAAAGATACCCCTTTTGAGCCCTTTCAGAAGGCCTCTGTCAAGGATTTATTTATTTTATTTATTTTAGCATTTCTTATATATCGTCTTTCAGTTTTATCAAGGTGGTTTACATTGAACACAACAACAATTTTACATGGAACAACTAACATTACAATTGTATATATCACAATTTACACTGTGTAACATTTCAATAATAACTATTTACAATTATAATTTTGGATTCAGTTTAGTGTAGCATATGATAATATGGGCGGAGTGATTGGCAGGAGATTTTGAGTGTTAAAGCTGTGTGTCTAGTGTCTTGTCTAAGTATTCCATGAACAGGTATTGTTTTTATTTGTTTTCAGAAGTCGGTGGTGTCTGTAGTTGGTCTTGATTGATGTGGGAGTGAGTTCCAGAGGGACAGGCTGAAGTATTCAAACACTCTTTGGAGTGTTGTTTGGGTGGCACTGGGCTTGATTAAATCATGCATTCATTTAATAAGTTTAAACAGAGGCGTCGGAACGCCTTGTTCTGTGTGTGGAGGGGTGGGGGTGGACCAAGCTCCGCACTTTGGCCAGCCATACTCCATGTGACTATGATCGCCGACCTTCCTCTGCTTCTGCCTGCAGGAGATCAAGTCTCCATGGGCCGACATAGGGGAGCTCCAGTCGCAGCAGTGAAGTTTTGGTGGGGCCAGGGCCCCTGTGGTCCTCCCATTCCGATACCTATGAGTGTAAATAATTTCATCACTTATTAAATATCCAAAAAACATATACAGTTATAGTCAACATTATTGGCATCCTTGCATTTTAGGTATGTTGTGTACAATATCTTGAGAAATAATTGGAAATATTCCAACTGTATGTCATTATAATATTGCAATAATATCTTCAAAGCTATGCAACAAAAAAAGATGTCTATACAACTTAGACATAGTAATTTCTGAGAAAAAAACAAAATATGACCTGTACAGGATTAATGGCTCCCTTCACTAATATTTGGTTGTACAGCCTTGGCATTGATGACTGCCTTCACATGTTTCATATAGCCATCTATAAGTTTCTACATCTGTCTGCTGGTAGTTTCTCCCACTCTTTAACTGCAATTTGTTCCAGCACATGAATGTTTCCAGGATTCCTTTTACCAATGGCAGATTTCAGCTCTTTCCAAAGGTTTTCAATGGGTTTGAAATCAGGATTTATTGTTGGCCAGTTTAAAAACAGTCCATTTGTTCCTTCTCAAGCATTCTTTTGTGTTTTTTGATGTATGTTTTGGGTCATTGTCCTGCCGCAGGACTCATGACCTTCGACTCAGACCAAGCTTTTTAAAACCAGGTAGCACATTTCATTCCAAAATACCTTGGTAGTCCTCTGGCATCATGAATCCTTTAATACATTCCAGGCCTCCAGTTTCTGAGGCAGCAAAACAGCCCTACAACATTATGGAACGTCCACCATATTCAATTGCAGGAAGGGTGTTTTTTTCCTTATAAGCTTCATTTCTATGCTTGTAAATGTATCGCTGGTCTGCTTTGCCAAAGAGCTCAAGTTTGGTTTCATCTGTCCACAGAACATTTTCCCAGAAGGACTGTGGTTTCTCAAGGAGGGTTTGGGAAAAGATCAGGTGTGCATTTTTATGTCTGACTTTGAGCAGTGGAGTCCTCTTTCGCCATGAAGTCCTTCTTTGTTTAGTGCGCGGTGTATAGTGTGGGTTGAAACCATTACTCCAGATTGCTCCAGGACAGCCTTAAGCTCTTTGGATGTTGCATGTGTTGTTTTTTTCCAAGAGTTTGCACTAACCTTTGAAGACTTCTTGGATTATTTTTTCTATTCCCACCATGTCAGGGAGGTTCTTGACAGTTCCATGAGCAGAAAACCTCTTAATAACATTGCGAACTGGAAACACAGGAATCCCAAGATCTTTGGAGATGTCCTTTTACCCCTTTGATGTTTGGTGATAATGGCTATCTCCAGGAACAAGCAGGAATGAGTCCTCACATATGGGTACATCGGTACCGACGGAGCCTGCGCGGGAACACTCCCCAGCTTCCCAAAAAGGAAAGCTTTTGGGAGCATCCCACAGCGCCTGTGCACTGCCTTCCCGCCTTTCCTAACCAACTCTCCTCAGTTCTTCTTTTCCGCAGAGCCAGTAGGTTGTGTTCCTGTTACCGCTGAAGAAGTTCTTTATTTTAATTTATTTCTTTGGTCGCGTGTCTGCCTTCCCCGATGCCGGACCGGTACCGCCGGTCTTTTCTTTTCTTTTCTTTCAAAAAAAAAATATATATATATATTTTTCCTCACTTGGTGTATTTTTCTTCTTAGGCCTCCAGGCCCACAAGAAATTTTTCCCTCATGGAAAAACCAGCCTCCGGGTTCAAAAAATGCACTAAGTGTAGCGGTACAATTTCTGTTACAGATACCCATGAATGGTGTCTTAAATGTTTGGGTCCTGAACACTCCATTCCGGATTGCCAGTCCTGCTCTCTAATGTCTAAACGAGGGTTACAGAACCGAGCAGCCAAGCTCCATGTGCTGTTTCCCACGGATGCACCGGCGGTGGCATCGACATCTTCCAGGTCTTCCTCTCCCGATGGGTCTCAGGTAACCAAACATAATCCTAGCAGGTCCTTGAAGGGCAAATCTCCCTCTAAGCATCGAGATGCCTCCGGGCTTGCCCTCGAGGATCTTGCCCCAGCCAAACAACCCCGGCGGGAAGCTCCGGCTTCCAAAGCTCCTCCTATGGGGTTACAGGTTGACATCGATGGCACGGCCTCGACCGATCACCTGTTAGACTGCTCTGGGGTACCGGCACAATCTCCCGGTACCGACATCCAGGCAGTCGTGGCGTCCATGGATCACACTGTTCAATCCATGCAGCAGGCTATAATGGCTTTTATTAAAGCTGCGACGCCGACGGTACTGCAACGAGTCCCGTTGTCGGTACCGGTGCCGGTACCGGTACCAGCTCCGATACCGGTACCGACTGCATCGACATCGGCCAGGATACCGACTCAAGTTCCTTGTCCAGGGCTATTTCTCGGTACCGATCCGGTACCGGGCACGCCCGATGTCGGTACCGATCGATACGCGTATCGATCGTTGGAAGGGGACAGACGATACTTCGATTCCTCTGATGATTCTGATTCATCAGATGAGTCTCCTGAAGTATCCATTACCCTTCCTGAGGAGCCTGCTTCTCCAAAAAGGAGAATGTCTCCTCCAGAGGATTTGTCCTTTCAAGACTTCATTATAGAAGTGGCTAAAGGACTCTCTATTTCAGTAACCTCTGAAGCAGAGCCTAGAGCAAAAAAGATATTTTAGGAAACTCTAAGGCTCCCAGAGAGGCAGTCACCTTGCCAATTCATGAAATTCTTCATGAACATATGATTGACTTATGGGAGACTCCTCTCATCCTTTCTCCTCATTCTCGCAGATTGGACACTATGTACCATGTCCCTCCTTGTCCTGGATTTCAGAAAACTCAGCTTCCTCACCACTCCATTGTGGTGCAGTCAGCTATGAAAAAGATAAAGAGTACCAAAAGACACTCTTCTGCTCCTCCAGGAAGAGAATGCAGGACTTTGGATGCTTTTGGTAGGAAAATCTTCCAAGCCAGCATGCTTATTGCCAGAATCAACTCATATAGCCTTTATATGGGTATGTTTCTAAAGGAAGTTGCACAAAAGCTGCACAATTTTCTCCCTTTTATTCCAGAGGATAGAAGGGATGAGTTCCTCCTTTGGCTTAAGCATACTCAAGACATTTCAAAGTTTTCCAACAGGGCAGCCTTTGACTCCTTTGAAGGTGCCAGCAGAGCTTTAGGCATTGCCATAGCTGCTCTTAGAGTTGCTTGGCTCCAGGCTTCTGATCTAGAACCCTGGGTTCAGGATGGCTTAGGAAATCTGCCCTGTACGGATGAAAATCTCTTTGGCAAAGAGTGGCAAATAAAAGCCACTCAAATGGATTCAGAGAATTCTGCTCTGGATAGACTTTCCAAGTCAACCTCCATTCCAGCCAAGAAAAAATCTTTCAAAAAGCCTTTTTATAAAAGGAGCAGATTTCCTTCCACTTCTGGCCAACAACCTTCTACAGGTCGCTTTGCTACTAAGCGTCAGCAACCTAAACAGGCCAGGCCTAAACCTGCAGGGGCTGCTACAACTCAGCAGTCCCAACCCCCTCAGGGTTTTTGACTTGATACTAGAGAACTTAACCTTTCTGGCTCTACAACAGCCAGAACCTCTCACCATTCCAGGAAGGTTAGCTCATTTTGCTCCCAGATGGGAGCAAATCACATCAGAGCAGTGGACCCTCTCTATCATAAGAGAGGGTTACAAACTTCATTTCTCAGACCTTCCTCCCTACACCATGGTGAGACACTTCATCTCAGAGAATTGAACAAATTCCTATGCAAGGAGAAGTTCAAGATGCATTCTCTAGGCACTCTCCTTCCATACCTGCAGAGTCAGGATTGGCTTTGTTCTCTAGATCTCAAGGATGCGTACACTCATGTCCTCATCCATCTCACAGAAAATTCCTACGTTTTCTGTTCCAGGGAAAACATTACCAATACAGAGTGCTTCCTTTCGGTCTAGCCTCTGCTCCAAGAGTGTTCACCAAATGCATGGCAATAGTTGCTGCATTTCTACGCACTCTGGGAATATTTGTCTTCCCATATCTGGACGACTGGCTCATCCGAGCTCCAACCCAGTCGGAGGCACAGATCTCCCTGAACCGCACCAGGCGCATTCTGCAGTACCTGGGACTTGTGGTAAACCTCCCAAAGTCCCAGCTCACCCCTACTCAGTCCCTGGAATTCATAGGGGCCTGGTTGGACACCACTTCTGCAAGGGCCTACCTCCCTCAGACCCGTTGTCAACGTCTAGTGCAGTTAGCCTCCCAGATTCAGTCAAAGAGTCACTTAACTGCCAGGGAGATGCTACAGCTGCTAGGCCATATGGCTTCCACAGTGCATGTGGCACCCTATGCTCGCCTACACATGAGAGCAGCTCAATGGACTTTGTCCATCCAGTGGACTCAAGCTTCAGGAGCTCTCTCAGACCAAATAGCAACCTCCAAACATCTCTTTTGGTCTCTCCAATGGTGGATGTCCACTCAAAATCTGTTGTTGGGGTCCCCCTTCCAACCTTTGTTGCCCCAGGCAACCCTCACAACAGATGCCTCCCAAACAGGTTGGGGAGCTCATCTACAAGACCTCTCCACCCAAGGCACTTGGTCCCTACAGGAGACCTCTCTTCATATCAACCACTTGGAACTTCGAGCAGTGTTCCTAGCTCTCAAGGTCTTTCATACCCTCCTCAGCTACAAGACAGTCCTCATTCATACGGACAATCAAGTAGCCATGTTTTACATAAACAAGCAAGGAGGAACTGGCTCTCTGTCGCTTTGCAACGAAGCTCTAAGATTATGGGCCTTCGCCAGAGAGCATCAAATCCATCTCCTGGCAGTATACCTCCCAGGAATCCAAAACTCTTGGGCAGACAGACTCAGTCGAGTTCTGCTTCCACACGAATGGTCCCTGCACATGGATCAGGTACTCAGAATCTTCCAGGAATGGGGAACCCCGGACATAGACCTCTTTGCAAGTCCGTGGAATGCCAAACTTCCCCGGTTCTGTTCCAGAATTCCGTGTCAGGGAGCTCAGGCCAAGGATGCCTTCCTCCTTCATTGGGGTCAGGGCTTCCTGTATGCCTTTCCACCCATTCCTTTGATTCCCAAGACTTTGTTCAAATTCCAGAGGGATCAAGGATCTATGATCCTCATAGCTCCACGCTGGCCACGCCAAGTGTGGTACCCTCTACTTCTGCATCTCTCTCAAGCCCCCCCCCCCCCCTGGACTTGGGAGCTGCACCAGATCTTCTGTCCCAGGAGGAAGGGACTTTGTGGCATCCAAACCCCAAGTCCCTTCACCTCAGAACTTGGTTACTGAAGGCCTAGACCTTCAAGACTTCAATCTTTCTCAGCAAGTGAAGGATATCCTCCATGCTTCCAGGAACCTTCCACTAGACGTTCCTATGCTTTTAAGTGGAAAAGATTTTCCATTTGGTGTGCTCAAAAGGGTCTTGACCCTCTGGCACTTCCTGTGAATTCTCTATTGGAATATCTCCTGCATCTCTCCAATGCAGGCCTTAAAACGAATTCAGTAAGGGTCCATTTGAGTGCTATTGCAGCATCCCTTAAGCCTCTCAATGGACAACCTATTTCCTCTCATCCTCTTATTGCAAGATTGATGAGAGGCCTAACTTTAACTAAACCTCCCATTCGACCTCCTCCGGTGGCATGGGACTTAAACTTGGTTCTTGGTCAGCTTATGAAGCCACCTTTTGAACCCTTAGCCACTACCTCCTTGAAATTTCTTTCCTGGAAGGTTATTTTCCTTATTGCAATCACTTCTGCTCGCCGCATCAGTAAACTGCAGGCCTTAGTGGCTAATCCACCTTATACAAGGTTCCATCATGATAAGGTAGTCCTTAGGACAAATCCTCACTTTATGCCTAAAGTGGTCTCACCTTTTCATCTTAATCAAGAGGTGTATTTACCTGTCTTTTTTCCAGCTCCTCATGCATCCAGTGCAGAGAGGAACCTTCATACTCTAGATTGTAAAAGAGCTCTTGCTTTTTACTTACACAGGACACAGCAACATAGAAAGTCTTCCCAGCTTTTTGTTGCTTTTGATCCTTCTCATTTAGGACTTCCAGTCTCTAAAAGAACACTGTCCAATTGGATTGCTCAGTGTATTTCTTTTGCTTACCGGAGTAAGAACCTTTCTCTGGAGGGCCATGTCACAGCTCACAATGTGAGGGCCATGGCCACCTCTATGGCTCATCTTCATTCTGTGTCCATCGACCTGATCTGTCAAGCAGCCACCTGGGCCTCGGTTCATACCTTCACAGCCCATTACTGTTTGGACAAGGACTCCCGCTGGGATGCCTTGTTTGGTCAGGCTGTCCTCAGACATCTGTTCCATTCTTGAACAACTCCTGCCCTCCTTCCCTGAATGGATGCCTGAGATCCATAGGAAGACGAGGAACCCTTCAGGGTCTCATACCCTTGGGGATCTCCCAGGCATGTTAGCTAGGGAGTCCCCATATGTGAGGACTCATTCCTGCTTGTTCCTGGAGATAGCACAGTTACTTACCTGTAACAGGTGATCTCTGGGAACAGCAGGAATTAGTCCTCACAACCCTCCCACCTCCCCTAGGAGTTGTATCTCTCTCTGTCTTTCCTTTCCTCTCTCTCTCTATTGTCTCAGCTTTAAACTCGAACTGAGGAGAATTGGTTAGGAAAGGCGGGAAGGCAGCGTGCAGGCGCTGTGGGATGCTCCCAAAAGCTTTCCTTTTTGGGAAGCTGGGGAGCGTTCCCGCGCAGGCTCCGTCGGTACCGACGTACCCATATGTGAGGACTAATTCCTGCTGTTCCCAGAGATCACCTGTTACAGGTAAGTAACTGTGCTTTTCTGATGGTCTCAGGCAGCTCTCTTGTCTTCACCATTGTGAAAATGGAACAGGGAGTGAATGTGGCCATTTTAATCATTAGAGCCATCATTCACTGGTTGATTCAAGTCACGTGAGTACTGACATTTACCAACCAGACTATGATAATATAAAGAAAGTGGTTAGGAAAAAACTAAAAGGTGCAGCTGCAAATATTAAGAGTTTCTACCAGACATGGACATTGTTTTAAAATGACTTCTTGGAAGCCCAGACTAGATGTATGAGGATTGTCCAGAAAGTAATGCCCCTCATTATTTTTCTCAGAGAATTTTCATTCAAAATGTATAAAAATCACTCACAGTATAAATTAATGTGTCCTTAACACATATTATTTTTCAACATAATCTCCATCAACATTTACGACCTTACGCCAGCGAGAAACGAAGGCATTAATTCTTCCTCTGTACCAGCTCATGTCCTGTTCATGTAGCCATTTTTTTACAGCATGAATCACGCTCACGTCATCTTCAAACCTTGTTCCACGCAGGCCATCCTTTAGTGGTCCAAACAGATGAAAATCTGATGGTGCCAGATCAGGACTGTAGGGTGGGTGGGGGAGCACTGTCCAAACAAATTTGGCGATTGCCTCTTGGGTTCGGAGGCTTGTGTGAGGGCGAGCATTATCGTGTTGAAGCAACATGTCTCCTGGATTACTGTTAGGCTGCACTCGAAAGTAACACCATTTCAGTTTTTGAAGGGTTTTGATGTACCTGTCTGAATTGATTGTTTCACCTCTCTCAAGCACATCCACCAGAATTACGCCATCAATGTCCCAAAAGACGGTGATCATCACTTTTCCAGCGGAAGGAGTGATCTTGAACTTCTTTTTTCTTGGTGAGTGAGCATGATGCCATTCCATGGACTGCCTTATAGTCTCTGGTTCATAATGGTGAGCCCAGGTTTCGTCACCTGTGACGATCCGGGACAAAAAGGCCTCCCCCTCAGATTCAAAACGCTCCAACAAATCAGAGCAGATGTTTTTCCTTTGGCATTTATGTTCGGTTGTGAGACTTTGCAGAACCCATCTTGCACACACCTTTGAATATCCCAAAGAGTCAATAATTGCCATTGCACTACCTCTACTGAAGGAAAGCTGTACGGACAATTCCCGACTCGTGATGCGCCGATCCTCACAAATAATGTCATCAGCGCGCTGCAACTTGTCTGGACTGGTGGCTGAGGCAGGACGTCCAGACTGCGGCCGATCTTCCAGTTCCATTTTACCACTTCCTGAAGCCTTTACTGTCTTCACCCATCATCCAACAGTGCTCCTATCTACCGCAGAACTTCCATACACAGCACACAACCGTTTGTGAATGTTTCTCACACTTTCTTTCTCCTCCACCAAGAATTCAATTACAGCTCATTGTTTGTACCTTGTGTCACTCATAGATCGCCATTTGAAGGATCACTACCGCCTCACTATTTGTCCGGCGACTGTAAAATTACACACATGTGTCCTTTGAAGTTCCAAGTTACTACCCTTTCAATTTCACACCTCTATCTTCATTCTGGACTGATAAAAAACATGTGGGGCATTACTTTCTGAGCAACCCTCGTATTTCATGCATGTAAAAAGATGAAAGGAAGCCCAATTGACTGCTGGCATGATTAAAATGTGAAGTGAGAGAGGCCGTTATTGTCAAAAGAACATCTTTCAAAAAAAAAAGATCAATGTGGATCCAAATGAAGGCATTAGGAAAAATCATTTGACAGGCAAAAAGAGAAATTGAAAAGAAGCTTGACCTAGAGGCAAACATGTACATTAAAAACTTTTTTCTGGTACATTTGAAGCAAGAAGCCTGTGAATAGATCAGTTAGAAAATTAGATGATGGAAGGGTTAAAGGGGCACTCGGAGAGAGCAAGGCCATAGTGGAAAAAAGAAATAAATTCTTTGCTTTGGTCTTCACTGAGGAGGACGTGATGGAGATACCCATCCTGGAAATAGTATTTAATAATGCCAGTTTGGAAGAACTAAAACAAATATTGGTGAACCTGGAAAAAGCAGCTCTTGACAAGTCTACTGCAATTTTGTGGTTGAAGTTGTAATGTTGTTTTTTTATTTAGTAATTGTCTGGAAAATTCAAATAAATAGAATTTATAAAATAAATAAATTTCCTGCTTACGAGCTGCTATACTTGGGATTCCTGTGTGATTTCAAGTACATCCCACATTGTTTTTAAGATCCCATGCTGAGGAAAAGCAAGATGGCAACTTCCCCAGTGCTGTAAAATGAGAAAGTAGCTAATATCCCTAATCTGAGGTCAGTTGGCAGAGGCAGTAAAGCTCAGGTTCTTATCTCAGATTTTTCAAACATAAACATGTTTAGGTAAAATGCATTAAGGCAGACTGCAAACAAAAGAGTGAAAAACCCCCCACCTGGACTAGATGGCATACACCCCAGAAAGAAAGCAAAAATGAAATTTTAGACCTTAGCAATTTATAATTTATCATTAAAATAATTTATGGTATCTTACAATTGGTGGGTGGCCAGCGTTGCTTTCAGGACAATCCGGGAAACTACAGATTGGTGAGCCTGACGTCAGTGCCTGACAAAATGGTAAAAGCTATTGTAAGGAACATAGGGCCTGATATTCAGCGGCAGCGATGGCTAGTGCAATTAGAGCACTTAGCCATCGCCGCTGAGCAGTTAACCCAGCTATTCAGTGTGGGACCACATCCAGCCACCAACATTGAATATCCGGGTTTGCCGCAGAAGCCAGAAGCTAACCAGGCAATGGCGATATTCAGCCGCTGCTCCGTTAGCTTCAGTGACAAAAGTTAGGGCAGTTTTTGCTCTGTCTAAATTTGACCGGTTATCCATGGATACCACCCCCGGAATGGCCCGGTGCTAATCATGTAGCATCACGGCAAATAGCGGCGGTATCTGGGGATATCCAACAGCACTAACCATGTTACGGTAGCTGAATGTCCCGCTTAGAGGCAGTTACCCAGTTACAGGTCTGTAAACTGCGTAGCTGCCTTTGACTATCGGGCCCTTAATTACTAGCCATGTAGACAGACATGTTCTATGAGACAAAGCCAACATGGATACAATCAAGTAGGGCTACCAGATATCCCCAATTTTCAGGAATTTTCCCAGAATTTGCATACAAATCCCTGATTAGTCCTCCTCGGTAAAGCACTTCCCCGAATAGAAGCATTTCAGTTTGCACATTTGCCTTCCCTTCTCTCTGTGCAGTATGAGAAAGCAGTGCCAAAAATCCACATGTTGCCTGCCTGCCACAGACTGAGCTGTTGATCAGAGAGAAGAGAGATGAAACAGATCGCCCCTGCCTGGTGACATCACTGCAGAAGACACAGCTTTTGGAAACGTCTGGTGACCCTAACTAGACTCCCGGCCCTGGGCCCAGTTGCATGAGGTGTGCCATGTTCCAGCAGCAGAGAATGCCAGAGTACCCTGATCGTGATGATGGTCTGACCTACCCATCTGATTCTGGCCTGACCCCATCCAAAGCCAGGGCAGCTTTCCTAACTAAAAATTGATTCGTTTTTTTCCCCTATAACCCGGCACAACTACACCAAGCAGCATCAGGCTGACATGAAAAGAAATATGGGGAACAGTGAGAGGAGCAGGATCATAGAGACACTGTAGTAGTCTGGGCCCAACCCTATGATGGCTCATGTGATGGGACCGTTAATTCAGCCAAGTGAGCCCGAAAGCACAGCACCAAATAAATGGCCCCAGTGGCCAAGCCTCGCTGCTGTGTGCCAGTTGACTCAACCAGAGGACTGCCCAAAGCCAACAGTTCCTTCGGCACAGTCACACCGCTTGAGGTGTGAGAGACTTCAGAAGCCCGAAGGCAAGGCAGCTCTGTGCTGCAGCCTGCAGGAGGAACGGTTTTGTGATAGTGCTGTCCAGCCATGGCACAAAAGTTTCAGCCTGCCTCATGAAGAGGGATCATAGAAATAGGTAAGACCTGATTCTGCCTGTCCTCTGCAGCAGCTCAATATTAAGAGTAGCTTGAGGGCCAGGGAGGAGGAGGAGGAGGAGTAGAGAGGAGATGTGCTGTCTTTCTATTTGTGTGTGTGTGGTGCTGGCAGGTGAAGTGAGGGGACATTCCAGATAGTGGAATGTGTAGGAGCAAGGAGTAGATGGTCAACCCCCAGGGGGGAAATCTGGGGGCAAGAGAGGCATAGGGGAGAGGCTGGACTGAGGAGGAGAGTAAGGGAAGCAAAAGGCATTTGTTGGACCAGGACCGGACCAACCACTAGGCAAATTAGGCAGTCGCCTAGGGAAGCAACCTCTGGAGGGCAACAAAAGTAGGCCATTCAAAGCTAAATAATAGATTTTGACAGCCAGAGGGGGTGTAAAGCTTGAGGTTCGCCTAGGGCTCCAACACTATGGACCAACCCTAGGGCCGGCCCTGTGCTGGACATAGCATGGTTGGGGGAAAGGGGAGTTATATTAGACATGCTGGAACCATGTTGAAGAGACCATTGTGGGAGTGGACTAGCAAGTCGATTAGTGAGAGGAAGTTGTAAATATAGCTGGAGAGATGGTGAAAGAGGGTAATTTGAGACAAAATGGGGGGTGGGGTGAAAAGAAGAAGGGGACTGAAGGAAAAGGAGTAAGCATAGAGGGTGAAAATGGGGAGGTTGAAAAACAGAAGGAAATAAGAGGCCAGGAAAAGAATGAGAGATGGAGAATGAAAGGCTAGGGAGAAGGTAAGAGTGGGGAGATAGACTAGGAAGAATGTGAGAGGAGTGGATGGAAAACTGGTGAGTAGTAAAAAGAAGAACATAACAAAAATACATAAGATATGCCATACTGAGTTAGATCAAGGCCCATCAAGCCCAGTATCCTGTTTCCAACTGTCGCCAATCTAGGTCACAAGCGCCTGGCAAATTCCCCAAAAGACACAGGTTCCACAATGCTTGTATTGGGGCAAGAAGTAGATTTCCCTGGTCCTCTTTAATAATGGTTTACGGACCTTTCCTCCAGGAACTTGTCCAAACCTTTTTTAAACCCAGCTACTCTAACAGCTTTTACTTCATCCTCTGGTAACGCATTCCATAGTTTGATTACACGTTGAGTGAAAAAAATATTTTCTCTTATTAGTCTTAAATAGGTTAAATCGCATGTCCCCTAGTCTTTCTCTATTTTGATGGCATAAACAATCGATCTACGTTTACCCATTCCATTCCATTCATTAATTTATAGACCTCTATCATATCTCCCCTCAGCCGTCTCTTTTCCAGGTTGAAGAGCCCTAACCTTTTTAGCCTCTCCTCTTAGAGGAATCCTTCCATCCCCTTTACCATTTTGATGGCTCTTCTCAGTACCTTTTCTAATAATGCTATATCCATTTTAAGATACAGTGACCAGAATTGCGGTCGTACCATGGAATGATACAGAGACATTATAATATCCTTTGTTTTATTCTCCATTCCTTTCCTTATGATACCTAGCATTCTATTTGCTCTCTTGGTAGCCGCTGCACATTGGGTGGAGGGTTTCAACATGTTATCCACAATGATGCCTAAATCTTTTTCCTGGGTGGTGGTTCCTAATGTGGAACCTTGCATCGTGTAACCATAGTTTGGGTTGTTCTTTTCTAGGTGCATAACTTTGCACTTGTCCACATTAAATTTCATCTGCCATTTGAACATCCAGTCTTCTAATTTATTTATTTATTTATTTAATTAATGCTTTTATATATCGCGCTCTTTAAAGTCAGTGTGGTTTACAGATAATATTTTGTACAGAGTAGGAAGAGCCTGCTCTGTACTTACATCGAACGGGTAGAACAACTTGGATTCAGAACAGGGTAACTATATACAGGCTATTTACGGTCTAGACAGGATGTAATACAGGCTATTCACAGTCAAAACAGGAAATCACTATGCAGTTGTAACATAGGAATAGGAAACAGGACTTGCCCTGGGAGCTGTGTAGAGGGATGTGATTTATTTACTGGGTTGTCTGTTTTTTGCGATTGGATTGTAGGGTTGTATCAGGAGGGGACGTGTTGTTGGCCTGGGCGTAGTGTAGGAGAAAAAGGTGGTGCTTTAGTGCCTTTCTGAATTGGGCAAGGTCAGTGATTGCACGGATAGTCACTGGGAGCTCGTTCCAGCAGGTAGGTGCGTAGAACATGAAGGCTCTGTTTATTGTTGCCTGAGTGCATTTTGTTACTTCGCTGGGGGTTATTAGTGTGTTGATGGCGAAGGATCTTCTTGCTCTAGTTGCAGGTGTGGGGTGGATAAGATTCGTCAAGGAGCTAGTGGTTGTGTCGTTGATGGCCTTGAATGTTAACAGTACTGCTTTGTAGATGAGTCGGCAGTAGATTGGTAGCCAGTGCAGGTCTTTCAGGATTGGCGTAATGTGGTCCCTTCTAGAGGCCCCATGTAGGAAGCGGACAGCAGCGTTCATTGCTAACTGTAGTGGGTTTAGTGGGTTCTTAGGGAGTCCATGAAGGATCACATTAGCGTAGTCGAAGTGGGGGGGGGGGTGTCACCAGTGCCTGGAAAACTGTTCGGAAGTCGTCTGGTTGTAGCAGGGGTCGAAGATGTCCCCATCTTGTGGTAGATTTTCTTGACAGTGTTGCCTCTGTGCGCTTTCAAGTCAAGGTGCTGGTCGAGCGTGACTCAGGTAGCGGATGGTGGATCGACTCTGGAGCTCGGCGTCTCTCGTCTTTAATGTTGCCGGTGGGGAGAAGGTATGGTTTCTCATGATGAACAGTACTTCTGTCTAATTTATTTCTAATTTATCAAGGTCTTCTTGCAATTTTTCACAATCTTCTTGAGAAAGGGAGGACTGGAGGGTGAGAAAGTGAGGTGAAATTTGAATGAACAGAGAAGCAGTAAAGAAAGAAATGGAGGAAATAGCTAAAAGGGAAAGATCAATATGCCAGAAACAGGTATACAAGAATAGAAGGAGAAGAGAGGAGAACTAGCAAATGGACAGCAAACTGGAAAGCGAGTTAGGGAGAAAAGACAGACAAACGAAATCAGAAGAGAGAAACTAGAATTGATGTGATTGGAAAAATAAAATGCCCAGTCGAAGTTACAGAAAGCACATGCTATTGTAAGGTTTTTATTGGAATATGCTGTCTCAGCTTTGGCAATGTGCATGTCTTTGTATTTTGCTGTGAATGAGAGAAAATGGAGTTCTGTTTCTGTTGTTCTAGTATTGCACTGTATGCACAGCCTGGTTTATTCAGGGTTTTGGTTTAGTTTTTGTATTTTCTAATTTATGGTCCCTTGTTCTTATTTGGTGGCAGACTCTGTGTTTTGTGTGTTTGGTGGAGGACTCTGTGTTTTGTGTGAGGTGAGTGATTCTGCTAGCGTGTAATTTCTGTGTAGGAATCTGTAATAGTTCTGCATGTTCTGTTTTCCCAATAGATGTATTGGTGTTTTAGATTACAGTGCTGCCTTTTTGTAGGTAGGGTTTGTGCTCTTTGAGTCCTGGCAGTCCTGTTATGATATATTTGCAATGGCAGTGCTTCCCAAACTGTGGATGGTGAATGGTGTCACAAAAACAGGGCTGCTACCCTTCCCTCTGGACCTCCACCGAGATCTATGCCCAGTAGTCCCAGTCAACATGGGGTCTGTGAGTCAGTGGATGCTCACAAACGCTACTGCCCCCCTCCTGTGTGAGCTTCCTCTTAGATCGGAAGCCCATCTGGAATACTGGTGAGTGCACACTGGTACATAGGACCCTCTGCTGACTGCTGACCCTCTGCTGGTACCCTTGCTACCACGGCCACCTTCATGCTTTGGATAAGTGGAGCAAGGAGGAAGTAGATCAGGGAGAACAGGGAGAAGAGGGGAGTGCAGTTCTGTTTTGTTTGCATCATTTTCTGGGGCCATGTGAATGTTGAAGTGTTAAAATGGGGTCATACTGGATTAAGATTTGGGATGCAGTGTACTATTGGCTCTGACTGGTCTTTCTGTAGTGTTTTGTATGACATCATAATGTACCTAGTAGATGGCACTGGAAGAAAGTTGTGTAGTTCTTGCTGAGGTGACACTAAAATTTAATATTAAACTTTAAGGGGGGATATTCAAAGGCATTTACACGGTTTGCAGCCCTAACAATATTTCCTGCAATGCAAGCTGTCTGCCCGCGAGACTCCATCTCCTGCAGACAGAACGCGATTACGGCAAAGACCCCCTCTGTCTGCTCATGGGAGATCAAATCCCCAGGGGCAGTCTGGATGTGTGCAGAAGAGAAGGGGATGGTTGCAGTCACGGCAAAGACTGCTTTGTGCTCACAGGAGATCGAATCCCCATGAGCAAAACAGGAGGGGAAGGCAGCTGGCTGTCCTCAGATAACCTCTCCCATGGGCCAAAATGGAGAGCTGATCAGGGCCTGTAGTTTTACAAAACGTTAGATGGGAAGGGGAGCGTGAAGCTGCAAATCTTAAAGAACCAGTAATTTAAAATAAAAGAAGGAGGGTAGGGGACATGGAGGACAGGGGGGTGGGAGTGCTAGGGGGAGGGAGAAGGGGAGCCAAAGGGCAGAGTTAGGGCAGGTTTTGCAATGAAGTTTGGGGTGGAGCTTGGGGCCCCCAAACAAAAAGGTGTTTGGCTGCCCCTATATGCAAATGAAGAAATGTCATAGGCAAATAAAGATTTAATGAGTGCAGGGCAAAGACAATTTTATGCTCACCCTCCACACTATTGACCAGGCACCCAGTTAATGACTATTAATTAATACCTGCCTAGAAAAAGGTATTAACTAGCAAACCTGCATGGTAAGGGCTGAAATACCCATATTCACTGGCTTGAAGTAAATAAGCTGGTTGGAAATGAAATTTCCTTTATCCTACCGCAACAACTCCCCTCCCCTACAGCTATAATATCATGCCCCCAGTAGAGGCAGCATCCACACTAGAGAACATTGCCGTACCTGAAAATCATTTACAGATCCCTCCCTCAAGATTGCCACACTTCTTGAAACAGAGGAACCCCCTCATTCAACAAACACCTCCCATGGCAGAGGAACCCCCAGCCTACTAGGATCCCCAAGTTCCCCTTGGCACCTCTTTAAGAGATTACCCTATCTTTCCAGAAGATCTCAGGCTTTCGCTGGGAGGACGACTGCAACAGATGCATTGAGGGGGGAGGCTTTACACGGTAATAATGAGGTGCCCCCTAGTGGCTCCATTCTGCATAGAATGGTGCCACTAGCAAAAGGTCTTTGCTGCCCTCCTCTCTGTGAAGACCTTCAGTCCTCCAGAAGAGTATCAGCTTCCAGAGGTGGAGATGTTGCCAAGAGGACTGAACTATTACTACTACTGCTACAAATCATTTGTATAGTGCTACAAGGTGTACGCAATCACAATCCCTGCTCACCGGAGCTTACAATCTAATCGAGAGGTGCTCCGGCTGATTCTGAGGCATGCAGATGTGTTGGTAGGAGCTGGGGAGCTTGTTGACTCTGTGGGTCTGCTGGGGTTGGGGAAGAGAATGTGCCGTCTGTCGGATGGAGAATAATGTGACTGCCACAAGTGTGGAAGGTTCCTCTACTAGGAAGATGGTGATGTGATTGATCACTATAGGTTTCAGGGATCGTCCCAAATGAGATGTCTTCTTGCCACAGAACAGAGGATGGAAATATCTCCTGCTAACCAGGCCATTTGAGCCAGTTGGCAAGGAGAATTTTGAGCAGTAGCAAAATGCATAATAGTTACCTTGCATGTTACTATTGGGCCCCACTAGCATGGCCAAAATTGAAGCTAATCACGTTAAAACTATTTTCCTACTATGTTAAGTAGTGTTTTAGCATGCACATTATATTTCTTTGTGTAAAACCATGCTAAACTTGAGTTTTTGTAGCAGAGACCCCCTGTAACTGGCCCATATTTCCTTCTGATTTCTAGTGATCAAATTATCTCTGTGCTAATACACCCTGCAATAGGAAACCTGGCGTACATCATATTCATTTATATAATTTGACCATTGTGGTTGGGGTAAGCAGAGTTGGCCAGTGGTTGTTGGCTATTGCTTAGGCTAGCTGATATTTTGTGGCAGAGTTGCGGAATATGAGCACGTGCTGAAAGTTTTGGTCAAAATGAATTGGGAAACTTTCATGTGAGAAGTTACATTTGTGGGAAGAGGGTAAAGAAACTGAGTATTTATATATGTTGTGTTGAAACTAGCAAATAGCATGGTACGTGTGACTGAGGTTTAACTGGTATATAACAAAGCAACAACATCTAATTACAGTTCTGCGTCTCGCAGACAGTAAGCGGTATTTTTGTGATGAGGGCTGCAATCCAATTTAATCAAGGTACCTCGATCTTTACTTCATGAGGATTTCTTTAGCCTTCTTAATGAACTCTCAGTATCTTTTGTTTTATTTTGAATAGGTTTTATTATACAGTAAAATTATTTGGAATTTTTTGGGCGTTATTGACAGGAGCAAGCCTGTGACTGACTGCTCAGATAACATGGATTTGAAAATGACTACACCTTCCCAAGTCTATCTGTGCTCTTAAAAATAGAACCTGAAATATTCCTGAATGCACTCACTCTCCCTTCCCCCAAACCCAACCACACGCTGCAGTTCTTATTAGTTGGGAGAAAGACCGTCCTCCATCTTATTCAGCTTGTGGTAATTTATGCAGTTTAGCTCCTGTCTGCCCATGTCCAAATTGTTGATTGTTGCTTGCAGCTTTGCTTATTCTTTATGTTGCTTGTTTAGTCGGTAAAAAGGAGCGTGCGTCTGTTCTAAATATATCCTCCTATCGGAGAATGAGGACGGAAAGTCAGCAGCACTACTGTGCTGTGCTTCTCAGTTATAGGGCAGTAAATCACCATAATTAACGTACTAAATGCCACTTGTAAATCAAACATTTTGACTAGTCAGAAGAGACTGTATGATCATGCAGTAGGATTTATCTTCCTCCTGAAAGCAATTTACCTTTTTTTTGTGTATGTAATAATAAGTGGGCATTCCATTAGCTGGCATGAAGCTGTTGTCTCCCAGATGGCACTGGGGGAAGGGAAGGCGATGTAAAGGGTTGTCCCATTTCACTCCACCTCTGAGCCCCATCCTGAGGATGAGAGGGATAGACTGTGGCTGGCCCCAGCAGATACAACTTCCTCAGCGCTAAAGTACTGTAGTAGCAGCCAAGACAAGAAGTAAAGAGGAAATAAGAAAGAATACACAGGACAAGAAAAATGGAAGATCACCCAAGAACGGGGCGGCGAGAGAGTCGGGGGCAGAGAAGAAGATGGAGTAAGGGGAAGATGAGCAATGATAGGAAAGGATAGAGCCAGTTAAGACACAGAGAGAAAACTGAAGAGAAAGCAAGAATGAACGAGATGGTAAAAAAGACAGATAGACAAAGGAGAAGGAAGCTACGATGGAAAAAGGACACAGAAGCTGGAAAAATGTTTCATCGTTTCTTCCTGTTTAAATGAGCTTCACAGTCTTCACCCATTATTGTGCAGTAGCGTTCTTCGGTACGGTCACTGCTATACAGACGTCTTTGGAGTTAACAATACCCTGCTCTCTTCCTGCATGGTTTGAGATTCCTCTTCCCTGACCTGATGCCACAGTACGAGCTAGGATTCACCTTTACAAGCTCAGATGCCAGTGGGAACATGGAAGGCAAATTTTAAACGGCGCCTTTGAAACAAATTCAAAAATGGAGCAATTTAAGCAGTGTAGGCATGCATGTGCCTTCATAACGTCAGCTCCTAAAATAACCCCAGTAATACACAAAAGCTCTTGAACCCGTTACACCTGCCCATATTTACGATGTGCGTGCACATGTTCCTTGGAATTCTGCGCTAGCTGTTCCCAAACACCACACCCAGGAATGCCTATGCAAGGGCTTGTGTAACAGTATATGTGCTCTTACCAGCATGCATGCGTATATGCTTGTATAGCTGTGTATAACAACCTTTCCCCATTTATGTAAATTGTGCATTAAACTATGAACTATAAAATTACCCCCATATACAGCAGTTTTGTGTCAATTCAAGGAGTTAGCTATTAATGGGGGTGTTTATAGAGGCAGGAGACAACCCACAAATTTAACACATGTTGCAAATCCACTGTGACTGATGGATAAGGTTGTCAGATCTTTTTTGCAGGAGACACTTAACCGAAATGTAGTGCTGTTGGTGGGGGGTGGAATAGAATGGACATCTTAGTTCCACATTGTGCCACAAGGCTTGAAGGAGGGATCACCTTGCCCCTCCCATCCATCCCGTGACATCAGCAATATCACTTTAAAGCAGACAAATCGCAGAGAAATAGAAACAGTGATCCATTTCCCACATACCTTGCAAAATATAAAGATTATGGATGAATCACTAAATTTAAAATAACATTTTTTTTCTACCCCTCTGTCCCCATTGCTGGAATTGGAGGTAGGAGGCTGCCAAACAGGTGGCATTTTGGGACACAGCTCTAAAATCGGGGACAATCCCCGAAAATCGGGGCTATCTGATGGAGTAATCTTATAACTATCCACAGGTATCAGTATATTATGCTTGCGGGATGATATGTTAAGGGTTGACATTAACAGGTGCAGCACATGGATATAATTATTAGCTTTGAATTGCATCTCATCTGGATTATAGGTAACTTTTTCACTGAAGATGGAAACCTGTTGGCGATGGTGAATTAATATTTTGTATTTAAATCCATCAGCATTGTGATTCTATAGTGACACTAACCTGTGAGCACCCGAGCTGCTTAGATTTCTAACCGAAGCAGCATCAGCTCTGGCTGGTTCTTGGATGGAGGACCACATGGGCTGTAGAAGGCAGTGCCAAACCTCTGTAGCATTTTGCAAAGAAGAGGCCATGATTGCCTTCTTCGCAATGCCCAGAAATGGGTAGGAAAAACAACAAGAAGAGTATGGGGAGCACATTATTAGTTTTGCTTTGGGTATGATTTTCTTTAGGTCACCTTTTTTGGTTCATTTATTCAATCGTGTTCAGTGGTTCATTTTCCGTAGCTAATTTTGTAAGATTAAAAGTTTGTATTGATTTTATAATTGTAATGGATCAATATCAGTTGATGATCTATGTAAGCCGTGCAGTTTTATTATTGCCAGTCACTTATATTGGCTTTTCTGTATCTCTCTGACTTGGGCATCTCTGGTATTTTTCAGTTTTCCATCTGTAGTGCTCCCTTCGCAAATTGCGGCATGTTTACTAAAATTCACTAAGTTAGTGTGTGGTAAGGCCCAAAATGAATGAGGGGGTGGTGTAGACCTGCATTAACTGTTAGAAGCGTGCACAGCATGTTCCTCAATAGTTACTGAGGAGAGACACGCCTCACCGCGCTAACCAGCCAGCGTATCTAACATACTGCCAGCCACTGAGGAGACAGTAAGTACACTCACGCTAATGACAGCAATCGCGCTTTGCGTGCACCAGAACCATCCGCACCAACACTCCCTAACCTACCCAGTCACTGGTACTAATGTTTAGCTTGGGACTTAGCGTGCAGCAAAACCTGTACTATTAGCGTGGTTAGGTAAACATTTTCCATTGTGCGCTGTATTCATCTTACTATTGTCTTTCTAAACACAGTAAGAGTGTAGCCTAGTGCTTAAAGAAGAAGGTTACAAACTAGGAGAGCCAGGGTTGACCTCCTGCTTCTCTGACTAGTACTTCATCTAACCCTGGATGAGTCCCTTCATCCTATATTGCTTTAGGTGGAGTTTAGATTGTGAACCCATTTAGATAGGGGAAATAGCATGTCAGTTTGTATTTGGGTAAGGTAAGTAATAAAACCAAACTGCATCCCCATTTTTCTTCATACATCTATCCTGCAAAACTCTCTGCAGCATAAATGGCCACATATCTGGAGATATTCAGTTTGCACCTTGTTTTCTCATGCTATAACCCCTCTCCCTGCTAACATGCATGCCCTGAGCAGATGGGATATTCAGCTCTGTTCCACTGAACTGACACGTACAATTTTTCACAGTAACAAATTTCCCAGAATAGGAGCTCACAGAAAAGTCAGGCACTGTTGAGTTTTGTTAGAGTGACTTTAGGCCTCTATTCTGTAAATTTTCCGGGTCCTCTAAACAGTGACACAGAAGAATAAATCCATCTCTTGCGAAAACCCAAATATCCTCCAAGCCAGATTATTTTGCTTGGTGTTTTTTTGGCAGTGTGAGTAAAAAAAATTACCATGGTTCAAACACTTCAAGGGATTCAACTATTTGTGTGGTTCTGGGATTTAGTAAGGTCACCAGGCGATCCAGAGGATATAATAATAGGGATACTATGCCTGCTTAGTCTTTTTTTTTACTATCAAATCTGAATAGTAATATCTTAATGTGAGATGGATTCAAGGCAAGATTCAAGGATTCAAGATTCATGGATTCAAGGCAAGAGAGGAGCAGAAGTCCTGTATGGATCTGTTACGTTTTCTTCATGGTTGCAGACATAGACATGTGGGGAGAATGCTCTTTTCAGATATCCTACATTTTCTGATGCATGGAGGTGTTTTTGATTTTATTTTGTTATTGAGAGGGTCTTTTTATTGTAATTAAATGTGTAGCATGTAACAGCAAATGCTGAAAGAAACTAGTTACAAAAGTAGTGCAAATGTTCTAACCGCGGGTGTGGGTTCAGTATGTGGTAAGCATGCCGCGTGAGAAGTTAGCCTGGGGTCCCGCACAAAAAGCTTGCTGAATGGGCGGGGCTGGGCAGGTTGGGGATGGAATGGGGTTATTGACGGCACCTTGTAATTAGCGTGGGCAGATGGATGTGCACGAGCCGTGTTTGTTGCTGTTAGCGTGGGTGCACCTATCGTCACCTCAGTGGGTGGCATTAACTGCATCCGTGCGCTGGGTTATCATGGCGCCACGAGGTCAGCGATACACCAATGTCAAAGGGACAGATGCGCACCCGCTCCCTCAAGTTGGCATGGGCCTCTGCCCTTGTTTTGCAGCCTGACCACATACTATCATGCACTACTGATGCCTATGTGTGTTTACAATCCAGAAATACCTAAATGGGCTGTATTAATCATGTGGAAATGCTGAGTCCAGACTGTTGCAGTCATTCAGAAACAAACCATGTACAGTTTTAGTGATTTCTTTATGAGAAGTTTCTTGAATCCCAGGAATCCCTGGCTGTTCTGTTGCATTCAGTTGTACATCTCTAAGACACTTATGTCTTGCCAAGGGTTACCATTAATCTTCATACTTTCAGCAGTTGAGGCTATATGCATTTCTCTCTGCTGTGTTATCTAGTGTTTTCAGCAACAACTTGAGATTGTATCCCTTCAGTGGAAGGGAATCCAACTTAAATAGATTGCTAAATTTTAAGGGGATATATCCTGTTGGTGGTCTTATTCAGGGTCAATTTTAGGGCAAGCAAAGCAGAGCAGTTGTCCAGGATGCCGTGCAACAAGGGTTGTCACTGGAAGCTCCAAGTACACATGCAAACCAGAAGTGCATCAAGGCCCATTGCCGAGCCAACTCACCCCCTCTGTCCTGTGCGCAAACCTGGAGCTCCACATGGCTCCCAACAGACCAAACCTGTCCAGTCTAGGGGTGCATGAGAGTGGGAGATGCCCCTACCCTCTTCTACCAGTCACCCCTGAGCAATCCTGTCTTTATGGAAAAGGGGGGAGTCTAAAGCTAGGGTGTAAACAGAAATCAATACTGAAAATAAAAATAATTTCATGAATTGTATAGTCAAAAGACTTATCTGTTGGGAATGCAAGTTGGTTTCCTGGAAAACCAACAATGTAAAGATTTCTTTGCAACTGTGAATTGCCTCAGAATGCCGAGTTAAACATTAAAAAATACTAATCAATTTTTAATTTTTTTTAATAGGCCTTAAATCGAGGTATTGCAGCTGTCAAGGAGGATGCCATTGAGATGCTGGCCAGCTATGGTCTGGCCTACTCCCTTATGAAGTTCTTCACGGGTCCAATGAGTGACTTTAAGAATGTTGGTCTGGTGTTTGTGAACAGCAAGCGAGACCGAACCAAGGCAGTCCTGTGCATGGTTGTAGCTGGGGCTGTGGCTGCCGTCTTTCACACACTGATCGGTGGGTATCATTGCCTTGTACTCTCCTTATGTCTAGAGTCCAATGGAAAAGTACTGGCAACTTTCCCTGCTGCCAGCCCCTTTCCTGTGTGTTTCTTGCTTTAAAGTAAAGCAGGATTTTTGAATTTGTTCCAGTATTTTGATTGAGTGTCCACGCCAATGCATCAAAAACAAACAGAGCAACCTTTTAATTTCCAACCACACTGTGTTTGTACATATGGCTTTGTGGGCCATACATATAAAGTAATAGAATGCCGATGTTGCATTTAGATCACTCATCTATAGAAGCATCCAAGAAAGCCCGTTTTTGAGTTCACCCAAGGAAACTATTTCCCTTTTCTGCCACTGCCATCCCATAAAAATCTTAGAGGAGGATATTCAGCAGCAGTGGCTAGCACTTGTAAAGCGCCTAGCCGTTGCGGCTAAAGACTAAACCCTAACATTCAATGACTGGGCCATATCCGACCACTGGCATTGAATATCCAGGTTATTGCAGAAGCCAGAAGCTAATCAGGCAGCAGCGATATTGAGCCGCTGCCCAGTTAGCTTCCACGGATAAAATTAGGCCAACATTTGCCCACACCTTACTTTACCCGCATGTTGCTACTGATTAGTAGCTCAATATTGCCGCTGCCCGATTAGCGATGGATGCCGCCTCTGCTCCACCCTGGAATGCCCCTGACGCTAAGCGCTTAGCATTGAGGTAAGTAGCGGCAGCACCCGCAAATTTCCAGCAGCACTGTGTTAGTCCTACTGATATCCCATTCAGCGGCATTTACACAGTTTACAGGTCTGCAAACCGTGTAGATGCCTTTGAATATCACCCCCTTAGACTGTAAGCCCTCCAGGAACCAGAAAATAACTACTGTACCTGAATGTAACTTGCCCTGAGCCTCTACTGGAAAAGATGTGAGCTAAATACTTACAAAAAAAAAGAAATTATACCCCAGTGCAGCATCATTCTGGTTCATAGGGAAGGTGAAGCAACCACATGTGTAAGACCAAGCCAGCACTATCATGGCACCACTAGCTGTCTTACTCAGTCTGCTTTATCTCGCATCTTTTTTCTCACCCTCAACCTCACAAGCCCCCCTCTCCACTCAGATACCAATCATATACTCTAATCCTCATCATGGAGTACTTTCCCCTAGGACCAGATCTAAACCTAGAGCACATTGTACTTTCATCTGAATCAAACCACAACTGTTAACAGCACCATACCATCATGAATCTACGAAAACCCACAACAGTTCAAATGCACACTCTTCAATGCACGATCGGTGCAAAACCAAATTAAACTCCTATATGGTCATCTCAAGACCACCAAGTAGACATCATGTGTGTCATCGAATCCTGGTTCACTGAATCAGACAATGTACTGATTAGCCAGCATTTAACATCCAGCTGCAACATCTTCAGCTGTCCAAGAACCAGCTGTCCAAGAACCCATTCTTCCAGGTTTGATCACGCCACCTATAAAATACTTATCCTCACTCACAAAGTTATCCACACAGGCACCCCTCAGTATCTTGCAGACCTCATTCACCTTCATGTCTCACCCCATTTACTCTGACCCATACACATGAACTGCCTCTCTCGCCCTTCCCCTACACATGGTCAACTTGAGCCACTCTGCATTTTTCTTTTTGGGACTCCGCTCTTTGGAACTCATTACCCCATATACTCCGGTCTGAATTATCCTTCCCTCATTTCAAAGCTGCTCTCAAAACCCATCTGTTTCACCTTGCCTATGACCTTCCCCTTCCCTCTTCTCCCTCCCTTCCCTGAAGGCACTCCTCACCTGTCTGCCTAAATTGCATCTGTCTCTTGTAGCCTCCTTCTTATCTTCTGCCTAATCTCTTTTCTCTCTGTCCTATCGACCAATGGCGTTTCTTTCAAATTTTCTTTATGTAACTTGCCTTAATGTTTTACACCACCCTGACGCTTTGCTTGGGCAGTATATCAAGCAATAAAATTAAATAAAGATAAAGATATACAATTCCAGGACCATGTTGATATCCATTTCCCCTTATACCCACAACAATACGGTTTCAGGCCTAACCATGAAGTAGAAACACTGTTGACCGCCCTCATCGACAGACCAGCAAGGGGCATTGACAAGCCATACCAAAGATTCATCCTGATTTTCCAAGACATTAAGCAACCTTCAACTCTGTTCCCCGTAACATACTATTCTAATGTCTACAATCTCTAGGACTAGGAGATACAACACTAAAATGGTTCAGATCTTGCCTAACTGAGCATCAAGTACAAGTAAAAATAGGAACAAAAAAATCAACCTCCTACAATCAGCACCAAGGAGCCCCACAAGGATCTACCTATCATCACTCCTATTTAATATCTTCCTCCAACCAATCTGCGAATTCATCCAACCTTATACTGTACTCTACCACATTTACGCAGACGACATAATGCTCTACTCCCTGTTCTCCACAATAAATCCTATAATCACCTCCAGAAAAAGATGCTTCAGCTCCATTACACAATGGCTATCCGAAAACAATATGGCTATAAATTACATAAAAAACAGATGTTTCTATATGTCACCAAAGACACCAACTTCACCCCACCCACCACAACAACCATGGCAGGAGCTCAGCTGCAAGTAAAGCCTGAAGTCCGGTACCTAGGAGTAACCTTAGACCAACGACTGACTTTAACTCCACATATTAGCAACGTCACAAGAATCATATATCACAAAATAAAAACAGTGCAACACCTCAAGCCACTTCTGGATATACAAGACTTTCGCATAGTGTTCCAGGCAATTATATTTCTGCACTTTCACCACTGTAATCTCCTTGTTCAAGGCCTGCAAAAATATGTGCTTCATCCCCTTCAACTAGCTCAAAATACAGTCCCATGTATCCTCTGCAATGCCTCAAGATATGATCATATAACAAAAATGCAGGGTCTTCCTCACAATATTCAAAGTCGCTCAAGGCCTTTCGTCCATTTACCTCCAATCACTATTACAAAAACCCCCCAATAACAGATCCAGAAGGACGAGCTCCCTAAACGCATTCACTATGCCTCTCATAAACACGAAGAGCAACCAGACAATGTCCAACAGGGCCTTTTCACTATATGCCCCAGCCTCATGGAATGCACTCCTAGAGAACCTATATGCAATAAATAACTTAGCAGACTTCTGAAGGAGACTAAAAACACATCTCTTCTTGGCACACTTCACCGATGAGACATAACTGCAATTACCCACAAGGAACCATCTACTTTGTCACCCCATCCCTAACTACCTAGTACTCTGTTTTATAGTTACATAGTTACAAAGTTAATTTTGCCTGTTACTCAGTTTAAGTATGTTCACTGTAAAGCCATGTTGGGCCCTGTTGTTCATTATGTAAACCAATTTGACTTGTAGATATAGTGGTCTGTAAGAATAGCTAAACAAGTAAATAAGAAATTTGGTATGAGAGGATGTAGGAACCTTTCTCAGTGAGAGAGCTAACTGCCCTACATATGTGTGAGTTTCCAAAGAGTCAGGCCTCTGCTGAATTTCTCACTAGGTCCCTGGATGTTATGAGGCTTGGGTTTTGAGTGTCCCAGCTCTGCTAGCTTTTTGTAAGGAAACAGCTGACAGTGCCAAGGGAGGTGCAGCTATTTTTAGTGCAAATTGTTCACTGTCTCTGTAGTTTCTGATTCCTCCTCTGCCTTTTCTTTTGGATGCAAAGGGATGGAGCTGGGGTCATTTCTCACGAGAGAGGCAATAGAAAGAATTTAAGAAATATTTTATTGCATTGCTTAGTGTAGGACATTCTCATTATCAATGATTTTTTTCTTATCATTCTGCTAGACCAGTCTAGACAAGTGGGTTTTGGTCCCCAGCCAACAGGTGGAGGCAGACTAGAGCTACTTTTGGTAATGTCATCACTTAGTATATACTCTGGTGCAGCACTAAGAGAAGCCAGTATTGTTTGTTTCCAGCAAATGATAAGATGTGTGGACTGGTGCAGCACTGCAGAGAGGCCTATCTCCCCTGGCCCTTACCATGGTGCCGTGGATTGTGTGACTGGAACCTTTAGGCCCAACATTGCTTGGAGCTTGGGTACACCCCTATCTCCTTGAGCTGTCCAGTGCTGTTATCCACGAGTTCCAGCACTGGTGGGCCTGAGAAGAGCAGGAGGACCTCATGGGGCCTTTGAGGAGGGTGGTAAGTTGAGCCCGAGCCCGAGCCCTCTCCTTCCCTCTTGCTGTGCTCTGCTTGTTGAACTTTTTCTGATTGTTTTCTTTGCTCTTTCTTTCTATTGGGCTGTATTTGGCTCTTTCTGCTGCTTGATAAAGTATCTTTCAATAAAAAAAAAAAGAGACAGGCCTTGTTTCCTCAACAGCAGGGCCCCCTAGAACTGTGTAGGCGACTGGGAAAGCACTGCTAAGGTGACCCTAATTGGTCTTTCAGGTGCTGGGATTCCCTTTTCGCCATGGCCTATGCAATTTTTTTTCCAGCAGTGCTTTTTTTTTTGCAGCCTATACTGTTGGTTTCAGCAGTCTTTTTTCTTTGCTGACATTGTCAGGTACCTGACACTGTGCCTCTTGTGGCTCTCGTCGGATCAGCTCTGCGGCCAGCTTATTTTGCTCCTGTGCTGGCTAGCATCGGGGTGTGCCGGGGAAGAGACTGGCACTAACTGTGTAGCACCAATATTGGAAGCTGCACGGTTAGTGCTCGGCGCCTATAAGATAGGCGAGGAAAAACCTTGCCTATCTTTTAGGTGCCAAGCGCTAACCGTACAGTATCCAATATCAATACTGTTCGGTTAGCCTCGGTGGCTACCGGGCAGTGTGGCCAGACCCGGATATTCACTTCTATCACCGTGGAAGTGAATATCCGGGGTTAAGGGGTCGGAGGGGCAGGACTAAGCAGCTATGGCACTTAGCCCTGCCCAGGTGAATTTTGGGCCCTTAGTGTCTTTGATTGTTTCTATTGTCTGTCTCCTATACCAGCCTTCTCCTTATTGTACAGAGTATGATTGAGAACTTACCCTATCCAACCATTGTAGTTTATATACTTCACAGGTTTTATATACTGCTTTATCATTTCAATCAAAGCAGTTTACATTGTAACTTAAACTTTTATCTTGTTTTTAAAATTGTACACCACTCTGCTGTGGTTTTATCAAAGGGCGGTCAAGACAACTGAATGAACCATAAACTATAGTGCAAAGAGGTTGCCTTCCAGTGTTCAAATGAATGGCCATTTAGGGAAATAGCAAAGTGGGGATTTTTTTTTCTGCTGCATGAAGTATCCATGGATAGAGGGTTTAGATGCCCTATTTCAGGAGAGGCCTCAGCAGGGAATCTGTATCTCTTCCTCTCTGGCCGCTGCTGAGCTGCCTTCTGTGCCTCCATCCGGGCCTGGTGATCCTAGTGGCCCCAGACTGGCCTTGCAGACTATGGGGGCCCCTCTCTCTTGCTTCCTCAAGAGAGGGGCCACCTGAATCAAGGACTTCTAGTATTAGAGGATCCCAGTCCCTTCTCACTTACAGCCTGCCCCTTGAGAGGCATTAGCTCGAAACTACCCCCTCTTTCCCCAGTGCAAAATCCCCCAGCCTCCTTATGAATGCTTATCTCGAATAACTCTTACCTCCATTAGGCATTCCCTACATCGATTCCATACCCACATGGTCAGAGCCATGTGGGAATTCTTATCCTTATCCCCTTTCCTCCTGGGCTGTGGATCCCACACCTGGTATTCTAAAGTATCTTCCCCTAGTTGCTCCATCTTAACCCATTGGGGCACCTCCCCAACCCCTCTCCATGCCGTCAAAGCACCTAATTGTGCCACTTCATAATATATTGCAAAGCAAGGCACCCCTAACTCCCCTTCATCCCTTCTCTTAAACATTACCTTCCGTGCCACCTTCGGCACCTTCCCTGCCCATATAAAATCCATGACCATCCCTTGGAGATTTTTAAGAATTATTTTGAAACTACACATGGTAGGGATGCAAATAAGAGCAATAACCTTAGGTGCACCTTCATTTTTATACTTGTAATTCTCCCCAGCCAAGTAAGGTGAAAGCCTTTCCCTTTGTATAAATCACGCTTAATAGCCTCCATTAATGGGCCATAATTTCATCGCCATATATGTCTCAAGGTGCCTTCCCTATTTTCAGGGCTTTGATAGCCTCCCTTCCCTCACTCTTACTTATCTCCCTGCTCAACCATGCAGTTTCTGTTTCCTCCAACCTTTCTAGAACACAATCCTAAATCCTGTAGGAAACGTTCACTCCTATCCATCCTTTCACTTACCTCACTTCTATAGAGAGTAGTTTAGTAATCCCAAAAGACCCATGTGATCCCATTAGAGCCATATACCATCTTCCCCTTAGCATCTCGAATGCTCGCAATTTGACTCTGCTGAGTCCTGGCCTTTAACCTGCTTGCCAAAATCCTACTTGCCCTATTGTCCCCTTCAAAATATGTTGGTTTAAGCACATTTAACTCATCGGCCATCAAACATTTCCTGAGCCTCCCAAACTCCACTCTCAAGGTAGTCAATTCTTCTAATGCCCTTGGGTCATGGTCACTCTGGTGATTCACCTCCAACTGTCTTATCCTCTCTAAAAGGTGGAGCTCTTGCGCTCTCTGCTCCCGCATTGCCCTCCCGCCAGACTCAGTGAGTGGCCCTGAACCACTGCTTTTAAACTATCCCATACTTTCCCCAGGGCCATGCCCACACCTGTATTAAAATGAATGTACTCCCAGATAATCTTTTGCATTGTATGCAAGTGCTCTTCCTCTTCCAATACAGAATCATTTCGTCTCCAGAATTTGATGCTCTTGTCCTTGGTCCCCAGATCAAAGGTGACACTCACCGGTGCATGATCTGTCCATGTTATTGATCCATGCTCCACTTCATTTATCCTCAGCACCCAGTTCCCACTCACCCATACCATATCTAACCTACTATATGAATCATGTGAGTCTGAATAAAAGGTATAGCGGCGCTCCCCTGGGTGTCTGCACTGCCATATCTCTACCAGCTCCAACCTATCCTTTAACCTAATCGGGCTCCTTCTGTCTCTCCTCTCCCTCATAGACACCCCTCCCCCCGCCCACTGTTGTCTACTTCAGGGCTCACAGTCAGGTTATAATCACCCCCCAGGATGATGGAAATGTCCCCAAACCCCTCCAATGTCCCCAGTAAAGCCTCAAAAAATTCCTTTTGCTTTTCATTGGGCCCATGTATACATGCCACCCATACTGCTGCCCCATCTATCCACAACCGCACTCCCACATGCCTACCCTTCTTATCCCGGATCTCTCCCTCCACTTCTCCTCTTATGATGTCACTTAATAGAACACCAATTCCTGCCTTCCGTAGTGTAGCTCACTGTGCTGCCAAGATCACCTGCAGGTATCTCTTGGATTGCAACATCTTCTCCTGCCCCACTTTAAGGTGTGTCTCTTGAACATATAGGCCCTGATTCCAAATGGGAAATGTCCTGCCCATGCGGACGTCCAAGATCTAAACGGGCCAATCTAGACCCTGATTCTGAACCCATGAAAGCTAGACATTCACATGGGATCAGAATTGGGTCTAGACGGCCAGCCCGTGCCTGGACAGGCAGGCCGTCCCCCGATTTTGTGTCATCTGATGTCCACGCTTCTCCCCGCACAGGCCTGCCATGGCTCCTGCATGGAGCCACGATGCCGTGGCATCCTGTTGCCATGATCCCTAGCTGCCGCCACTAAGTTCGTTCCCTGCAACCTGACCCCCAATATATTTATTATTTATTTATTTATTTAACAGTTTTTATATACCGCACTATTCATCATCAGCGCGGTTTACATTAAACAACATATTACCTAGACATATGTTTACAGATAACAGGGAATTTAAACTGGGTATGAACAGGGGAAAACTATATACATTAAAACAGGTAACATCGTGGCTTGATATTTACAGAAAAGCAGCACTTTCCGCAGTTCTATTACCTCTGTTCTGGGTTATAGCTATGTGAGAGGCAATTAAGGGTGGTCAGGCGGAAGGCAATGCTAAGGTAGGTAAGGTAGGTTGAAGTGCAAAGTGAATAAATGGTGCTTAATGGCCTTTCTAAATTGAATGATGTCCCTGATTGATCTGATGCTGGGGGGGAGTTTGTTCCAGCATTTGGGAGCATAAGACACAAAAGCTCTGTTAGTAGTTAGTTGCATCCATTTTGTGGAATTACTAGGAGTAACTAGTGTGTTTTCGGCTACTAGTCTCCTGGATCTATTGTTGGCAGGGTCAGGCTGTGGGAAGCTCCTGCACCCCCTTGCCCCACTGACCTGGCCCTGTGCCGCTGTCCCACGACATCCAGGGGGACTTAGTCCACCTCTGAGGTGGAATAAGACTCCTGTCCATGTAGGCAACCCCGGACGTACAAGACCAACCTCAGAATCGGCTCTGTACATCCAGAGTTGCATCCCCACCCACCGCCTGCCCTCACTCCTTCCTTGGCCCGCCCCCTCCCGCCCCTGTCCAGAGCTCCCCATACATCTTCTGTGTACGTGTGGGGAGTTTTGGGCAGGGGATACGGTCCCGGCATTTAGCGGGAATAGACGTCTGATCCGGACATCCATCCCTGCTAAATGTGGCTCGGAATGACCCCCCATATTATATCCACCCTGAATCGCCCATCCTTCTCGCTCCAAAAGCCTGCATTTCTGCCAGGTCCGGAGCCCCTTAGCATTTGTGGTGGCCACTGTCAGCTGCTTACTCTCCCCCTGTCCACTCCTTCCCCTTTCTCCCTCACCCTGCTGCCCCGTCAGCCTGTCTACTACCTCCCAAACCCCCCTTCCCCTCTTTCTGTACCCCTCAATCCCCCTCCCTCCCCATCCCTTCCACCCTTCACTCCTCTCTCCAGGGGGACTCCCCTTGGAATAATGCTCACTCTGCCCTATCTCCATTCTTCTCATTTCCCCATCCTCCCCTCATGCCCCTTTCTTCCCTCCATGCCCCTTTCCTGTTTCCCCACTCAGCGCTCAATCCCACTCCTCCCTCCCTCACCCCCACACACACACTACCAGCTTCATCCGTCATCCAGTCCATACATCCCATATATACTTATACTACTATGAACATAGAGCATAACCACAAATGTGCTACTTGATCAAAGTCCCAACTCCACCCTCTTCAACTGGGTTCAGACTTCAGAGGGGTCTTCCAGTGCTTCTGTGAGCCATCTCTGGGAATCCGAGTCCTCTCCTCTGTCTTCCAGCTGTGCTCTCTGCACCCTCCTATCTTCTCCAAAGGTTTCTCCAGCAGCTCTACCCTCATACCAGCCTCCTCCAAGGCTTTGATTACCACCCTTACAGTCCGTGCCCTCCATGTTCTCCCCTCTTTGGTAAGGCAATGCTGGAAGGATAGAGCCATGCAGTACTTTCATTGTGCTTGCCTCAGTTCCTCGTTATCGGATACATATCCCTGTGTCTCTGCAAGGTGCTCACCAACAAGTCCACGTATATAGCCACCTTATATCCTTGCCACTCAAAAGTGCTCAGTCCTCTAATTTTTGTTGCTATCTTCTCCTTTACACTGTAATCCTTGAGGCAAACAACAATATCCCTCGGTTTGTTGCTCCTGACAGATCCCAATGCTTTATGTGCTCTCTCCATTACATTGCTGTATGGGATCTTGCTCTCACCGCGCCTTGTCAGAGCCTTCTTACACACTGCCTCCGCCACCCTTTTGCTATCACTGAATTCTGATTTTTCAGGGACCTCCCTTATATGGAGGTTATTTCTCCATGTCCTATTTCTAAGTTCTCTGGTTTATACTGCTGCTGCTACTTCCTCTTGGTCCTCCGCCATGTGCTCCAGCTGCTCCTCATGTTCCCCAATACGGCAACTCAGCTCTGCTATCTCCTCCTTCATTTCTCCCACTAGCCCCACCCCAGCTCAGTCTTTACTGCGGCCAGCTCGTTTTTCAGTTCTTTAAACCATTCCTGGAGCTCACCACGGGAGACTTGCTGCAGTGTCACTTCTCCCTGCTCTGTTTCCTCCTCTCTGTCATTGTGCTCTGTCAGTTGCAAGGCCCGAGACTCACCAGCAGCCATTTTAATCTCTCCATGTTCCAAGCCCGCTCTCGTGTATGTGAACTCCCTAAAGTCCACTGTATGACATCAGGTGGTCATATGCATTCCCTGGACTTTCTGCTTTTCAGATGTGGCTCACCTCCACTGTGCTGGCTCTCAGGGAGGTCAATTATTTGCACTTTATCGGAGATGACACTGGAGCCAATTGCTCAGGCAGCAATCATGCAGAATGATGTCACTTCCTCCTCACGTCCAAAGGATTTTATTGGCAGTGCTTCCTAATGTCTCCCACTTCCTCAAGGCGGTGCTGCAGTTCTGTCCACCTTTGTGCCCAGTTTTGCCTCAGTGGAGTTTCTCTCTGGGGTTAGCACTGAAAACATCTCCCTTTGGCCCATTTATAAAAAGAAGGCCTCCCTCAAGGATTTGACCCTTAAAGTGGTTTTCCAGTTGGTTGTAACATCCCTCGGGTGGGTATCTGAGCTGCAAGCCTTCTCTGGCAGGGAGCCTTTCTTGATCATCTTGATGGCTTCTGCCTCCTTAGAAACTGTGCCATCCTTTCTTCAAAAGATGTTGTCCTCCTTTCATCTTTAGCAGGCTGTTGTTCTGCCTTCTTTCTCGTAGGAAGATCTTCAGAAGGACCCTCGCTGTGTCTGGTAGACATGCGGAAGGTGTTGATCAGATGTCTGGAAATTACTGATTCCTTCATCCAATTGGGTCATCTTTTTTGTCTTCCTCAATGGTCCAAGGAAAGGACTGGCAGCAGCCAAGTCCTCAGGCGGGCATTAGGTCAGTGTACATTCTGGCTGATAAGCATGTGCTGGAGGGAGTCACAGCTCACTGCGCTAGGGTGCAAGCTTCCTCTTTGCCAGAGTCTGCTTTGGCATCTCCAGAGGACATCTGTAATGGTAGCTGCCTGATCTTTGCTGAGCACCTTTGTGAAGCAGGTTGCTTGTAGAGGTTGGTACAGATAGTGCCTTTGGCAGGGTAGTCCTGTCCAGAGAGCTGTTTTCTCCCACCCTGGGTCCTGACTGCTTTGGCACGTCCTACTCACTTGGGCTGGTCTGTCAGGATGTTAAGGAAGGAGAAGTTTTACCTTGATAATTTTCTTTCCTTGAATCCTGCTAGGCCAGTCCAGGACCCTCTTTGGAAGACTTCTAGAGGTTTGGGAGCTCTGCTGCCTCTTGATTGCTTTGACAGACTCAGTATCTGATGTAGTTATTTATAGTAAGAGAGCCAAATACTTGTTCAAAATGTTTATTACAATTTATGGTTAACACTGGTACTCTTTTCTGAGTTTTTCAGTTTTGCTTACTGCCTGGGGCGCTTCATATTGGTTTCTCTCAGTGCTGCACCAGTAGATACACCAAGTGAAGACATCACTGAAAGTTGCTCTACTCTGCCTCCACCTACTGGCAAGGGAGCATAACACATTCATCAAGACTGGTCTAGCAGGAGTCCAGGAAAGAAAATTATCAGATACTGTAAATTCCAGAATTTGATTATGTGTTGAGTGAAAAAATATTTTCTCTGATTAGTCTTAAATGTGCTATCTTGTAGCTTCATTAAGTGCCCCCTAGTCTTTCTACTTTTTAAAGGAGTAAACATCTGATCTACATTTACCCATTCCACACCATTCATTATTTTATAGACCTCTAGCATATCTCCCCTCAGCTGTATTTTTTCCAAGCTGAAGAGCCTTAATTTTTTAAACCTTTCCTTGTAGGTGTACCTTTCTATCCCCTTTACCATTTTGGTGGCTCTTCTCTGTACCTTTTCTAATTTTGTTATATCTTTGTTAAGATATGGTGACCATAATTGAACATAATATTCAAGGTGAGGTCACACCATGGAACAATACAGAGGCATTATAATATTCTTTGTTTTATTCTCCATTCCTTTCTTTATGATTCCTAGCAGTTCTATTTGCTTTCTTGGCCATTGCTGCATACTGGGCAGAGGATTTCAACGTATTATCCTCAGTGATGCCTAAATCCATTTGGAAAAATTACCCCTGGAAAAAACTAAGACCTGAGATAATCATCTTTGCAGTTACATAATTATTTTAGGTATTAAACTTAATTGAATATAACTCACAGATGCAGGGCCAGCCTGAGGCTTTCTGCCACCTTAGGCAGAACCGCCATTGCTGCCACCTCGAAGACTGTGGCGCCACCTGCCATGCCGCCCGCCCTCCCAGCATCCATCTTCTCACCTGGGGGAGGAGGGCAACATGGCAATGCCTCCGCTGCATCGGGCTTTAACGTATGTGCACTAGCATGCTTAGGGCCTGCCGCTCCTGTCCCCCTTCGACACATCTTCCTGTTACTCCTGCTTCCTCCAACAGGAAATTGCGTCAGAAGGGGGCAGGAGTGGGAGGCCATGAGCATGATAGCATGGGCACTTTAGAGCCTGACATAGCGGAGGCCTTGCCATGCCGCTCCCGCCCAGGTGAGAAGATGGATGCTGGGTGAGGGGTGCAAGCAGGCAGCGATGAACTGCTGATTTGCTGAGAGGAGGGGGGCTGATGTCAGCCATGGAGTCTGCCTCCCTAGGCAACTGCCTAGTTCGCCTAGTGGGCAAACCGGCTCTGTACAAATGATATCTCAGATACTCTTAACAAAGTATCTTGTCATGCTTTTCATGGCACTATTAAATATATCTATCTCTGATCATATAAGCAAGTAAGTTGACACAGAGCTATGCAGTGTAACTTTGGTTCCATCACGATGCAGTAGTCCATGTCCCTATGATGTAATTCAGGAACCTCTATACCAGAATGGCCAACCCATTGTTCATGTTCATGTTCTGCAGTGTGCTGTATTCTGCCATTAGTCCTCACACCCTCCTTTGCAGTGATCACATAAGCAGGACTGAAAAGAAAGCTCTTCTTGTGGTTATCCTTAGTGATCCAAGGTTGTGCCTCTAACACAGCTGTCAATATAATTTCAAGAAGTGATATTGACCACTCCTATGTGGGAACAACCACCTCATGGTCATTCTTGCCAAGCTTGCAGAAAGGTGGAGCAACTAATGGCCATAAGCAACCATGGGACACATTTGACTTTGGACAGTACTGAGAGCTATTTCTTGTTGACCGTTATCAACAACAGGTGATCAGAAATGATGGGCAGTGAGAATCACTCGATATGTACTGGTTACACATATATGTGTCCCTGTATATATTTATATCTTGCACAAATGCTGCAGTTAGTGGGTAGTAAAAGTTTCAGTTAGAAATTGAATGAAGAGATATGAGATATCCGTAGCCATATCCATACTTATTTCTTACCCTCCTTTTCAAAACATGCTGCCCAAGACAAGTAAGAACTAAAACATCAGCATTAGTAAAGTTAGCTTATCAATCACCTCATATCAGCATGAACATTAATTTCAAATATTTTCCCCCAAAGTCTAATCTGTCCCACCGAGTAATTCCTGAACTTATCATATTCATAATTTACACCATGAAATATATTGGCTTTACTGTCATTCAGGCTTGTTTCAAAAGCAAGGTTTTACCAACCTTTTAGATTGCTTTACATACCTAAGATGAGGCAGTGTGTGAAAACCTGGTGGAAAAAGGCAGTGCAGATCTCCATGCTGGGTATCCGAAATGTTCCACTCGTTGATTATCCATAAATGAGGTGAGCAGCAGCATTTTCCGGATCGTGACGAAATTCTGTCTACTATCTGGATAGCTATCCGGAGGACGATAGGGCAGTCTTTTTGCTGTCCTATCTTTATCCAGAAGGCTATCCAGAGAGCAGACTGCATATCGCTGCTGTCTGGATAATTCGCTGCTCTGCTCACGGATTGCCCTGGCACTATCGAGATAGTGCGGAGTCAGTCTGTCCGATTTTTCGGCAGCTCTGTCTGGATGGTGTTGCTGAATATCACTGGATATCCGTGACCAATGGCAGATAAGTGCTTCTGAATATTGACCATAATTATACAGCTTAGATATAGATATAGATATGTACAGTTAAGCCAGCAAAGTGTAATATCAGTTTTTGAGCCATCCATGTCGGGTTTTGCATTTTTCCATAGCTTACAGTGATTTGGGGTACTACATCATTAATAAGCTGCACCATGTGGATGAGTCCGTCGGGAGCAAGACCAGAAAAGCCTTCCTATATCTGGCGGCATTCCCGTTCATGGATGCAATGGTGAGTAACTCCGAGCACTTGAAGGTTTGCTTCTCTTCAGTGGGTGGAGAAACCTGCGCTCACCTTCCTCTGATTTCCGCCACAGGTGCAATTACTCTAATCAGCTTTTCAAATAAAGTGCACTTTCTAAATAACTGTAAGAGTTTCTTATCAAAATAGAGAAAGAGGGAGTTAGTGTGCAGTTTAACTGTGGCTCTAATTCTCCTGTCAGCAGTGAACATTCGGGCCTTTTACCGATTATTATCAGTAACTTTCAGGCTTGGTTGCTTTTGTGACTTCCTCCTGCAAGTTTGTATCTATGACTACAGCAGTTGGAGCATAGCAGAAAGTCTTCACAAAGGACATCGTGTTGGAAGACTTTGCTTGGGGTTGTGCTATGCCATCTGCAGTCATCCCGTTTGATTCAGCACTGCCTTGATAACGTCAGCATTAGCTATTTCAGATTTTCCTACATACTATAAAGTTATGTTCAAAAGCCAAGTTTATAGAATATTAGACATAAAAAAGTAGCATATGACAGAGGATAAAGACCTATAGATCTGTCTAGTCTGTGTGTTTGCCCACCTACTGTAAGTTCTATGTGGCATTAGATTTCTTCCCCTTTTTAGGCATGTTTGGCTAAGGTGTAGTACTAATTGTTGAGGGTTGAGGTGGCAGGGAAATTGCATATATATGCAAGCCAATGCCGTGCTTCAGGCTTCCTTCACCACAGTCGGGCTCTGAATGGTGGAGCCACACAGTGCAAGGAGTTCAGGCTGATCTCACAGTTTGAAGTTTCTTGAGACTTGAAACTGGGAACTTCCTGCCCCATGCAGCTCCACCATTTAGAGAGCCAAGCGCAGTATGAAAAACCTGAACTATAGCATTTTTGGGATGCTGCAGCCAGAGACAAGAAAGCATGAGTGAAAGAGGGACTGTATGAAGCCAGAGGTATGTGAGAGAGAGTGGGTGATGCCTGGGGGTTAAGGTTATGAGAGAGACACTGGGTGAAGCCTGGGAGGGTCATGAGAGAGAGATAAATAGATGGGGGGAGAGAAGGCTGTTTGGAGGGTGGGGGTTATGAGAAAGAGAGATGATTGGAGGAAGGTTGGGGAGGGGTTATGAGAGAGAGAGAGATGGAGGAAGCCTGGGAGGGGGATCATGAGAGAGAGAGACACACACACACGCATGTCACCCTCAACACTCCCCATGACACACACATACACCCATGCATGCAACCCCCGACACTCCCTATGAAACACACATACGTATGCAATCCCTGACACTCTCCATGACATGTGCAGCCCTCTTGACACACAAACACACATGTGCAGCCCCTGACACTCCTCCCCCAACACAGACACACACACACCCTGAGTCTTCCTATGTGACACACATATGACATATCTGATTCTAGAAATGGGGGGAAAGTGCCATTGTGTCGTACTGCCAGTGTACACTTTTCAACTTGCTTTCTCTTCACCAAGAATGCTCTGTGTGTGTCCCATGCCTTCTTGAATTCCAGTACAATTTTTGCCTCCACCACCTTTTGTGTAGAGAAAAATTGCATTGTGGGAGCTCCGTCCTTTCAGCTTTGCCCCTTAACTCCCTCATTTGAATGTCTTCCGTCCTCTGAAGTGTAATCATGCAGTCGCATTAGACCTCCCATGCCTCTTCATGTCGACCTTGTGTTTGGTGAGGTGAGGGTGCATGCTGGTAACATGATAGCAGTCTACTCATCTGGCCGGTAAAAGAAGCTATTTCATGGCATGGTATAATGCACATGGTTAATGGTTATTGGTATGCTCATAGCTCAAGAGCTTTCAATTACACAGAGTGTAAATTCTCCACTAGAAGGGACATCCTAGAATGCCTCACCATGATCAAAAGCTGATTTTTATTTTAAAAGTCACATTACAGTATTGGTATCTGACCTTCACCTTCAGCAGCCGGTCATGGCGGAAGGATTCTTCCCGCCATATTACACGGTGCTGTTTAATTATCCCGTAAAGGTCAGATTCAGAGCTGTGCTTGTTCTGCCCCGATGCCTTACATTTCTTGCGGATGTGATGGCTTTTGTGATGAGAGGCGAGACCTTATACGGAATTTGCTGAAAACGTTACGTATTAAAACAAGAACGGAGTCCCGGTGGTAGGATTTGGTTTACAGCAGTCCATCTCATTCGTCACGCAGAACCTCAAGCGTGTTTTGTTTTCCTTTGTTACAGGCCTGGACACACGCTGGCATTCTGCTGAAACACAAGTACAGTTTCCTGGTAGGATGTGCTTCCATCACAGACGTCATAGCGCAGGTAATGATGCCCCATCAAACAGTTTTGGATGGCAGCGTTCACAATTGAGCCAGGCACATTTAAATAGTCTTTCTTCAGATCCCGCGTGACTATAGGAATTTTGCCATAACCACAACATGATAAATCAAATAGACCATCAGCACAGCGTTAGGGAGCATTTTTTGAGCCACGGTGTTCACAGTGTGGCATACCTCTACATTATCAGCTGGATGGGTGCCAAGCAGTGAAGGCGCTTCCGGGAGCCCCTTGCGTAATTATTTTCTGGAAGAAGAAAAGCATGCCAATGAATGGAGCAGACGAAAAAGCCTTTGTTAAGCAAGTCCCAACATAAGAAGAATTTGATTCTTGTGTAGATGGAGATGCACCTACTGATTAGCAGTAAAATTTGCCACACATGCCAGTTTGGGCACTCACTCTACAAGTTTCCGTCCTGAGAAGTGTGTCACAACCTCCCCAGGCTTACGCTCACAGATGAATTCATGGAGACTGAACACTTGCTGGAATGACTCACAAATGTATTACAGTGATCAGAGGACAGTCCCATCCTGTCAAAAGGTCTGCCTGCAGAAATCAACAACCCTGCAACGATCTGTGCTGTACTCCCTCCATGTTTCTTCCCGTTTACCTCCTTCTAAAATTTCCTAAAACAATTGCCTTTTCAACTATTCTTTAAAAAAACACTTTTGTGGCACCTGCCAGTTGTAAATTCATTTCATTTTCACTAATGCATTTTCCCAGACTAAACAATTTGAGACTTCCAGGACTAAAGACACTGATAGAGACAGCAGGAGATGACGCAGTGTGATCAAAATGTGAAATTGGTTATTTATAATCAACAGCATATTTGCATCCTTCTGTATAGAGAGAAATTGAACACTTGTTGAGTGATTAACCATGATTGTTTTTCTGTTATCAAAGTAAGAAAAATCAAGTTGATGCTATTGGGATTTGAACTCAGAGCCCCCTCTACAGTCAGGTCTTATAAACAGCAGATAGAGGTTGCTCTTTCCCTGGACCTGAGTGTATCACCTCTGTGTTGGGTGCAGGCCCAATGGGCCCTGAAAGACAGGAGATTTGAACCCAGATCCCTCAAGTTACAGGGAAAGGTACACTCTACCTGTTTGTCGTTTTTTATTCAATCTACATGAATATAGAGCCCTGTGAGGTGACTTTCTGATTTGTAATGCTCTGTATACTTTAGATCTGGATCTAAAAAGAAGGAACAGTAATTTAGCATTTTGTGAAAAAAGAAAAAGGAAAATCTATGAAATAGTTGACTGAATGGTAACAAGTATCTTTTAAGCAAACTCATTATCAGTTCTTTTGTACAAAGGTGCTGTAAACAAGGAGGCCAAGGAGCTTTTCATTCACTTCCGGTCTCTGTTTTTCTTCCTGTCTTTGTCTTTAGGTGGTGTTTGTTGCTATTCTGCTTCACAGTCACCTGGAGTGCATGGAGCCGCTGCTGATCCCTATCCTCTCCTTGTACATGGGAGCAGTTGTGCGCTGCACCACCTTATTTCTGGGTTACTACAAGAACATACACGACATCATTCCTGATCACAGTGGGCCTGAGCTTGGGGTATGTCCGACTGCCCCTTAAGCCTGGGAGCACCAGCAAAACCGCGTCTCTTTAAGAAAGAAGGGGCTTGTGTACTTTGAAATAAAGGGAAAAGAAAATCAGAGTAAAACATTTGACTGGAGCAGTTTATTAACAGTCTAAATCCTGACACATCCACATATCTCTCACTCTGTGTATAGAACAAGTAAAATGTGTGCATCCCACTGGCCCTACACAGCTGTGTGGGTGACACTCTTGCATAAAACTCTGCCGCACACTGCCTCACGTTCGTGGCCACTAGCAGGTTTTTCTGTGCACAGAAACATTGCAGGGTAGATGGATAGCTTAATCCCCCTGAGTTGAACCTGCTATTTAACTGTGGTACTTATACATCTAGGCGTAATTTTATAGTCGTTCCTTCTAGTATGTGGCCACATACACATATAAATGACCTTTTATAAAATACCAGCCATCGTAAACATACTGTAGGTGCTTTGGCATGAAGGCATGTAATTTGCCAGTATGCGTTGCCGGGGGTGCAGAGCGGGAGACTTGTGGGCAGAGTTTTCACTTATGCACGTTCCTGTATGAAATAGCTTCATCTACGGGCATGCTTGTGGAGAGTATGCATGGTCGTTTACAGCCGCTCATTAGCAGGTGGCAGTGATCATATCTATGTGTAAGATGCATCCTACGACGCATATGCGAGTATTTATACAGAAAAGAAGGTGCCTACTTTTCTTCCTAAAAGAGTGTCTACATGGCTGTTTCTGTAGGCACCTACCCATGGCACCTTGTTATAAAATTACCCTCTTTAAATTATACAGAGGATGGCTGAATTTTGCCATTGTCCTTTATGCCCTGCTCCCAGAAAACCCCTTACATGGTTGGCACCCATGCTATCTGTATAAATCTTTTTCAATATTAGCTTATATAAGTCAGTTTCAAAGAAAAATGAGTGCCTGGCCTAGGTCCCTAGGTTTTAGAAGGATTTTCACTCAAACTAGGAATCCAGGGCCCGATATTCAGCGGCACCAGCTAGCCACCACCGCTGAAACGTAAACCCAGATATTCAATGCCGGAGTCGTATCCAGCCCCAGCCTCGAATGTCTGGGTTGCCTGGATTGCCAAGAAGCTAACAAAGAAGTGGAAATATTCAGCCCTTGCTGCGCCTTACTTTTGCCCCTTTACCATAACCGAAATACAATGGATCAGGATAGTGAGAACAATCCTGCAGCTCTACTTTGGCTTCCTTTTCAAAAGGGCTTTGTTTCTCTTTCTTGCCTCAGGGAGATGCAACAGTAAGAAAGATGCTGAGCTTTTGGTGGCCTTTGGCACTCATTTTAGCCACGCAGCGAATCAGCAGGCCTATCGTCAATCTCTTTGTGTCCCGAGACTTGGGCGGCAGCACTGCAGCCACAGAGGTATGACCGCCCTCAGGAAGCTGACCTGTACGGCAACGTCTTGCTCAGGAGGAGCCAAGAGAGACAGAATTCAGTTGTTTCTTATCGTTGGTTAGATAACGAAGCAGAGCAAACAACACATCTTGTGATTCCTTTTGCCTGTGGCCACAGTAAATGTTTAGTTTTCCCGGAGAGTACAGTTGCCAACTGATGTCAGATTCTCAGGATGGGCCGATCCAGTCCTTGTTCGACTGCATGAACTTGTAATCTTGCTTTTCTTAGAGAAATCTGAGCTACAAGTCCCTACAGGCAGTGGGGTAAAACCAGAACTAGCTCGACCTGTCCTGAAAAGCTGGAGCCATTTGGCAAACCTACTGCAGAGTTACTCAGATTTAATACATACCCTCCTACATTTGCATCAAGTTGCGTGGTGTGTCACAGCTGCCATCAGTGGGCTCTCTTCAGTTTCTTCAGTGAAGGCCTCTGTTCACCATGGTAAGTTGTGCCCAGACTGAAGATCTCTGGCAGGTCACTGGTTTCCCATACGTGGGCTTTTCAGGAGTTCTTAACTTTGAGGAGAGGGCGAGATGGAAGGAGAGGGTGAGAGAAGAGCAAGGTAACCAGGGGCTAGGAAGAGAAGAAAGGAGAAGAAGATCGAAAGGAGAGGGAGAGGGAATGCCTCTTAAAAAGAAGTATAAATCATTTTTGCACATTTGCAGTCGCACCCAAATTTACGACTTGAGGAAATATGAGGGAAGCCAGCAGTATTTACCTTGGAAAGGGGGAAACAGTGGGATGCTGTAATTACTGTTTACAAACCCTCGTAAGGTTAGCCTGTGTCCACTTAGACAATATATTTACATTTGGTAATAGTGAAAAGACAAGAGGCTATCATTAAGAGCTGCAAAAAAAGGTCACTCTAATTTGGTTATAAGGAAGCTGTTTTATGTATGGGCGATGCTGCGCTCAATAACAGGGAGCTGCTACAGATTTATAAGAACATTTGAAATGGACGTGAGTGTGAATTGCAGCACTAAATTGTTTTATCCCTAAGGAGGACGGCATGCCAGCATTTGCCCAGTCTAAAAATGACTGTGATTTATTTTAATGTCTGATCTCAGTTAAGTTGCTGGATCAAAGTCAGCTTTCTCTTTGGAAGCCTGCCAACCTAAGGCAGCAGCTTGTGTACAATGGCATTTTGGGATAATTCTCACAGTGGTCCAATAAGAATTGCCATTCCCCTAAAGGAATTCAATTTTCCCGAGGAACAACCTACAAAGCTAAAACAATTGCTGGATATTTTCATCTGCTGGTTTCTTCATTTTCTATTGCGCGTTACGGGCAGCGGTTATCTTCCTCCGTCTCACAAAGCATGGCTGTGATGCCCAGGATTAGAGTTTTTCCCCTTGCTGCATAACCTTCAAACATTTGTCTCCTCGTAAGTGAGATATCAAACGTAGCAGGCTCAGAGGGCATCAGTTTTCAAAACATGCTACATCCCTAAATTCTATGACCGCAGGCCTCTACTTGTAAAGTGGCTGCCTGTTGCCATTTTAACTTAGACTTGAATATTCAATGCTGGGGTCATATCCAGCCTCCGGCATTGAATATCTGCTTTGCCCAGTTAGCTAAACTGGTCAAAGTTAGGCCAGCCTTAGCTGGTTTAAGTTAACTGATCAGTGGCTGAATATCGCTGCTGATTGGTTAACTTGAGCGCCGCCCCTGGAACACGTTAGCAGCGAAGTGTGCAGCAGCGTTAGGAGGGGATATTCAGTGGCACAAATTGGCTATGAACTACTGAATATTCTGCTCACCGTGATTAACGTGGTCAGGAGGTCTGCTAACTGCGTTAATCCTTTTGTATATGCCTCCCATACATTTTAGGCTCCTAAGATTAGGAAGATTTTCAGCAAGATTTAAAGATCTATGGCCCACTATTCAGAAAAAGCTGAGTACCTAAATTTAGGATTCTATATTAGGCTCCTAAATTTGTGCCCTATTTTAGCCAAACTGAGGAGCCTACATTTTCAGCACATAATTCATCTTAATTATAATTTATACTTATAAATTTAGGCCTGCCATTCATTTGCCTAGATTTATGAGCCTAGTGCTGAAAATCAGTGCTAAACTCCTAACTTTTTCCCCTACCTTTATGCCACCTTATTTATATGCTCCTAAGTTAGGCGTTTAGTGAGATTCTGAGTATAAATTTAGGTACTCAGCCCTAGTAAATTTTCAGACAGGCCAAAATTATGAGCATAAATCATTTGAATATAGGGCCCCTACATTTTTGGGACATTAAGCTTAAGGGCCTAAACTTAGGCCTGTGAATTATGAGGCCTATATTCAAAGCTCCCGATATTCAAACACTGTGGCAGTCAGCTGCAGCATTTACACATCCTCCGGATATTCAGGGTTAGTATCCAGATAATTGGCACCGCTGAATATCCAGATGGAGCAATCATTGGTGGCCACCTTCCAGATAGTGGCAATATTCATCTGCTGTCCAGATAGTTTATGTGCATAGTACTTATGACAGCTTTTTTGTCATAAGATATGCAGATAGGCTGTCCATGTAATGGCGGAATTTATCTGGATAGTGGCTGAAGATTGACGCTGTCCAGATGGTGGTCAACCCTGCCCCTGCTCTCCCCACAGACTGCTCCCGCACCCTCTCTCTCAGTGCCCTTAGCCGGTTAACCCCTTTAGATAAGGGCACTGAATATTGGCTCCCGTGTTACCAGATTTAGGAGCCTATATTATGTGTGCAGTGCTGAAAACCACTGTTGTGCTTCTAACTTTCCCCACCCTAAATCTGCATCCATAGCAACCCACCATGTAGGATCCTAACAAAGCTAGTCACCTAAATGTAGGAACCCACTTCTACTTAATTTCCAAAGGGGCCTATTTAGGGGTCTAACCCCCAAAGTTAGAAGCCTAACTATTTTGGAGATTGATTCCATAGTATCTTTCAGGAAAATATTTCTCAAGCCATTCATGGAGTACCCCAGCCAGTCTGGCTTTGGGATATCCATAATGAATATACACGAGATAGATTTGCATCCAGTGGAAGCAGTACATGCAAATCTCTATTCTACATACTGACGGAGTACATCCTGAAAAGCAGACTGACTAGGGGGGTATACCAGGAACGACGTGAGAAACACTGTTTCGGAACATTGTGTGTCACAATAAGAAACTGAAAGCGGCAGTATGACATAATGACAGTATCTTTTCCCCTGTTGCAGGCTGTGGCAATCCTGACGGCTACGTATCCTGTGGGGCACATGCCATATGGCTGGTTAACAGAAATTCGAGCCATCTACCCTGCTTTTGACAAGGTGACCTCTCATGACATACTAAATGATGATAGCACGTTGTTTCCATTGGTTTGGTATAGATACGTGGTACATTGCACATCGTCCTGAAGTTTTGTTATTTTCTGCCCAAACTGTGGAAGCACAATTAAGAGGGATGGATCTCTGTTTACCAAATATTTTTCCTATAGGCACAAATCGGAGAAAATCTTTAGCAAATAGTCCCATTCATTAGTGCACATTTTCCCTCCCTTTCTTGATTTATTGTTTTCGGGCCCAATATTCAGCAGCGGTGGCTAGCCCTTCTAAAGCCGTCGCTGCTGAACCTAAGACCCGGATATTCAATGCTGGGACCGTATCCGACCACTGGCATTGAATATCGGGTTATCCGGATAGCGTTGAAGCTAACCCAGCAGTGGCGATATTCAGCCATTGCCTGGTTAACTTCGGTGGCAAAAGTCAGGACAGCTTTTAGTGTGCCTATCTTTCGTCACTGAGGGTAACTGGGCAGAGGCTGAATATCTCCACTGCATGGTTATCCCCAGGTGCTCTCTCACTCCACCCCTGGAACACCCCAATGCTAGCCAACTAGCATCAGGGCGAACAGCAGCAGCAGCTGTGGATATTCGGTGGCACTAACCGAGTTTGTGCTGCTGAGTCTCCCGGTCAGCGCGATTAATGCGGTTAGTAGGTCTGCTAACGCATTAATCGCACCAAGTATCAGGCCCTTTATTCTTCATCTGATTTTGTGTAAAACATGTGAACAGATTAAGGCCGGGTGGTTCTTGCCTGTGCTGTGCTTTGCCATGCCATGCAGAGGAACCTGGCTTTGATCCCAATTCAGATCTTCTGCCACCCCCACCCTCACCGGCTCAGGCATTGGCGCAGTGCAGACGGCATTCACAACACTGGAGAGGGAATGGTCATAGTCATCGCAAAGTGGTAGGGTTTTGTGGCCAGATTTAGGACCCACAATTTCAGGGTTCTAGAAGGAGTTCTGGTGTTTGCCCCCAACCAAAGACCATCATTGCAACAACTGGACTAAAGTAAGCTGAGAGCGGATATAAAATACATGGGAAAAATTCCAATGAGGGTTCTTGGCAGTGGATTCCAGTCCTGGTCCCAGTAGAACTGGAAGGCTAAAAGAGCAGCAAGAGGAAACTGTCAGGTCAAAACATCCTCAAACAATGTATTGAGGAGCCACCATATCGGTCATAAGCAAGTTGCATAAGCCCAGAGAGATAGCAAGCAGCTTTCTGCTGTGTTGTGACTGTACAGAGGGTAGGTATTTGCTTTTCTTTGCTTCTTCCTCTCTGTTTGACCCACTACAGCTCCTCTAGCAGTGCTGTTCCAGCCCGGACCTATAAGCCGAGAATGTTCATTGGTTTACACCAGCCCATGATAATTTGATAGCTGCTGTTTCCCACTAGAGTGGCCTGTGCATGGGCAGAGTATGTCCATATTGGGCACTTGCCACAGCACTGAAGGAACACTAAGCAAGCTCAGAGGTTCAGATTCTGGCCTGGTACAGTCCCTGTTTCAAGTTTGCAGTTAATTTGGTAGGTGTTATGTGTAGTACTTCTTTACCTTATGGTTGTGGCATCATACAGAGAGTTGGGCAGGCAGAACCAGTTGTTTTCTTTCTCATACCTCATGCCCAAAGCAGCATTTGGGAACACCCTGGTGCAGTCAGAAGATATCGACCTAAGACTACTACTACTACATATTATTTGTATAGCGCTTCAAGGTCTATGCAGCGCTATACATATAGATGTAAGATACAGTCCCTGCTCATCAGAGCTTACAGTCTAATGAAAGACCTGTTCAGTTGCATTTTACAGCTCACTTTTCTAATGCTACTCTGACTCCCAGCCTCATTCATTTGCCCATCTCTATTAACCTGCAGCTTTAGGGCATAGTCAGGAATACATTTAAGATTTTGGTGCCCATAGGCAAGACCAGACAACAGATCCCAGAGAGCAGAGGAGGGGTGGTAATAGAGAGGATTAGAGAAAAGCAACAGTGGCACCCCTTTGAAGCAGCACATGCAAATGGCCCTGGCGTAATTGGGATCAGACCCCTTTTGGCCTGGGTATTTGGCACCTCTAGAGAATTTCCTATGCTGCATATTGCTGAATTTGGGCATGGCTGCAGTAGACAGTACATTAACTTAGCGGAGGTAATTTATTTACCTAGTGGTTCCTGAAAGTGGTAATGAGATACATATGGAAAGCTGAAGCCCTCATGAAACAAGTGAAGGAGCTCAGAGAAGAGGTGGCGAGGCTGAGAAGCATTCAAGATAGCGAGAAGTACATTGATGAGATGCTTCTTGAAACATCCAAGCTCTCCAGCAGAGGTGAAGATGGGAGGCTTCAGAATAAAGAGAGTTGTACATGAGTCCCCAGAGCCTGCAGAATCAACAATCCAACTCCTCCAGCCCTTGAATTGAAGAACCAGTATGTAGCCCTGGAAGCAGAGGAGGTGAAAGCATCCCAGGAGAGGGAAGAACCAGAGCTCAAGCATCCCAAAGTTGCGGAATCACTAACCACAAAGAAGCAAAGAGTAGTGATAGTGATTCTTTTCTGAGGGGTACTGAGGAGTCCATCTGCCAACCAGACTTGATGTCCAGAGAGGCGTGCTATCTGCCCAATGCCAAAATCCGCGATGTTACGGAGAGTTTGCCGAGACACATCAAGCCTACTGACCATTCGCCGATGTTGCTCATACATGTCGGCACAAAGAATACTACTAGATATCTCTCGAGTGTATCAAAAGTGGCTTCATGGCTCTGGGACAGAGGGTGAAGCAGATGGGTATGCAGGTGGTGTTCTCTTCAATCCTCCCTGTTGAGGGTAAAGGCTGAGGCAGAGAAGCTCGCATCCTGGAGATGAATGCATGGCTGTGTGGATAGTGTCATTGACAGCGTTTTGGTTTCCTGGAGGATGGGATGATGTTCCAAGGGTTGCGGAGCAGAGATGGCGTCCATCTGTCCAAGAAGGGTTGAAGTGTCTTCCCCAGCAGACTGGCTAACCTACTGAAGAGTGCTTTAAATTAGATTTGTTGGGGTTGTGTGAAGAAAGCCCCCAGGTAAGTGAACGATTAAATACCTCTGCAGAAATTGGTAAAAGGGGCAACATCTGGAAAATGGTGTGTATAACTGCTCCTAGCATCGTAAAGAAGATCCCCGATGTTGAGGCTTTAATGGAAGAGGCTGACTTGGATTTAGTGGCGGTCATGGAGACATGGTTCACGGTCAACCATGACTGGGATGTAATTATACCAGGCTATACTTCATTCAAGAAGGACAGGATAGGAAGAAGGAGAGAAGGAGTGGCACTGTATATAAAAAATAATATTAAAGCTATAGAATTACAGGGCTTAAAAGGGAGCGAAGAAGCACCGTGAGTTAAGCTAGAAAGAGGAAAAGAAAGAGGGGGTCTGTATATCACACCTTTTGCAATGGTGTGATATACAGACCCCCCTCGCAGGAGGAAGAGGTGGACGGAGAGTTAATTGAAGACACACACAGCATTGCTAGGAAAGGGGAAGTGCTACTGATAGGGGATTTCAATATGCCAGATATTGATTGGCACATCCCTGCTACAGTGTCATCTAGAAGTAGGAGATCCTGGATTCTCTACAGAGAGAACTCTTCCAGCAACTGGTAACAGAACCCACATGTAAAGGGGCCATACTGGACTTGGTGCTTACCAATGGGGAAAGAGTTTCTGATGTTATAGTGGGAGATCATCTCGCATCCAGTGGTGTGGTTAAGTATTAGGACTAGGGCTGATAAAATCATTTAAAAGCGAGGGTCTTAGACTTTAGGAAAAGTAACTTTTCCAAGATGGGACAATATCTCAAGGAGTCTTTAGCAGGATGTGAACAACTGGGGGATATAGAAATGCAATGGAAATTGCAAAAGGTCCAGAATGCGGCTGTACTTGTGATTTCGGGACACAGGCGTAGAGTCTGTGGCAGATGTGCTTTATCAACTTCATTGGCTCCTGCTGGAGCAATGCTCGGTGTTCAAACTTCTCCTGGGTACCTTCAAGGCCCTGCAAGGCCAGGGGCCGGGTTACTTGGCAGATGTGCTGCATTGGTATCAGCCAGGTCAAACACTGTGGCCGAGCCAGGGTCACGTTTTGGTAATTCCTGGCCCCCAGCAGGTTCGACTAAAGAAATGACGTGAGAAGTGCTTTGCTGTAGCAGCCCCTTCCTGGTGGAACCTGCTACCGATTTCATTGCAACAGGACAGTAGTCTGTTGGCCTTTTGGAAGGCCTTGAAGACCTTTCTGTTCCCTCGGCTACAGCGGGGAAAGTGAGGGACTGGACAAGGCAGGCAGGTTGTTGGTTGATATGGGACTTTAATTTGCTCTGTTAGGGTTTTAGTTTGTTTTTATTTTCTATGCCACCTTGAATGCCTTTGGGCACTTTGGCAGGATATAAATGTTTTAAAATAAACTAAACTGAAAGGGGATATTTTAACGGCAACAATCCTTTTTGTTAGAAAGGTAAACGAATGTAAAAGGCAAAGGAGGCCACTATGGTTCTCAAAAGAAGTAGCTGAAAAGATGAAGAAAAAGAAGAAGGCCTTCACAAAATACAAGACAACACAGAGAGAGGAAGACAAGCATCTATATTTGAAAAACTTAGAGAAGCTAACAAAGTAGTCAGGAAAGCAAAGATACAAATATAAGAAATAGCCAATGCAATAAAATGGGGGAATAAGACATTTTTCAGATATGTTAGTGAGAAGAGGAAGGTCAAAAGTGATATTGTCAGACTCAAGCGTGAAGGGGAGGAATATGTAGAAGCTGATGAGGATAAAGTGGAATTGCTTAACAAATATTTCTGTTCTGTGTTCACAGATGAAAGCCAGGAACAGGACCTCAGAAAACACCCACAAATAGGAGCAGAAGTGTTGGGGATCTTGAATGATTTTCAAATGACTGTGTTCGTGAGGAACTTGCTAAACTGAAAGTAGATAAAGTGATGGGACCGGAGGGGATACTTCTGAGAATATTGGAGGAACTTGGGGACATTCTAGCGCCTCCACTGTGACCTTTTCAATGCTTCTTTGGAGTCAGGAGTGGTCCCAGAGGACTGGAGAAAGGCACATGTGGTCCCTTTACACAAAAGCAGAAGTAAGGAAGAGGTTGAAAAAACAGTCTGGTTAGTCTAACCTCTGTGGTGAACAAAAAATTAGAAATGCTGCTGAAAGAGAGAATAGTGAGGTTTCTGGAGTCCAGCAGATTACAGGATCTGAGGCAGCATGGATTCACCAGAGGCAAGTCTTGTCAGACAAATCTGATTGATTTCTTTGACTGGATGACCAGGGAATTGGACCAAGGGAGAACCCTAGATGTGGTGTACTTAGATTTCAGTAAAGCCTTTGACACCGTTCCGCACAGGCGACTTATAAATAAATCGAGCACCCTAGGGATGGACCCTAATGTGATTGACTGGGTTAGAAATTGGTTGACTTGGAGGAAACAAAGGGTACAGAGATAGAGCTTGGTAGACGGGTGGGACTGTGATCAGAGGAGCAGGTAATCAATTTGGAGGAGAAGAGAGGAGAAGAGAAGATTTGCAGTTTCCTCCTCAGTGATTTCAGAAAAGGAAGAAAGGGTGACATAAGGTGAGGGAAGGATTTGTAATTGAAGAGGTGGGGTGGGGGGAGGAGGGGGAGGGGGAAGTTGACCTTTGGAGAATTCAAGGTTAATCTTTTGTTCTCCAGGAACAAGCAGGAAGTCAATCCTCACTTATGGGGTAACATCGGCACCGACTGAGCCTGTGTGGAGCAATTCCCCAGCTTTTCTGCATCTGGCCGTGGTTTTTTCAAGTTGCACCGGTCCTCTTCCTCTTCCCCTGCTCTCCCTTTTATTCCTTGAGCAAGGGGATGTCCTTTCCTTAAGTTTTTTCCCTGTTGTGGGCTTCGTGCCATTTTTTTCTTTCCTAACTGCTGGCTACAAAGGTCTTCGACTTAGCGGGGGTCTTTTTTGCCCCCATGTCCACCAGTTTTAAAAAATGTGACAGATGCTCCAAAAACATGTCGCTCACAGACACCCATGACTGTTGTCTTCTGTGTCTTGGGGCCGACCATGACCCGGAGCTCTGCTCTCTTACAAGAAAATGTCTGTCAAAGCCCTGCTCAGTCGTAAGCAGAGCTCCGATGACATTTTCAGGAAGGTGGCCCTGGAATCCTCGGCAGCACCCTCAGTCGTCCCTCCGCTGGTGGGATCCTCCGCTTTGGTTCCACTTTCTCAGCGGCACTCTGACCAGGGGTCAGAAAAAGAAGAACTCAAAGTCGTTGTTGGGAGCTCTGGATAAGCGTGAGCGCTCCTGCACTCGATCGCTCAGCCCCCCATGGCGTTCCCGAGAGTTGGACAAGCAGCAGCCTCAAAAGGTGAATCGTACAGATACAGAGGCCTCCGGCGATGGCGCCCCCATCTCCTGAGGGTTGTTCCAGTGAGGACCCCATCTCCTCCTCCACGCCAGACCCGTTCACCCCGGTGTCGGCATCGCAAGATCCCACGTTCGCGTGGGAGTCTCGAATGCTGGCACTGGAGCGCAGCGTTTCTGCCTTCTTAGCTGCCCAACAGGCGCTTATGCCCAGCATGGCTGGCCCATACCCAACCCATCCTGGAAATCCCCGAAAGCCACGGGCCTCATGAGGGTCCTCGGCGTCGGTCTCGCTCGCTTTCCCAGTCCTCGGGAGCACAATCCTCCAAGGTCTCTGGCTCCAAGCAGACCTCGGCCTCTGGACAGGGCAACCTGCCCGAGTCGGACTCCTGCTGGGACCTCTTGGGCTGGGAGTCAGATGGGGGTTTCTTCCCCAGAGATCCATGCCCACAGGGACCTCCCTTCGGACCCGTCCCCACCCGCCTATCAGAGGTATTTGCCGCCCAAGGACACATCATTCCTGGCGTTCATGCGGGACATGGCACAGGCCCTCAGCCTGGCTACACAGACTGAAGAGGAACCGCGGGCCGAGGAGCTCGATATTCTACAGTATGAGTCCCCGTCTTGGGAGTCTCTTACTGTTCCGGTCCCCTCTATCTTGTCAAGACTACTCCTCTGCGTGGCGGCGGACGGCATCGGGGCCCGATGCTAGGCATGGCTCCAGTCTTCGGACTTGGAACAGTGGGTCCAAGAGAAGCTCCTGGACGTCCCTTGCCTTGGCGAGCAATTGTTCGGTAAACCAATGGAGGATAAAGCCGCTGAGATAGAAACGGAGTTCGTGACTCAAACTCATCTCTCGCACAAAACCTCCTCCCTCCCTAGAAAGAAGCAGCTGACCAAGAAGCTGTTCTTCCAAAGGAAGGGGCTTCCTTACCAGGGTTGCCCACCTTTCCCACCTACCGCTGCACCAACCCCCAGCACGCAGGGGAAGGGAGGTGCACACAGCCACCGCAAGCCGAAAGGGCCTAAGGCCCAACCCCTGGCACCACCCCAGCCAGCGCAGGAGTTCTGATGCCGTCGGCATAGCCTCTCGCCCCCCCCCCCAGCAGCTCCTCCGTCAGTGGGAGGACGCCTGTCCCTATTCGCCCCAGAGTGGGCGTCGATCACATCGGACACCTGGGTCCTCATGGTGATCCAAGACAGATACCGCCTCCGCCTGAACAGGCGCCCTGCTCCTTTCTCCTCAGCAGAGCCTGCTCGGCTCCTTGTGCACCAGACCTTCTTGCAGTGAGAACTGTCCAACGTCCTCGTCCGTGGTCGAGAAGGTACCACGGCACCTTCGGGGCAGGGGTTCTACTTTCTCGTCCTGAAAAAAACAGGAGACCTGCGCCCCATCCTCAATCTCAGAAACCTCAACAAGTTCCTTGTGCGGGAGAAGTTCAATATGTTATCGCTTGGCATCTTGCTGCCCTTCTTTCAGCAGGGCGATTGGCTATGCTCCTTGTACCTCAAGGATGCTTATGCCCACATCCTGATTCACCCGCAGCACAGGCAGTATCTGCACGTCAGGGTGCAGGGGGAACACTACCAGTACAGAGTGCTCCCCTAAAGGCTTGCGTCCGCATTGCGGGGCTTCGCAAAGTGCCTCTCTGTGGCCGCTGCCTCCCTCAGTGGGCAGGGCATACCCGTCTTCCCTACTTCGACGACTGGCTCATCATGGGGTCTGCGATCAGTGAAGCCTGTCTGGCGGCATCAAGCACGATCCTTCTTCTCGAGCGCCTCGGCTTCCTGGTCAACTACTCCAAGTCCCACCTCGAGCCGGTGCAGACTCTGGAGTTCATCAGCGCACGCCTCGACGCAGTGCAGACGACCGCCTTCCTTCCCATGGACTGAGCAGACCGCCTTCGGGCCATGGCGTCCCAGGTCCAAAACAGGGCTTGGGTTACGCCATGGGCCATGCTGTGCGTCCTCAGACACATGGCCTCCACCGTCCATGTATTCCCTCACACCCGCATGCACATGCGGACAGCCCAGTAGTGCCTCCGGACACAGTGGAGCCAGGCCTCCAGCCGCCTCTGGTACCCTATCCAGGTCTCCCACAGTCTCCACGACTCCTGAGTTGGTGGCGGGACCCCCGCAGTCTCCTTCGGGGAATGCCCTTTCAGACCCCGCAGCACGAGCTCATCCTAACGACAGATGCTTCCCTGGTGAGGTGGGGAGCCCACTGCGGCTCATTGTGCACCCAGGGGCAGTGGTCGCCCGAGGAGTCTTGGCAGCAGATCAACCTGCTCGAACTTTGGGCGGTCCGATGGGCCCTGCAGGTCTTTGAGGGCTATCTGAGGGGGACGTCGATGCTTGTGCAGACCAACAACAGGGTAGCCATGTTTTACCTCATCAAGGAGAGACGATCATCCTCTGCTCCTTTGCGTCTCACCGAGGGATAGCCCTGTGGGTGGTCTACCTCCCAGGCCAAGATAATGTCCTCGCGGACAGGCTCAGCAGGATCCTGTGCCCACATGAGTGGTGCTTGGATCCGGAGGTCACCGGCGGCTTGTTCCATCGGTGGGGGACCCCATCCATGGACCCGTTTGCCAGTCCAGCAAACGTGCAGCTTCCCTGCTTCTGCAGCCTGGTTCTGCACCTGAGCAGGGTAGCTCCGGATGCGTTCCTCTTGAGCTGGACCTCCGACCTTCTTTATGCATTCCCTCCTACTCCTTTCTTTGCGAGGACCCTCCACAAAGCTCAACGGGACCAAGCTTCGGTGATTCTCGTGGCCTTGCAGCCTTGGTTCCCGCTTCTGCTCTAGCTCGCATCCGAGCCCCCAGTCCCCCTGGGCTGCGCCCCGGACCTGTTGACGCAGGAGGAGGGTCGGGGGTTTTACCCAAACCTGGCCTCGCTGTCTCTTGCAGCTTGGTGGCTGAACAGGTTGCCTTAGCTCTGCTGCATCTCCCGGAAGATGTCGAAGAGGTCCTCCTCGCGTTGAAGGACTCAATGAAATGGACGTACGCCTTCAAGTGGCGGCGTTTCTCAACCTGGGGCTCTGAGCTCCAGATCGACCCATTCTCTTGCTCTACCCGGTGGGTCCTCCAGTACCTCCTCAACCTCTCGAGGTCCAGGCTGAAATCCAGTTCGGTCAGGGTATACCTGAGCGCCATTTCAGCAAATCATCTCCCCATCAAGGGAAAATCCCTCTTGGGGCAGCCCTTGGTCTCTTGCTTTATTCGAGGTCTATTGCTTTCCAAGCCTCCCATCTGGCCTCTGCCGGCGGAGTGGGACCTCAGTGTGGTGCCGATGCAGCTCATGCGAGCGCCCTTCGAGCCAATGGTGACATGCTCGCTTCAGCATCACCAAGTCAGTGAACTTCAGGCCCTCATGGCTGAGGCCCCTTACACCACGTGTTACAGGAATAGGGTGTTCCTCCACACCCATCCCAAGTTCCTACTGAAGGTGGTCTCGGATTTTCATCTTAACCAGGAGATAGTCCTACCGACCTTCTTCCCGAGACCCCATGCCGACTGCAAGAGGGCTCTTGCTTTATATCTGCAGCGCACCCAAGGTCATCGCAAGTCCGATCGACTCTTTTACCACCCCTATTGCCTGGGGCAGGCAGTCACTAAACGCACCATCTCCATCTGGGTGGCAGACTGCATCACCTTCACCCAAGCAGAAGTGGCGCCCCACTGGGTCGGCTGGTCACCGCGCACGGCATCCGAGCCAAGGCGGCTTCGGTGTCTTTGCTGCACTCACTGCCTCTATCGGACATCTGCTGAACGGCAACCTGGTCTTCCGTGAACACTTTTTCTGCCCACTACTGCCTGGAAAGGGAGTCCTGCCGGGACAGTGCCTTCGGCTAGGCTGTACTCCATAATCTGTTCGGGGTATGAGCAACTCCTGCCCTCCAACCCTTCTTCGACGGCTATCGAGAGCTTCCCCCGGGGACCCATAGACTCGGGCTCCTTCGGGCATCGACTTCTGCTCACGGCCTCGTGGAGCCGTTTTTGAGTTACAAGCTCGGTAGTCTGTAGCTGGGGAGTCCCATAAATGAGGACTGACTTCCTGCTTGTTCCTGGAGAAAGCATAGTTACTCACCTGTAAGGTGTTCTCCAGGGACAGCAGGAATCAGTCCTCACTACCCTCCCACCTCCCCTGAAGAGTTGCTATTTTTGTCCTTCCCTTGCCATCTGCTTAGTAGGGTTTTAGCTTGGGAACCTGACTGAGCAAGATGGCACCTTTGGGCGGGAAGAGGACCATGCATGCATGGCAGCAATCCCAAAGGCTTTCTTTGAAAGCTGGGGAATTGCTCCACGCGGGCTCCGTCGACGCCGACATCACCCCATAAGTGAGGACTGATTCCTGCTGTCCCTGGAGAAAACCTGTTACAGGTGAGTAACTACGCGGACTTCATCATGTAAATAGTCAATCAAGGTCTGGGCAGAAAGTGAAGGAGGGAATGGGGAAGGAGGGACCTTGACGATAGAGTTGAGCATAGCAAAGAGACGGCGAGGGTCAGAGGCAAGAGAGTTAATCGGATGGACATAAAATGTGCCCAATTTTCAAAAGGCATTTACATGGTTTACAGCCCAGTAAACCATGTAAATGTCTTAAATGGGGACATTAAATGGTACTTACATGGTTAGTGCCATTGACTATCCCTTACTAACTCCCCTACATGCCCCGATGCTATTTGGTTAGCATCGGGGCATGTTGGGGGCATTCGGAGTGGAGGTGGCAACAAGCGGTAACCAGGCAGCAGCAATATTGCATGCTGCCTGGTTAGTGATCTACGCCTTAAAGATAGGTGAGGGAAATCTTCTCCTATCTTTAAGGCGCAAGAGCTAACTGGGCAGCATGCAATATTGCTGCTGTCCGATTAGCTACTGTAGCTTCCGGTGTCTGCGACGATCCCTGGATATTCAATGCCGGGGCCACATATGACCCCAGCATTAAATATCTGGGGTTAAGGGTTGGCAGGCAGGACTATGCACCGTAGGGGCGCATAGCCTGCCCAACTCAATATCGGTCCCAGTACACTTGCTTGTCGAGTACTATGGCTGACTGGAAAGAGGTTAGCATGAATTTGAAATGTAGGCAGTCAGCAAGAGTATGTGATTTAAGCCAAAGATGCTCACTGAGTGGGCACAGGAAAGTAGGTAGGGGGTAGTTGAGGACAGCCAGGGTCGAGGTACAGTACACCTCAGAGGGCATGGAATAGAAAGGAGCCAGTGCATCCAGAGCAGAGCAGAATATAGTGTTATAGGAAGATACTGCTTCATCAAGAGACTCGGATGATATAGTGGAGGAAAGAGGTGAAGGGCAGTGGAAAGAGCTGAAGGGTTGATAGTGTGAAGATTCCTAAACATGTTGGTGGAGATGGGGCGATAGCAGGATGGGTGGTGGTTAAGCATGAAGGTTAGTAGGTGATAAATAAGGGAAGGACTGAGGTAGAGAGGTTTGAGGGTGGGCAGTTAGAGAAGAAGATAAAGTCAAGGCAGTGGCCATGCTGGTGAATAGGAGTGGTAGAGCACAACTGGAGGTTGAATGAGATGGTTAGGGAAAGGAGCTTTAAAGCATAAGGCCAATTTTCTCAATGGAGAAAGGTGATAGTGGAGTACCCCAGAGGTCTGTGTGGGGCCTTCTGCTTTTTAACATATTAATAAATGACCTAGAAATGGGAATAACGAGTGAGGTGATCAAATCTGCAAATGACACAAAATTATTCAAAGTTATTAAAAGACAAGAGGATTGTCAAAAATTTCAAGAGGACCTTGATAAACTGAGAGACTGGGTATCCAAATGGCAGATGACATTTAACGTGCAAGTTATGCACTTAGGGAAGAACAACTCAAACTATGCAACACAATGCAAGGTTCCACATTAGGAACCAGGATCATACCAAGCTAGAAATGTGCCCTGTGCGACAATGAATCTGGTGCCCCCCTACACTCAGCCATGTTCAGTAGTTCACTCCTTCTGAGCTTCCAGGAAGTCCAGTGATGATATCAGCACCCCCTGTACAGCCGCACCGCTTGCACAGCCCTTGGCACAGTCCTGTTAGGAATCACCACCCAGGATAAGGATTTAGCCATCATCATGGATAATACCTTGAAACCCTCGGCCCAGTGAGCAGCGGCAGCCAAGAGAGCAAATAGAATGCTAGGCATCATAAGGAAAGGAATGGAAAATAAAACAAAGAATATTATACTGCCTCTGTATCGTTCCATGGTGTGACTGCACCTTGAATATTGTGTGCAATTCTGGTCACAGTATCTTAAAAGGATATAGCGTTATTAGAAAAGGTACAGAGAAGAACCACCAAAATGGTAAAGGGGATGGAAGGATACCCCTACGAGGAAGGACTTAGAAGGTTAGGGCTCTTCAACCTGGAAAATACCTGGGTGAGAGGAGATATGATAGAGGTCTATAAAAATAATTATTATAATGAATGGAATGAAACAGGTATATACTGGCCATGCTCTCAACACTTACCATCAAGCAGTTGTACCTAACACTCGTTGATTTTGTTAGGAGCCAAAACCTAGCGCTCTGTAGGAAAAGGGCCCCTAATGTTGTACCTGAGGCAATGGAGGGTTGAATGACTTGCCCAAGATCACAAATAGCAGCAGTAGGATTGGAAGCTGGCTTCCTTGGTTCTCAGTACCCTGTTCTAATCTTTAGGCTACTCCACCACTCTGCACATGAGGATCATTTCCCTCACTCAGTCTCCTAGCCATCAGCCGTACAGGCCTGACTGCATTCTAAGCCCCATTTTGCACAGGGCCTCTATGTGGGAAATGGGATGTCCAGATCGGGATGTTTACAGTGCCTCTAGTATTTTACAAAAGGCTGTGCTGAGCATGTAAAACGAGTATGAGAACACCAGCAAAACATCTATTTGCTGGCATGTACAGCAGGAGCATCGATTTCATAAAGGAACATGGTCAAAAAACACAGCAGCATTACTTGGAGCGTACACAGGGCAATGCCAGTAAATACACATGTAAGTGCCTGATCTCAGTCAGGAAAGGGGACAACGAGCAGGGCCATTAAATTTGCAGATGACACCAAACAATTCAGAATTGTTAAATCACATGCTGATTGTGAGAAATTGCAAGAGGAACTTGGGAGACTGGGCACCCAAATGGCAGATGAAATATGAAGTGGCGTTTTAGAAAGGACTTCCAAGTCAAATTCAGGATGTGCGGGGCAGAAGGCTCAGGAAAACACCAGGGGCATCTATGTTTCCAGTGAAGTTTAGTAACACAGACCCCCTAGACGTGGACATCTATGCTGCCAGCCACAGACAACCCTCTTAGGAAAGTGTGGGGTGGGGACGTCCATCTCATTCAAGCTAGGAGGCTATGTCCAGCGGTGTAGCAAAACAAAGATATGAACCCCCATTCCCTGTCAGGGTTCATTGCCAGATTGTAAAATAAAGGGGGTATTAGTGTAGCTCCTTCTCCACACCCTTCAAATATTTGCCTGACAAAATTATCACTTTTCAGATGCCTGTTAGTGTCTGGAGCAGGTATAACCTTAGACACAACTCTGGAATTCCAGCCTGTTTCTGAGAACCACCCTGGCCACATCTCTGCCACGATCCCTTTCAGACTTGCACAACCTCAGACTCAGCTTCAAAAATGTCTCTGGAGATGTCTCCGTGCTTTGGACATCTCTATGTCTTTTTTCAGACATCCAAAGCACGAATAGGGCTTCTAAAATAACCCCCATAATCAGACATTTCAAATTATGCCCTGCCTGTCCTGCTGAAAATTGGGGTCATTATGTTTCTCTTCCCTCCTGTTTGGCCCTGTAATAGTCCATGTGAGCAGATAAGGTTCAATAGCTAATCTTAATATACAGTCACTAGATAGACACTTTGAACAGCTTTTCAGTTTTTTTCAAGATTTCTTTTTGACTATATATATTTGAACCAAATGTTTGGGCTGATCCCTCTTGGCTGAATAGAGATCCAGTTTGTGCTTGTTATTACAGATGTCTCTGGCCTTCCTCTTAGGTCATCAATGTTACACAAATTTGTAGGGTAATTTTGTGGCCATCTGTGTCTGATGCTAGTGATTCACTCTGAGTAGGCTTCTGGTTAAACAAGGTGAGGTTTCCCTGGATTTCATCCAGTCAGGCAAAGACAGTAAAGATGCTCTTCAAAGACAGTGAGCTAAGAGTGTGCTGGAAAGTACCGCCCAAGCCGTACAGAGTGCCAGCTTTTCCTGCCATCAGTACCATCTGTTTCTGAGGCTCTGCCATAAGCAAGAGGCATTGGCAGAACAAAAAGTGTGGAAAATAAACTCATAGATAAAGTATTGCTTTCTCCGCTGATGAATGAGTGGCAATAAAGCAGACCTAATGACTGAAAACATCTGTTCAACCCAGCAGTTCACTTACCAACATCCAGAAAAGGTTTCAGATAGTCAACAAATTTATATGCATACTCCTCCCGGGGGAATGCTGTACAATATTTTTAAAATTCTGCACACAATATTTTCAAATTCTGCAAAGTTGTGTCTACTTTACATTTGTGAAATAGTGCAACATAAATCACTGCCTTTGTGTAACTAAAATGCATTAGAGAAAATAGTTACACCCTTGTGCATATTAATTGAAACAAACTGAAAAGTAAGCGAAAACTGGAATTTCTATTGAAAATCTTATTAATAGCCATATATTAGTAAATAATATGACCTCCTCTGTTTTTTACCAGCATCTGGACACAATTTGGCATGGAGTTCACTAATTTCAAGCAGTCTGCAACGATTTTTGGGTCCCTGTACCAGACTTAAATCAGAGCTTGAATAAGCTTCTCCTTTGTCGTACAGTCCATTCCACGAAGGTGAAGTTTGCAGATGGACCACAGATTCTCTATTGGTTTAAATCCAGAGAGTTTCTTGGCCAGTCAAGTACCTTTATTTGCTTCTTTTGAAAAAAACTTTTCACCAATTTCGATGTGTGGCATGGGGCAAGATCCTGCTGAAAGATGCCAGATCCATCAGGAAATGTCTTCTCTAGCTCTGGAACAACTCCTCTTTGGAGAACATCAACGTATTGTTGTGAACACACCATTCCCTCTACTGGATGCAAGCTGCCGACTCCATAATAACGGAAACACCCCCAGAACATCTTCTTTTGGGGTTGTTTCACGTTCTGGTTGATGTGGGAATCACAAATCTTTTCTCCAGGTGAACACCGAACATGTTGGTTTCTTTGGCCCTGGACAAAGAAATGACTTTCATCTCTGAATATTACTTTTCTCCAGTCTTTTTTAGTCCACTTTATGTTTCAGTCCCCATTTATAGCGCTTCTCTTTCATAACTTTTGTAAGAAGTTGTTTTTTCAGAGGTCATCGTGCTTTTCGACCAACTTCCAAAAGTCGCCTGCAAATTGTGGAAGAACTGATCGTTATATCTTTCTCTTCTAAATCTCTTTTTAATGCATTGCTTGTCTTCCGAGGGTCTTTTCTACTATCCCTGAGAACATAGTTGTCATCTCTGGTTGTGGTTTTCCTCTTACAACCATAATTTCACTTTCGTTTAGGCGAGATGGATCCTGTCTCCTTTTTAGATTTGATCACACGATTGATGGTTGCGAGACTGACACCTAATATACTTGTTATATACATGTAGGTCTTCCCTGTGTGTTCGTACAGGGTGTTGATCTTTATGCGTTTTCTGGGTGTTGCGTCCATCATGCACAATGGTTGGATTAACAATTAAGAATACACTCGAAAGAAAATCTTGAATAACAGCTATGATCTCTTTCTTATTTCTAAATCCTTCAAAAAGATTGTCAGCTGCTTCAAGAAAACAATCTTTTACAAATTCCCCTTCAGTGAAAGGTTTGCATTTCTTTGTGATCAGGTTGCTGACCCTGAAGGATGCTATTGTTACATTGACCGAATGTGACCTTGGCTTCGCCATCAACTGTTGCTGAGTAGCCAATTTCGATTTAAATTTTTTGAGCTTCAGTTTGCGAATTTCACTTTTGGGTGGAAAATCAGCATCAAACTTATTGCTATGCAGAGCCTTATAATGGCGTTCCAGATTACCCTTTTTGGGCAAGGATACTGGGGCGTTACAAATTAGACAACAACACTTGTCTTTCACCATGATGAAGAAGTAGTCCATTTCCCATTCATCTTGAAAGTGGTAGGTTTTGCTCTTCTTTGGAACACTCATCTTCGTTATACTGGGGTGGCTGGATGAAAGAAGGCCAAATCTGCTAAGTTAGTATAAACACTGACTGCATCTGGTCCAAAACTGTCACTGTCCCAAAGTATTAAAGATCAACAGGAACTGAAGACCTCTGGATGATGTGCAGTACAAGGACTGGAGATGCCAAAACCACACATGCAGATCTAAAAGTAAAAATAAAAATTCATCAAACTGGCACCATTAATCAAATACCACCAAACAATCATCATAAAAACTCAAACACCTGTCCAGCAAACCAGATAAAATCAAATACCGCCAAACAAGTTCAAATACCACCACACGCGAGTTAATAAATTCTACACACAGTGCAGGCAGGGAAAAAAGACAGGTAAAGGATCAGCAGCGGCAGCAAGCCCTCGGCAGACGACCTGCTGGCACAAGCTCTCTCCTAGCGATGGGGCGAGCTGCTGGAGAGATGGAGCCAAGTGGGGCTGGCGATCTACCTTCTGGCCCCTCTGTAATCTACAGGTAGATCGCGATCTACCTGTTGGACATGCCTGGTTTAAGCCATCAAAAAATAGAAAGACTAGAGGACATGCAATGAAGCTACAATGTAACCCATTTAAGATTAATATGAAAATATTTTTTCACTCAACGTGTAATTAAACTCTGGAATTCGTTACCGAAGAATGTAGTAAAAGCTGTCAGTGTAGCTGGGTTTAAAGAAGGTTTGGACAAGTTCCTGGAGGAAAGGTCCATAAACCATTAGTAAAGAGGACCTGGGAAATCCACTGCTTGCCTGGGAAAAGCATTGTGGAACCCACGTGCCTTTTGGGAACCTGCCAGGTACTTGTGACCTGAATTGGCCACTGTTGGAAACAGGTTACTGAGCTTGATGGACCTTGGTCTGATCCAGTATGGCATTTTTTATGTTCTTATGTTCCTCCCTCAGGCCTGACTCCCTCCATTCTCCTTCCCCACGATCTGAACCCCTTCACATCTACTACAAACCCAAATCCCTCCATTTTCTCTCTCCAACTCCCCTAGGCTTACTCCCTCCGATCTCTTTCCTTAAACCAATCCCCTCCACAATCTTCTTTCCCCATAGGGCCTTCTAATCTCCATACTCATCTTCACAGAACCAACAGCATCCATGCTCTCGTTCCTTATCCCATTCTCAGTCACCTCCATTCTCTTTCCCCTCCAAAGCCTAAATCCCTTCACAGTGTCTCTTTTTCCCCTACCCAAGACCCAAGCTCCCCCTTTCTTTCCTCTCTCCAGTCTGATATCTCTCCACTGTGTCTCTCCCTCACCTCTAGGCTTCAACATATCCCACTTCATGCATTCTCCTCCTCCCAGGTCTGACCCTCCACTTTGTCTTCTTCACTAGAGCTAACTCACTGCACTCTTGCTATCTCTGCCACAGGTCCAGCCCATCTGTTCTCTCTTCATCCAAACCTCACCAGCCTTCTTCCCATTGGTGTGCTGTTGTGCTGTTTGTTACAGACAGTGCTGCCACCTCCTGGCCTGCACAGTGGACTGTGATGCCATCTCCTGCTGACTCGGGTGGGCCAATGTGATGCAGCTCTCTCTTTTTGTTGTCACCCACCAACCAGCAGTACCAAATTCTATGCAAAAGTCTTAAATTCTATTTGAGACAGGGGGTTTCTTCTCAGAATCCTCCCAGGAGCGGTATGCATGGTGTGTACAGAATTATATTTAGGAAGAAGACAAGCGGATATGAGGTAGCTTTGTAAAACCATCCTGCAGAGATTATTCAAAATCAGTTTGGTCTAGGTTACAAAGGGCTGGCTATGACGGTCTGTTTTATTCAGTAGCTGTTTATTCGTATGTAGCATCTGCTGCAGTTGCTTCTTCTGGCATAACACATGATGCCTGGCACAGACATTTATGGCTTGATTTATTGGGGTTTTTAAACTTTATTTTGCATCATAGCAGAGGGTGGCTCAGACTGCTGGAAGAGAGTTAGGCTGCCTGACCTGCTCTCCTGAACTACTGTATGTGCAGCTCAGTGTTGGCTTGGAGAGCGGCTTAAATTGTTGTTGATTTGATTCCTGCCGTACTCTTTGGGAGCCGAACCTAGCAACATGCAGAAAGGAGGAGCGGACTTGGCTAGAAAAATCAAAACAGGGTGTTGCAGGCAGCCTGGCAACCAGAATGAAAGCTGAATTAGGAACCCTTCAAACTGGCTAAGGCTGATGGTATTTCCATGCACTGTTTGGGGTCTTCATGGTTCTGTGATAATTCATAATAATTCAGGCTTCGCTCTCCATAAAAAAAACTACACGGAATGAGGAATGAGCTCAGGTTTTCAGACTGTGAAAGAAACGCCCCAGAGCTAAGATTTACATCTTTGAGAAGTAAGACGAGAAGATAAGAAGCAGAATAAAGAGGCCTCTGAGCTAGGATTGCCTCTTTTGCAGCATTTGGCTGTTATACAACGAAAGGTAGCCTGTGATGCACCATCTAGATTAATTTCTGCCAAGACAGCTGGAAAGGCATGGGTTTATCTCTGATCGGGTGCCGCCAGCCTATAATCCTGAAACCGAGTTGCAGAAAGGTTGCATAAGAATCGCAGGAATCCTACGGTAGCCATTCCTAGTCATTTGAAAGCCTACCATCACTTTTAGTCCAGGCTATAAAAGGCAGCTTTACCCTTGTGTTTATAGCCAGCCATTAGACATAATTTCAGCACTGTTGGCAGAAGCATCATTATGGCATCGTTTTAGTCTTGGCTGAAAATAAAGTCTATGCTATAGATTTGGTTCATGGTATAAGGCAAAGGTCCGTAAGGCCAGTCCCTCATGGGCACAAACTGCTCTAGATTACAGTCTATCTACAGTAAAATCAACAAAATTGAGATGCGTTTGCATGCCCCTGGTCTAAAACCAGGAAAATGTGCATAGTTTGGTTGTCTGTAAACCAGACCTGTTTTTTGCCCCCCTCCCCCCCTCCTCCCGAGTGCCTGAGATATGCACCGCTTGTTTACTGGACAAAATGGAATTCAGCAAGGGCAATTGAGACCCTGGGCAATTGTTCTCCTTTCTCAATGCCAAACGGAAACTGTACTGTCTGAGTTGTGATGTTTCATAAATACCCACAGCAAGTGGTAAACGTCACCCTCTATAAAACTATGTCATAGGCAGCCATCGTGGGATCAGTGTCACAAACCACTTCATGTAGAATGTGAGGATCCGGTTGTGTCATGCAGCACCGTGTGATGTTTGAGATTATATGGCTAAAATAGACTTGTGGGGCGACTTCCGGTTTAGCCACGGAGGAGGTGAGACGCGTGTAAGCGAGCTCCCTGACCCGCACCCCTAAAGCGAGGTAGGAGAGGCACCCTCCTGGCCCCCATATCGGCGAAAATGCCTAAGGTAGTGAAGCTGAAGCCGGGCTCTACCATTAAAGAGCTCTATGCAGCCAAGGCAAGCGGAGGGAAGAAAGTGGTAGCGAGTGCGGGCACACAGTCGGCGCCGCCATCTCCGAGCGGCTCTGAAGAGGCGGAGGGAGAGGAGAGAGTGGATCTGCAGCCGGCAGATTTAGCGGCGATCCTCCATGAAATCAGAGATTCGAAGGAAGAGATTGTGGACCGGGTGTGTGGGCGGTTGGAGGAGAAATTTGCAACCCTCGGGCAGCGTCTGGAGGAGGTGGAAAGTCGCGTGAGCCAGACGGAGGATGCCCAGGCCTCAACGGACCGCGTGGTGAGCTCGCTGCAGCAGCAAGTGAGTTGGTTGCACGCCAAAGCGGAGGATATGGAGAATCGTGATAGGCGTTCTAATCTGCGCATTTTCGGCGTTCCAGAGGGGGTGGAGGGGGACAATGTGCTCGAGTTTGTTAAGGATTTACTGGTGACCTGCTTCCCAGATCCCCCCTTCGCGCCGCCGTATGAGATAGAGCGAGCACATCGAGAGCTTCGGCCTAGACCAGAAAGAGGCGCCAACCCACGTGCTCTGATAATTAAGCTGCTGCGCTTCCAGGATCGGGAGCATGTTATTCGGGCAGCCAGGCGCTCTAAGAGCGTGCAGTATAAGGACTGGACTGTGTACGTTTTTCCGGACTTGGCCTCTGAGACAGTGAAGAGGCGGAAAGATTTGCTGCGGTGGCGAGATCAGTTGGCGAAACAAGGTGTACAGATTGCAATCTGGTACCCGGCCCGGATCACGATGGTGGTGAATGGAGTACGGCGGTTCTTTGCTTCGAGAGAAGTGTTGGAGAAACATCTGAAGGTACAGAAGAACTCGCCTCGTGAGAGCACGGCCAGTCGGAGCGGAGAGGGGGACCAGCAGAGAGCGGGTGGAGAGATCGGCGGGCGGCAGAGTCCCGGAGAGTGATGCACTGCATGGAATGGCCTTGGACTGTCAGGGGACTGTGAACTGGTTAAGTGGGTTGGGAGGCTTTGCCTTCAGCAGTGGGTGGGGGGAGAAGGTGGGTGAGTTAGTAGGGGAAGAGGGCGAGAATTGGGGGTGGGGGGAGCGGGAGGGAAAGGGGAAGATCTGTGGGGAATGGGTGCGGGGAGGGGGGCGGGGAGAGGAACGCATTAGCAGGAGAGGGGCTAATGGAGGTCTGTAAACAACAAAAGTGTGACGGGCGGGGGGTGTTTGTTGATCTGGGGGGGAGTTTAAGGGGGGTGCAAGTTGTGTGTGCTGTGGAGGTGCGGGAGATGTGGAAGTCATGGGGGGTTGGCTGGGGAAGAAGGGGGAGGCTGGTTGAGCGTTACAAGGATGATGGGGGGACATAACATTGCATCGTACAATGTACGGGGGATAAATAGCCCTATTAAGCGGAAGCGGATTCTCACGCAGCTGGCTAAACACAAGATTGAGGTGGCCATGCTGCAGGAGACTCACTTAATAGCGGCGGAGCAGGATAAATTGAAAGCCCAAGGGTATGAGCAGCTGTATGGAACGCCGTATAATTCCAAAAAGAGGGGAGTGGTGATACTGGTGCACAAGCGGTTGAAGTTTGTTCCCTTAGCTTCAGGGGGGGATAAGATGGGGAGGGTGGTGTGTGGGTGGTGGGGAGGGTGGGTCAGCAGGAGGTGTCCTTTTTAAATCTGTATGCACCTAACGGGCAGAAGGGTACTTTCTTTCAGAAGGCAATGCGGGAGTTTGCAAAACAGGCCTGGGGGGAGTGGATTGTGGGGGGTGACATGAATTGTGTGGTGGGTCCGGAGGATAGATCCAATTATAAGCGGGTGAAGCATCGCCGGGAGGGGTGGGAGTTGCGGAAATGCATGGCAGATTGGGGGCTGATGGATATTTGGCGGTGGGAGAATCCCGGGGAGAGAGGCTACACTTGTTATACTCCTAGATTGGGGAACTATTCAAGGATTGACATGATTTTTGGGAAGAAGGAACAGTTGGGGGCCCTGGGGAATATACGGCTGCACCCCGTGCTTCTGTCGGATCATGGGTTGGTGACAGGGGAATGGACCCCAGGGGGGGGAAGGGCGGAGAGGCAGTCGGGGGGGTGGCGGGGGAATGTCTCTTTGATTCAGTCCCAGGAAGGGCAGGTGCGGCTTAAGAAGGCCTGGAAAGAGTTTCTGGGGTGGAACGACAACGGGGAGGTCTCAGACGCCACGCTTTGGGACTCTGGGAAGGCTTATATGCGAGGGTTGTTGATGCAGATGGGGAGTCAGCGGAAACAGGAACGGGAAGCACAGAGATGTGAGTGGATGCGGGAGTTGGAGGAGGCGCAGGGGGAGCACAGTAAGACCGGCTCCTCGGCTGCACGCAGGAGGGCGGCAATGTTGCGGGAGCGAGTGAACAAGTTGGATTTGGAGGGGATGGAGAGGCTGATGCGGGCATCCAAGCGATCTTTTATGGAGGGAGGGAACAAAGCGGGGAAGATGCTGGCACGGCAGCTCAAGCAGCGGCGGGAGAGCCGGGTGGTGGCGGAAGTTCGAAATGAGCAGGGGGAGAGGGTGGCGGATAGCCAGGGCATATGTAGAGCCTTTCGGAGGTTTTATGAGCAGCTGTACACGGGACAGCAGGGGGCCTCTCGGGAGCAGATAACCGCCTACCTGGGGGGGTTGCATATACCGAGGGTTAGTGAGGAGCAGGCTATCTGGCTGGGACGGCCTATTGAAGTGGGGGAGGTGCTGAAGGAAATTCGGCGGCTTCCCAGGGGCAAGGCGGCCGGGGCTGATGGCTACCCAGCGGAGTATTTTCATGTGATGCGGGAAGAGGTGGCGCCCCTTTTGGCCCGGCTCTTCTCTGGGTTTCTGCGTGGGGAGGCACTGCCAGAGACGATGTCGCAGGCCAATGTGGTGGTTCTTCCAAAGGAAGGTAGAGACCCGGATAGATGTGAGAACTATAGGCCTATAGCACTGATTAACTGTGACGCGAAATTATATGCTAGAATATTGGCGGGGAGGTTGGAGGGGCTTCTCCCGGGTTTGATTCACCCAGACCAGTCAGGGTTTATTCAGGGAAGAGTAATCACGGATAATGTGCGAAGGGCGGTGGGGATACTTCACTCTGTGAAGGAAGCGCGGCAGCCTGCGGTGTGTGTCGTACTGGATGCCGAGAAAGCTTTCGATAGGGTGGAGTGGGAGTTCTTGTTTGCGATGATGGATAAGATGGGGCTAGGGGCCGGCTTTGTGCAGGGAGTACGGGCTCTTTATAAACGCCCGAAGGCCCGGATCTTGGTGAATGGGCAGTGTTCGGAGTGGTTTGACCTGCAAAGGGGGACCCGGCAGGGGTGCCCTCTCTCCCCTCTGCTCTTCGCAATCGCGATTGAGGCGCTTGCAGTCCGCGTAAGGTCTAGTAAGGAGATTCATCTGGTTCGAATTGGGCGGGGGGATCACAAGATTCTTTTGTACGCGGACGACACCCTGGTCTTTATGGCGGATCCGGTCAATTCCCTACCAGTGTTTGTGGCAGAGTTGGAGGCGTTTGCTGCGGTGTCGGGGTTTAAGGTGAATATGGCAAAAACGGAAGCGTTGGCCCTGGGGGGGTTCAGGAAGGAGGCTCTGGAGAACTTTCCCTTTAAATGGGTGCCGGGGCATTTTAAATACTTAGGGGTCCAAATATCGGAGGATCCTGGGAGATTATATGAACTTAATTATCAGAAGCTGGGGGACCAGATTGGGAAACTGTTGGATAGTTGGAAATCTCTGCAGCTGAGCTGGATGGGGCGGATAGAGGCCGTTAAGATGAGTGTGGTGCCCAAGTTCTTATATCTATTCACGCAGCTGCCGGTGGTGATTCCGGGGGGGGTCATCCGGCGGTGGGAGGAGAAGGTGAGGCGATTTGTATGGGGAGGGAAGAAGGCCAAGGTTAAGATCAGTCAGCTTCGGCTGGCTAAGGATAGAGGGGGAGTTCGGATGCCCTCCCTATGGTGGTACTATCAGGCCGGGGTTCTTAAGGCTTGGAGGGATCACTACCGCCGAGGGGGGGAGGCAGCGTGGGTGGATCTGGAGAGGACGCTCATGGGGGCCTTGTCTTTGACCCAGTGGCTGGACGGGCAGAGGGGAATTCTCCTCGGGGGTCGGGGGACAGGGCATCCCTTCTTGGGGACTATGTGGAAGCTTTATCAGGGGAGGGAGGGGAGGAGGTGGTTTCCTAGCCCAGTGTCGGCCTGGACCAGGGTGCGGGATTTTTTCCCCTTTGGTGGTGCGGGGTGGCTTCAGGGGAAGGTTGAGAAACTTGGGGATTGTCTGGCGTTGGGGGTGTGTTCCCTCAGCGAGCTGGAGAATAGAGTGCAATGCAAAATTCCTTTTTATCAGTATTTCCAAGTTCGGCACTTTCTTACTACGGGGGATGTCCACAGAAGGATAGGTCGGCCCAGTACAGAGATGGAGCTAGCGTTGTTCCGGGGGAATAAGGATAAAGGGAGCATTTCTAGAATCTATAGGGTCTTGTTGGAGGAGGTGGCGGAGTTGGAGGAAGCAGGGGGACAGGGACATAGGGACCGGTGGCATAAATGGGTGGGGGAAGTGTGGGACGAGGATCAGTGGCAGAAGATATATCGGGGCATATATCAGACCACGGCGGTAACCTCGTGGAGGCAAACTCAGTTGCAGATTGTACACGGGGCTTACGTAACACCTAGTCGGATGGTTTGGGCGGGGGGGTCCGGGACGGGTATGTGTTGGCGGGGGTGTGGGGAAAAGGGGGATTTGCCGCACATGTGGTGGGGGTGTCGGGTGATTCAGCAGTTTTGGGGTAAGGTGCAGGAGGGAATGGGTTGGAGGAGGGAGGGTAGGAAGGGTGGAGGGGTGGGGGTGGGGGTAGAGCTGAAGGAATGGGTGTTGGGGGGAGGGGCCCGGGGAGGCAGGGGGCGGTGGGAGCAGAAGCTGGTAGAGAAGCTCCAGTTAGCAGCGCGGGTGGCCATCGCTTGGCGTTGGAAGGGGATGGGAGGGCCGAGTGTAGAGGACTGGCAGAGGAAAGTGGAGGATATGATTCAGTTTGATAGATTGACCTACCGCTTGCGGGGTAAGGAGTGGGAATTCCATAAGGTATGGGATCCGTATTTGAAGGGGGGGAAGAGGGGAGGACGGGGGGGCTTGGAGGGAGAGGGAGAGGAGGGGGTTGGGGGTAGTGGTAACGCGGATTAGCACCATGTACACAGCACACGGGGATTTCTGTTTGATATGTTTGAATTGTTATGTTTGTTGCAGTTCTGAATGTTCTATGGTTTGGGGTTTATTATCTTCTGACTGAAACTTGGGTATTTGTATGGTTTTCGATGAAGGCTGGGGGACAGGTTAATGATGTATGCTTTGGGTGGAAGGAGTCGGTCCGATAGCAACGGTAACGGCTGGATATGTATGCTGTTTTCCTGTCTTGCACATGATTAATAAAAATAAAGTTTAAAAAAAAAATAGACTTGTGGGATTCTGCAAACATGAGATAATTTGTCCCATAGTAGCACAAGATGCTCAAGGTTCTATGTTGAATGATGCTGAGAAGATCAAGAAAAGGTGGAAGGAATATATAGAGTTTTTATATGATAAAGATCAAGTGGACCAACAGCCGTTTCAACCTGTACCTTATGATCGGGAACCATTGGTGATGAAAGAAGAAGTTGAAGCAGCATTGAAAGCCTTATCAAAGAACAAAGCACCAGGCATTGATAGCATTCCCATAGAAGTATTACAGCAATCTGATGCAGCTGTTACCGTACTTACAAGGCTCTGCCAAGAAATATGGAAGACAACATCATGGCCAACTGACTGGAAAAGATCTGTGTTTATACCAATAAAAAAGAAAGGTGATCCAACTAACTGTGGAAATTATCGCACAATTGCTCTGATCCCACATGCCAGCAAGATTCTACTGAAGATTATTCAAAAGAGACTACAACCATACCAGAAACAAGAACTACCTGAAGTGCAAGCCGGGTTCAGGAAAGGGCGAGGAACGAGAGACATCATTGCGGATGTGAGATGGATCCTTGAAAAGACTAAAGAATACCAAAAGGATGCCTATTTGTGCTTTATCGACTATAGCAAGGCTTTTGACTGTGTAAACCATGAGAAACTCTGGGCCACATTAAGAAGCATGGGTATACCAGAACACCTGATCGTACTCTTGCACAATCTGTACATTGATCAAGAAGCAACAGTTCGAACGGAACAAGGAGAAACAGAATGGTTTAAAATAAGCAAAGGTGTAAGACAAGGCTGCATACTTTCCCCCTACCTGTTTAATTTATATGCAGAACAAATCATCAGAGAAGCAGGATTGTATGAAGATAACAGAGGTGTGAAGATTGGTGGAAGACTCATCAACAATCTTCGCTATGCTGATGATACCACATTACTGGCTGAAAGTGAAGATGATCTGAAACATTTGCTTCTCACAATCAAAGAACATAATCTCAAAATGGGCCTGCACCTTAATGTAAAGAAGACAAAGATCATGACAACTGGCATAATCAACAGGTTCGTCGTTGAAGGAGAAGAAATTGAAATCGTGAACAACTTTAACCTACTTGGATCAACTATCAATAAAGAAGCAACAAGCAGTCAATAAATCAGACGACGCATTGCTCTTAGCAGAATGGCTATGAAAGACCTAGATAAGATTCTCAAGAGCAGAGATGTCTCTCTCCATACAAAGATTCGACTTGTTCAAGCCATGGTATTTTCAATAACATCATCTGGATGTGAAAGCTGGACAGTGAAAAAGATAGACAGGAAGAAAATTGATGCCTTTGAATTATGGTGCTGGCGGCGAATACTGCGTATACCATGGACTGCCCGAAGAACAAACCAGTCGGTACTAGAGGAGATCAAACCTAAGCTTTCTTTGGAAGCTCAGATGACAAGACTTCGACTTTCATACTTTGGACACATCATGCGAAGAGAGAGATCATTAGATCATCATGCTTGGCAAGATTTATTTATTTATTTATTTATTTATTTCTCTCTTATATACTGCGCTATTCTGCATCAGTGCGGTTTACATTGAACAAACTGAAATTACATTGAACAGGGCATTATAACTTGGAGATAACTATTTACAGGGAACATGGGCTATGGAGGGTTAAGTGGCTTGCCCAAGACCACAAGGAGCACCTGTGGGACTAGAAACCCCAGTCCTTCCGATAGAAGGTCAACGCAAAAGAGGAAGGCCAGCAATGAGATGGATCGATACAATAACAGCAGCTACGGGTACCAGTCTGTCAACAATGAGCCGTCTGACTCAAGACCGAACACAATTTAGGATAGCTATCCAGAGGGTCGCCATGAGTCGACTCCAACTCGACGGCACTTAACAACAACAACAACAGCATGTCTGTGCCGAGACTGGAAAATTTAAAAAAAACAGGTGAATGGTAACTATTTTTTTAATTGATTATTTCTGTTTGCTATGCCTGCTTTGGAAATATTAGAAGGTACAGGTTTGATGCAATTGAGGGGAATCACAGCCTTCAACTAGTGACTTCATCTATGGTGTGCTTGTGTACTGCATTCTGACTTGGCTAAATGCTTTGTTATTTTATGTAAGCAGGGCCTAAACTAGTTAAAATAAGTCACACCTTTTGACAACCGGTGACAAGGCCACATTTCTAGAAAAGACAGAAGATGAGGCAGTGAGTTATGCCGACAACTTGAAATTTGACTTTGCCCTTACGTTGTCATTAAGAGGTGGTTGAAATATTCCACTTTATCTTTGCTTCCAACACACACCGGACAGATGTCTGTAAGAGATGTCTCATCAACTGAATTTGATTATGCATATGCTATTTTTGTATAGGTGCACTATAAGTCCAAAACGTCGCCTATTTTATAAATGTAACATAGGCGCCCATGTGCCTTTATACAACAGACTCCCAGAACCAGCCCCAATAGCACATAAATGTGCACATACAAATCTACGCCTTCTCTGAAAAAGGTGTGAAAGTTTGCATGTATTCTACATATGTACCTACATATTTTATAAAATATACATGTGCGCACGTCACAAGTCCACCTCCGCTCTGCCTAAACTATAACCACAGGAAAGCCTTTGCGCAGATGGCATAAAAGTAGGCGCGTTCTTTCCCTGCGCCTGCTTCGACACATGTATGCGGCGGCACAGTTTTATACAAGCCCTTTTTTAAATTTAAGACAAGCTTCAGATGTGGAAAAAGCTTCATAGGATTACCTCCAGTAGGACTGCCTGGCACCAGTTTGTGCAGTTATGTGCATATTCATCCAAGCACCAGCCTCCAAATGATTTCAGTTTATGTAATCATCTCTTACATGAACACTGAAAATCCCCTTAGGAGAAAAGGCAGTAAATTAAAAAAAAAACAACAATTGCCATGGAAACTATAATCTCTCAGTCTTCATACAGTCTCACACCTACGAAAGAGTATACCACCGAGTGGAGGAAAACGCTGTTGTTCGAATAAATTGGCACCGTACTAAGATGTGCTATGAAGAGAATAACATGAAAGACAAGGAAAGTGCTTCTGCAAATGCTGTCAACAGCAGTGAAACCTTTATTGATGTATTCTGCACAAATATGGGCTTCAGGCTTCAAGAAAAGCTCGGCGATTGTGTTGCAAGTGCAGAGGATAGCAACAGAAAGACTCGGAAAGCTAGGTAATATGGTATGGACGGGGCATTCAGGGCTGCAAATGGATTTAGTCAAAACAAGAGAGAGCAGGCTGAACAGCAGCATGTTCCAAGGATATACTGAAGGACAGCAAATATAAGGGTTACCTAGACATCTTGTAACCTGAAGAGTCTGAGTCTCAATCTGTCCTTCCTCTCTGCCTTAGTGCCTGATAACACCAGAACAATCTCTCTGTACCGAAAAGTGCAACCTTGCATGTGGAGAGTGAATTTATAACAGGGTGCCTATGCGTGAAGGCCAGGAGAGTCCTTTTTTTTAGGCTGCTATGTGTCTTTATAAAATACTAGGGAAAATCGGCAGAACTTACACCTAAGATGGAAACCGCAAATAATTTCATTTGCTCAGGAGCAGGCGTAAATGTTCACATATAAAGTGAGTGTGGACATGCTTTTTTTTATAAATAGCATGCACACACTCACTTTATATGTGAGCATGTATAAAATCACCACTCCAACCACGCTCTGCCTCTGACTATGCCCACATGGGAGTCACATAAAAGTATGTGCCTTCTTGGTACCGGGCATACTCCTACGCGCATAATCCCAGCAGTCTTTCTGTTAGTGGCCTGTTATATACATAAAAAGGCCTTTACGCCCATAAAATCCTTTATTAAATTACCCCCTTAATGTTTATTATTTTCTGTCACAGTTTCCCAAGTTAAATATCCTCACATGCAACCACTAAAGGTGGGAAGTTGTTCCTTAATTAACAGTAAGTGTTTGTCCCATATACGTAGGGGCCCCCCCTGCTACAGTCGTTTCTGACCCTAAACCGGTGCTACCCTGCCAACAGCAGCAAGGAGGCAGATCAGCTGTTGTCCACCTCTGCTGAGGAAAGGAGAAGCTGGAGCCCATGTGGCAAGTTCGATTAAAGGAAACGGATGAGATTATTCTGCATTGGGCCAGCACTGTGGAATCGGTTGCCCCAAGAGTGAAAGGCAATGTACTTCCTTCTGGATGCAAAAGGGTCATTCTGACCCATGAATAGCGGGGTTGGACATGCAGGATGGACATCCAAACCCCAAACAGACCCTGGACATGATTCTGGAGCCGACCTCCCCACATGTATAGAGGATTTGTGTGGGGAGAGCTGGACAGGACTAGGAAGAAGAGTGCCAGAGGCTCAGAGTGGGAGGAGCAGAGGCGGGATCACGACCCCAGACGTACAGGGCTGTAGCCTGAATAGGCCCTGAACATCCGGGGAGGCCAAGATGGATGGTGGCTTATTCCACCTTGAAGGTGGAATAAGTCCCCCCCGAAGATGGCGATCGGCACCGGCGGACCCCCACAATGAGATGAGCAGCAGCAAAAGGTTCCCCTCCACCCGATCCCGGCCCTAGCAAGCTCCTGTGGGGTCAGGTGGCAGGGAAACGCTGTTTTTCAGAGGTACGGGGAATCGGCGCTCCTGCTGGGTGTCCCAGTGCCATGGCGATGGGATGCTAAGGCACCAGTGCTCCAGCAGGAGCATAGGGAGCGCTAACCGTGCAAGTCGAAGGACGCCTCCCACAGCAGAATCGGGGCATATCCAGCCCGTCCAAGTGCCCTGATTCTGCAACGGCGGGAACGTACAGCTCCCACGGTTGCAGAATCAGATGTTTTTGGGGCATGTCCAATTTTTGGACATCCGGACGGCCCCCCAAACCGAATTGGCCTCCACATAAAACATGGCTGTTCATGGTGGTCTTTGAGTGACCGAGTGGGTGTAATTTTGTGGGGGGAGCAAGTGGCGGGATTTGCTGTTTTACAAGGATATTCTATGAATTATGTTGTGAAGCCTCATTGAGTTTTCTAAGGAAGATGTTGGTGATAATAAAGTGAAGTAATAAATACTGAGCTTAGATATTGAACAGGTGTCGTAGAGAGTGGCGCAATCTCATCATTAGAGGTTTTTAAGATAAGAAGGATAGACCGGATGATAATTCTTGATGTCCCTTCCAGCCCTACTCTTCTGTGGATTTTGTAAAGCTGGGAAAACTCTTTTTGGGGGGGGGGGGGGGGATATTTAGCAACTGCGGCCAGCACTGTGAAAGTGGCTTTCAGCACTTTAATTTAAAACTGGATACTCAGTGCTGGGCCATATCCAACGACTGGCACTGAAGATTGTGTTTGCCCAGTTTGCATTTATGTAATATTCAGCCATTAGCCAATATGCAAAACTGCCTAAAGTTAGGGCAGCTTTTTACCTGTTCTAATTTTAGTTATTTAGCAGCTCAATAACACCGCTGACCACTAGCTACTGGTACCGCCCCCAGAATGCCCCGTTCCAAAACGTTTTAGCGACAGGGCGTTTAACCGGATTAAGAGGAGATATTTTGCTGATCACATTTTAGCCAGTTAGTAGGTCTGGAAACTGCCTCAAATGTTTTGAAAATGCTGCACTTTATTTGTTGGCGGGTCATCGCAGAACTTGCTGTCATGTACAGTTCTAGTAGGAAATTTGAGTTTTTGTAGCTTGTGATACTTTTGGATGGGGGTAATGTGCAAAGAGATCCAGCTGACTAAGTAAGCAGTTACTCAGCTAGACCCCTCGGGGCAAATACTGCATCCCTCAGTCCGACTAAAAGGACACACAAACTTTTCACAACATGCGTCCTTTTAGCCAAATTAAATTGTTGTTGAATTGTCGTGGGGCATGCTTAGATTAGGGAGTAAACAACGCAGGTACAATTGAATTTTCAAGCGTACACATGTGATTTTAACCTCTTCCTCCAACTACAGAAATAGCAAATGCAAAGTGCAAAGTGCAAGTTTCTCCCTGGGAGATGTCTCTAAAAATCAGCTGCAATATGCAAGATTTTGCACTTAAGTAAGTTAGTGAAAATCACCTCGTAAAAGAGTATTTGTGAGCCTGTTTTAAGCCATGGGTTTCTGCGATCTGACACATCTGTGAGCGAGGCTTGTGAAATATCAAAATCTCATGTATTTCAATAGGTTTTCAGTTGGTCTTTTCCAAGGTTGCACACCCCACAAAGACTCTAGAGTAGAACTTGTGAAGTTTGCAGTACATTTTTACAGCTGCCCCTGGAAGGAACATTCGGTCATCTTGGGTTTTGTAGTGGTTCGTGAATAAAATACGCCATTGGTGTGCTGCAGTGAGCAAAGCCGTGAAGATGTAAAAAATGTGACAAGCTCACAAACCTAAGCTCAAACTAAACCGTTTAGACGTTGTGCAGACCAGTAACTGAGCACATGTGTATGCCTTTGATGTGGCGTATTAGGCTGTTAGCTTAACCAGCTTTGAGAATGGCTATAAAATGTGGAGGATCTAAACGGCAATTGCCATGCAATGGGATACAGTAGCATTTCTAGTAGAGAAGCAGTATATATATGTATATTTGTATGTTTGGCGCAGCAGTTTCCTATTGCATCTTTGGGCTTCCAGTGCAGTTGGAATTCACACTAACTAAAGTATGTCATGTGAGCCTTCATCCACAGCTCCCCAAGGGTCGCCCCCACCCTGCCCCTTTTCTTCTCTCTCCACCTTCCTGTCTAACCGAGCTGTCCTGTGACTCTGAGACATTGACCACGATTCCCTTCAGAAGCTGGAACAAGTGCCACATCCACACATTCCTATTCCAAAACGCAATCTTTAATCGCTTTTTAAATTGCTCTGATTTTGCGATATGGCGTTTGCTGCCTTTTGCCTGTGTGTGGCCTGTCTTTCCATTTTGGAATAGGCTTGCCTACGGAGAGGGTAATTTTATAATCTCCCATGCCGTTAAAGCGCATTAGCACTCGCATATGTGGGCCCCGTTTTCTAAAGCGAAGTTCATGTGTTCTTTATGTTATAAATTAGAGGCGTAATGACACGTCTTAACCTAGAGGGTAATGTTATAACCAGGGGTCTAGTTGAAGGCATCCAAACCACACCTATTTTGAACCTGTTTTATGGAAAAATACGTCAGGTGTCCACCATTCTTTATAAAATACTAGCGTAAGACTTGCCTTTGGTTAAGGCGCAGTCATTTACGCTAGCCCTGGAGCTGATGTAACTGCATGTACTTGAGACTGCACCCATGCGTATCCCCACTGTGAACACATGTGCTATCACTGGATCTACACACATCCTTATAAAATAGCACCCAGCGTCAAGGAAAGTGCCTAAAATACCTAGATTTAGGAACATTCATGCCACTTTAATCTAGGCAGCTCCTTAGAAAATTATCCGCATGCTGTTTCTACCTTGCGGTTTTTCATGCTGACCATAGCGGCGGTTTGGACTGCTGAAAGATAACAGGCTTTCAGACTTCTGCAGCTGACTTTTTTACAGTTATTTTTCTCCTGATGCGAAGGCTGAAAGCTTGATTGGACTGACTTATTTGCCTGTTAGGATGGGGAGTTCTGAATAATCACTGCTGCTTTGCTCTTTTGGTCGAGTTTTGCTGCAGCACCTTTCTGAATTGCAGCATCTGCAAGTGTATCTAAAGCTCCTGCTTTAGGCCAAAAGATCTCCGTTTATATCCAGCTGATACATACCCAGGTGTGTGCACACTGGACATAGTAGCTTAGCAAAGCAGCACCCACCGTGGGCTTATAGTGAAGCACAATGGGGGTATCTACTCTCAGGAACAGGATGGCGGCTCTCTGAACATGGAAAGGATAAAATTTCACAGCCCTTTACCCGGTAAAGTGGCCACACTGAAAACTGTTCTGCTCTGCCTAGTGAAAAATAGCTGCAGGTTTCCGTAACACGTATATTTTTAGCCAGATTAATAAGAGGCATTCCTATGGGTATGTTCAGGTCGGATGAGAAAAGCAACATCCATACATTCGATTTTTAAAATGTACATGTGCTATTTTGCCCCCGCTGAGCTCCCTCGCAGAAATGAGATTAGGCAGGTGATTTTAAAACACTTACTTTGCAACTGCTGCTGTTCAAAGGGGAAAACAACGTGGTCGGTTTCCTTTTGAAAATCGGCTGCAACGTACACAGATCAAAAGTGCTCAAGGACATTGCAAATAACGGTGGCTTTTGAAGTTGCCTTCTCCTGTTCAAAAGCGGCATGACTTTGTTTCAAACTAGAATGGCTCATAGACTTGCTTCACTTCAAGAAAAGCTGGTTGATGGAAAAGCCCTGATGTTAAGGGGGTACAGAAGAGCCGCATAAAGTTACGCACCGTTTACATGCATAAGTCACCTATGTTCAAGGACTTGCGTGCATGAATGGGGACTAATGCACATCCCTGAGCCAGTCGCTCTTCTTCTTGCATATATATAAGACCGATCATGCGTACTTTCACTGTGGCATGCGCATGGGAGGCATGCAAATTGATGTGCGTAAGTTATAAAACATATAACGTTCACGTGTTCTTTGAAATCTAGTTATGGGCCCAAGAGTGCTTGTGCCTAAATGTAACGTGTTTTCAGACATGTGCATCTCTAGTTTATAAAGAAAAGTAGGCACCTGTTTTTTTCCTTATAATATAGGCTCAACATAGGCACATTCTGGGAGCGTAAAACTAGGAGCTTGGATATAAAATTACCCTCTACATGTCTAGAATTTCACAGTGACAGAATCACCTGGGAGAAAGGAGTCTTTCACATAACTTAGGAAGGCTGTATTCAATCACTATCCCCTTGGGCAAGGAGCAAGGTTTCCAGCTTCCCCTGAATATCAGTATGAGTGAAGATGCTAGAGGAGGCTTGCTACACACTCAGTCTGACAAATGCGAAACTCCTAGCACAACAGATTAAGAATTGATCAAGACGGTTAAGAGGAGATGTGGGAACGTGAATAGAGATAAGAAGAAAAGCAAGACATTAAAGAGTTCCTTATCCTGTATGTCAAGTTCATGGAGAGGGGGAATATAAAGGGGGTTATTTTAGAAGCCCAGTTCCTGGTTTTGAACATGGATGCGGCAGCAGAAAAACGTGCATGCTACATCTATGTCTGAAATGCGATCTTAGAAAAGCTACAGTTTACATGTTTCCACTGCAGGGATGCATAACTCAAAATCTTTTGGGCAGAAACGTTCCTGGTTGGCATTTCAGGGCATGCCATGGGTGAAGGCAAAATACACACAAGCATCTCCCATGTCATATGGTGGCTGCACATGCACGGCTGCATTTGCCCATGTCCAGATTTAAACGTGCTCCCTGGCACAACCAAGTTTTGAAAAAGTGCTCGGTTTGGCCATCGCTTTACAGGAGAGATCACAGGGGATATCACCCTTAATCTCTCAATGTTTATTCCCCTCTCAAAATTGCAAATGGAGCAAAATTATGTCCTCTCCAATCAATTAAGAGCATCTGCACATGTATGTTTGCATAGTGGCCCTTCCAAATGTATTGGTCCCGTAATTTACATGTCCCTCTTCTGAAATGGTGGCACAGAGACGTGCAGGGTCCCAGAATTTCCCCTTCACCTTTTGCACGTGTATCCTTCTAAAATATCCCTTCTCTGGCCTCTTTAAGTGAATCTTAGCAACGTCTCCACCTTCAAAAGAGCTGTTTCTAAAATACCAGCACATATCTAAACGTAGTGACCTGGACATTGCAATTCTGATTTCAGTGTTGTGTCTAAAATGTGCCTTAAAATGAATATAATAATGTTGTTATCTTGGTTGAAGGGGATAAGACACAAATAGCCCCCCAGCATATGTTCCACTTTGTCCATATTTTACTAAATAAAATTTGTTCTTAAATGTAGACAATGAAGCTCACTGCAGAACATATGGTGTGTGTGTAAATGTGTTTTCCCTGACGATTCTAATGGCCCACCAGCAGGATGAGTGCTTATCCTTTCTCTGTCTCTTTCTCTCTCTCTTTCTCACACTGTAGACTAACCCCAGCAATAAAATGGTGAACAGCAGCAGCACAGTATCGAAAACGCACATCAAGAAGTTTACTTTCATCTGCATGGCTCTTTCCTTAACGGTAAGAAAACATCTCCTGTCCTATGTCATGAGAGCAGCAATCCATTGCCCAACACGAAAAGTCAAAACGAGAAAAATGCTCCTGTTGCACGTCATGATTTCCTGAGTTTTCCCATGGAAAAATGAAACCCTGTTTTGCTTATGGCTGCTCTGTGGCTCCAAACACATGGCCATCGCATGTAAGAGAATGGTTAAAGGTTCAAGACCAGTCTATGGTGTGTTAACTGTGGAGGAGTAGACTAGTAGTTAGAGCAACAGCCTAGTACCCAAGAGATCTGGGTTTGATTCCCACTGGCACTGCTTGTGACATTGGGCAAGTCACCTTATCCCCCATTGCCTTTGAAGAAAGGCCTGGCAGTCTACTTCTGGTCATGCCTTGCCAAGAAACAACCCAGGGGCTGCTGGGTCACCAGGAGTCAGCATTGACTCGATGGCACTTAAAAAAAAATAAGCTAGGTCTATGTGTAGTCTGTAACTTAGTCTTTGGGTTTCGTTTCTCTTCACTGGGGACTGAATGTCACACCCACAGCATGCTACTACTACCAAAATGATGGCAGGTAAAGACCAGCATGGCCCATCTAGTCTGCCCAGTAAGATGGCAAGATGTGTACCTGCCACTCTGTGCAGGTTATCCCTTTCCGTGCCTTGACCAATAGGCATCACAACAAGAGGTGTTGGGTGGAAATATGAGAGGAGAGGTAGGTGAAGCTCTACAATGAATGAACTTGTAGGTGAGAAGTAACTTGAACCAAATGCAGAGGCCAATAGGGAGCCAAAGTAGGGTCATGGGAAAAGGGGTAACAGTCATATTGACACAGGAGGAAGATAAGTTGAATAGACTGTAGTGGAGAAAGACAATCAGAAGCAGCTGCATAAGGAGATAGTTGTAATAGTCCAAACAGGAAGTGATGAGAATAAATATATGTTTTAGTAGTGTGTTGAGAAAGGAAATGGGGTATTTTTGTGGTATAGTACAGAAAGAAGCAATGAGATCAATGTGTCACATAAGTTTGGTGGAGCAGATGGTCGGTGGCAACACTGCCTGCATAAGTGTTTTCTTTTAATCTGAAGCGGTTGAAAAAATAATTTTGGATATTATACAACCAAAGTTATCAGTCTAAAAAGAGGGCAGGATTTGGGACGTGCTGGGGATGGGCCCCACTTAGCCATGTAATTTATGCATCTAAGCAGTAGTATTCAGCCATTCAATAGCTAAGTTTTATGTTAGGGCGGCCCAAACAAATAGCAGGTATAACTTGAAACATCCAACTTAGAGGGATAGTTACTAATGTGCGTTAGAGGAATAATGCACGATTTTTTCCTAATAACATATGTCCAGTAACGGCCTTAACTTATGTTTTGGTAGCACAATGCAAGTTAAATAATAGTAAAATGCAAAGCATGCAAATATATGCAGAACACCTTGTTATTATGTACAATGAATAATGCAGCTTTGAGCTGGGGCTATCTTTCCTGTCTGGGTAGTAATGCTTGTTTCGATGCTCCCAGGCATCCTCTTAAAGGGGCTGGTGCCTGAAATAGCCATTTCCAATACCCGATTCTCCCAGCATCAAATACACAAGCTCCCCCCTCCCCCCCACGGTACATACGGGGGGGGGGGGAGAAAGGGGGAGGTTTTCTGATATCTAGTGCAGCAGGCAGGAGTGATCCCCGAACACTCCTACTCCAATGGCACCCGAGTTCAAAAATGCCCTGCTCAACCCCCAGCAGTGGTCTCATGGGGGTTGAGTTTATTTGGTAGCTGGATCCCTAACAGTAGTGCCCCAGCTTTTATTATGGAGACAGTCTTGGATTTCAAAACCTCCCTCCCGCTCTTCAGCTGTATGTGCTGTATTCCTGTTTCACATGTCACCTGGAGGAAGGAAAGGTGTACCAACAATAGAGCTCTTCCCCACATAACAGACTCCAGAATAAACCAGGATACTGATCCCCCTTCCTTCTTCTCCCCCTCCCTCATATCCCCCCCCAACCGCCCCCATGTTAAGGTACCTAACCAAATATCTAACTAACACTAACAGACTCACCACTGTAATGTGGGTGTTGAAAGAACTGAAATATGAGATTGCAGACCTGCTATTAGTAATCTGTGAACTATCATTAAAATCATCCTGTAATACCTGAAGATTGGAGGATGGCCAACGTAATGCCAATTTTTAAAAAGGGTTCCAGGGGTGATCCGGGAAACTACAGACCGGTGAGCCTGACGTTAGTACCGGGAAAAATGGTAGTAAACATCATAAAGAACAAAATTGCTGAACATGTAGATACTCATGGCTTAATGGGAGACAGCCAACATGGCTTTAGACAAGGAAGATCTTGTCTTACTAATCTGTTATGTTTTTTTGAAGGTGTGAATAAACAGGTAGACAAAGGTAAGTCGGTTGATATAGTGTATTTGGACTTTCAGAAAGCCTTTGACAAAGTCCCTCATCAGAGACTTTTGGCATAACTAAAGAGTCATGGGATAGGAGGCAGTGTACTATTATGGATCAGGAACTGGTTAAAAGATAGAAAGCAGAGGGTAGGGCTAAATGGCCAATTTTCCCAATGGAGAAAGGTGAATAGTGGTGTTCCCCAGGGATCTGTAATGGGTCCGCTACTTTTTGACATATTCATAAATGACCTGGAAAAGGGAATAACGAGTGTGGTTATCAAATTTGCAGATGACACAAAACTATTTAAAGTTGTTAAAACTCATGAGGATTGTGGAAAATTGCAAGAGGATCTTGATAAATTGAAAGACTGGGCATCAAAATGGCAGATGAAATTTAATGTGGACAAGTGCAAAGTTATGCACCTAGGGAAGAACAACCCAAACTATGGTTACATGATGCAAGGTTCCACATTAGGAACCACCACCATGAAAAAGATTTAGGCGTCACTGTGGATAACATGTTTTTTTTTTTTGAATTCTTTATTTTGCTTTTATAGATCGTATTTACAGACAGAAATTTTCATAAATTCTAGGCAAAACTATCAACCTTGATACATTGTGATTAACACATAGCTACAGTCGCAGCTTCTTGTACCTAGCGGTTCTAAACACTTGTTGCTACAAACTGTAGCTCTTATTCAGTATCACAAGCATTAATTAACATCTATCAACACTGAAAAGAAATAAGGAAAAGAGAGAAAGAAGAGACTCTGTGACGGACACCTCCAAAACCAGACACTGTGCTAATTCATTCTGTGCTGAACGTTTATCAAATCGAGGGCATCCCATTTAGCCAATCGTGGCCGAAAAACAGAGTCTCGGGATACATACGCACGCTCACACTTGTGATGGTAAAAAACTAGACTCCACCAATGGGCAACACGTAGCATCCGGAAGTCCTTCCAATGGCTTAGGATAGCTTTCAATGCGAGACTCACTAGTAAGTCAAAAATGAGTGCATCGTCTTTCTCCAAGGGAGTCTCTACTGCCAAGGATTTATAGATGACAGTGCGATATGAAATCGCTGTTTGTAAGTTAAGCAGCCGTGATATTCGCTTCCAAACACCCTGCCAATATTCTCGCAGATAGGGGCAATAGTATATCATGTGGGCAAGAGTACCGGTGGCCTCTCCACAAGTCCAGCATCTTGCATCTTTGTTAGCACTCCACTTAGCCGTCCTAACTGGCGTCAAGTACGCTCGATGTAGTATGAAATAAAGCATCTGATTTAGAGAGGCCGCTCTTGTTATTTTCCGTTGCATTCTCCAAAGTTCCGTCCAGTCTCCTTCCTCCGTCAAGTCTCCAACTTCAGATTCCCAAACCTTCTGTAGCCCGATGCAGGGTTTCTGGTTCCCGTCCCTCAGTAGTGCTGCAAATTTGGATATAAGCCGAGGTTCCGATTGGAAGACTTGGACCTCCTGATGGAAAGGGCGTCCGGTACGTAGAACTGCTGGCAGTACTCCAGCTCGGCTTAAGCAGTGTCGCAGCTGGCACCACTGGTACATACAGCTAGGGGGCAGATCATATTCTGCTTGTAGGGTTTGAAAAGACTTATATGCGCCCGCAGCCGTCAATTGCCCTAGGCAGTAGATCCCTCTGGCCAGCCAAGGAAGCCATACAAAGTTACGGTTGGCTATCTTGAAGTCATCATTGCCCCATAGAACTGTGATATCAGCATAATCTTGTTCGGTCTGCATATGAGGCTTCAGTATGCTGAATGCCCTTTGGGTATCACGCAGGATCTCATTGTCCGAGCCGTCACCGTTATTGCTTACGCCCAATCGCATCCAAAGTGGGATGGGTCCACTCTGGCTAGCTTCTAACTTTAGCCATATGGGATCTGTAGACGTAAGCAACTCCTCACCCCACAGCGCTCCCTGCTTCATCAGAGCTGCAAGGTGGTAGTGATAGAAGTCCGGAAAGTGTATACCACCTTTCAGTTTAGGAGACTTAAGCTTCCAAAGTGCTATTCGGGGTGTTTTCCTTCTCCATAGAAAGGATACCAGCAGGTTCTCTATTTTCTTATAGAATTGGCGTTCAAACAGCAGCGGTATCATGGTAAGTATATAAGTAACACGCGGCATGGCTACCATCTTGATGGTCTCCAGGCGACCCCACCACGTCAAGTTTAAGGGGGTCCATGTAGCAATGGATTCTTGCACGATGCTGACACATTGTGTTTGACAAAGCCATATCGTGTCCTTAACAGTAGGTCCATAATTAACTCCTAGATATTTAAAGGACGCGGTCTCTATCTTGAATGGATATTTTTGGGTGAATGAGTTATCGAGATGTCCATTGATGGGTATCAGAACCGTTTTGGACATGTTGAGTTTATACCCCGAAACTCCAGAGTAGGTAGAGATAACATCCATCGCTGCATCCAGCGCCGACGGGTTTAGGAACAATATCAAGTCGTCTGCATATGCTGACAACTTGATCTGTTGCCCCCCCATGTGCACTCCTTCTATATTCCGCTGTTGTCGCAGTCGTAGGAGCAAAGGCTCCAGCGCTAGATTAAATAGCAAAGGCGATAGAGGGCAGCCCTGTCGCGTACCTCTGGTTAGAGTAAATTCAGAAGAGAGACCCTCATTAGCAGCAACTCGTGCAAGTGGGCGCGCATACAACATTCGTACGCTATCAAGAAAGGGCTCTGGTATCGCCATCCATTGCATCACTCGAAAGAGGTAGGGCAGCTCAACTCTGTCGAAAGCTTTCTCCGCATCAAGTGCCAGGCCTATCACCGGCCGTGACGAAGCTTGTGCTCCCCGAAGTATATGTAGAAGTAGCCGTCCGTTATCAGCCGTCGTCCTACCGAGCATAAAGCCACATTGGTCGGCTTGCACTAGTGTGCTGAGGACTTTGTTAAGGCGATTAGCTAGAATCTTGGCATAGATTTTATAGTCGGCGTTTAGAAGTGATATTGGTCGGTAGTTTTCCAGCCTTTGGGCGTCCCTGCCCGGCTTGGGGTGTATTACTATTGTGGCCGCTGCTAGGGACCCCACTGCTGGTGATTCAGTTTTGAGTTCGGTATAGTATGAATATAACTCCGGTAGCAACTCCTGCTGGAAGGCCAGATAGAATTCAATGGGTAAGCCATCCGGCCCGCTGGCTTTCCCCTTCGCCATTTGCTGCATTGCCAGTTGTATCTCCGAGCAGGTAATGTCTTCCGATAAAAGTCGCTGCTGAGATTCCGAGAGCGTGGGACCTATCAGCTCCGCAGTAAGATCAGAGAATCCTTCTTCGCTGTACGTTGCTTCTGAACTATATAACTGGGAGTAGAACGTTTCACAGAGTTGAAGTATCATTTTATCATCAATGTGCAAGGCTCCCTGGGGGTCTATCAGCCCGGCTATCCCGAGTTTACTCTCTTGGCTTGGAGAGTGCGGGCCAACAATGCACTGGCTCTATTGTTGTCGTGGTAATACACTCCCTGCCGAGTCTCTATTTGCGTGTTCGCTTCTTCATTGAGTATTGTGTTGTACTGATAGCGCAGTTTTTGCAAGCGTGCCAGGACAGACGTGTCGGGTCTCTTGGAGAGGAGACGTTCCCCTGTACGAATCTCATTTTCCAATTCTACTAGGTGTTGATCCATCTTCTTTTTCTTTCGGATTTTATAGGTTGTCATGCTACCTCGGACTGTGGCCTTGAACGCTTCCCACCACGCCCAGGTTGGCGTGTCATGCAGTTGGTTATGGAGAAAGTAATCTGTCACCACCTGGCGAGTTTCTGTTAGGAATTCGCTGTCTTTCAGCCATGTTCGGTCAAAGTGCCACCGAGGGGCCACCTTTCCAGTTAAGCCTGTGTTAAATTCCACCAGTACCCCCGCATGGTCCGATACCGTCTGCGCCAGTATGTCTGTGGAAATTACTAATGGCAGTAGTGTTTTAGAGATGAGAAAGAAGTCGATTCGAGTATGTGTATCATGTGGGATGGAGTGGAACGTGTAGTCCCTCTCAGACGGGTGTAGGAGCCTCCAAGGGTCGAGCAAGCCTAGCGTCCTGGCCATCTCTATTAGCAGACTACTGGATCGTGGTTTCTGTTGCCTCTTATAGGGAGTACGATCGATTAAGGGGTCTAATATAAGATTGAAGTCACCGCCCAGGATAACGTTGGAGGCACCCGAATCCAGAAGGGTATGGGCCACTTCTTCAAAGAATTGGGGCTCATCTTGGCTGGGGCCATAGATCGTCATGAGAGTATACGCCGTGGCAAGGATTCGGACATTGGCTCTAGCCCATCTTCCCATTGGGTCTACTGCCGTACTCTCGATCACTGGCATCAGTGCCGCTCGGACAAGTATGGCAACACCTCCTTTACGGTTACTCGTTGGCGCCGACAATATATTTTGTTAGCCTGCCCCTGCTACCTTCAGTGATTCCGACCGTGTTAAGTGCGTCTCCTGAAGATAGATAACATCTGCCCGCCGCTTTTTACAATAATTCAGTATCTTAGTGCGTTTGGCTGGGTTGTGAATCCCTTGAACATTAAGGGATACCACTCGAAGACATCCACTACCTAATGCGGTAGCCATTGTCCGCCCGCATGGTGGTGTCCGTCACATCTAGAGTCACATACAAATAAAAAAAAACAAGATTCTCATTAACATTTAACTTAAGCATCCTACGACTACAACCTAACTGCAGCCCTTGTATGGTGAAGCCCAACCTCCCACTTAGCATACCCCTACCTAAGGTTCCCACCCCCTCTTTCTAACATAGGTACAGTTTATATCTGATAACTATTCCTATCCCCTTTTGAATTCACAAGATTAATCTAACTAAGACAGTAGTGTCATATATTAAGAGAAATCCGTTGGTATTATTGTTACGCTATACCAGCTGCCCATAGGGCCCATCGGAATCCCTGGTCAGTTACTATGTCGAGCATTTTAAACACTGTTAAACAGTAATCAGACAATGAGTATTCCTTCAGGTCCCGATCTCCATATGTGTGCATTCTGCTAGATAGGAGCGCAGGTTCGCCGCGTTGTCAAAAATTCGTGTACTGCTCCCCAGTGTAACACGCATCCGAGCTGGATAGTACAAGCCATAGCGCGCATTTAACTTCTGCAGCAATGGCCGACAGTCAAGTAGGGCTTTGCGTCTGTCTGTTGTTTTCTTACAGAGGTCCGGAAAGATAAGGATCTTGTTGCCCTCTAGACGGAGCTCAGATTTCTGTTTTGCGGATTGCAAGATTTGCAATACTTGTGGGTATCGAAGCAATTTTATAATGAAAGGCCGTGGGTGCTTCTGCCGTTCCTTGATTTGCGATGGCACGCGGTGGGCCCGTTCAATCTCAAAGGGGTGACTAAACGTTATCTGCAGCAGCTCAGGAATCAGTCTCTGTAAGTATCCCAGAGGATCAGTGCCTTCCCTGCCCTCCGGTATGCCGAGAAGCCTTAAGTTGTTTCTCCTGGCGCGGTTATTCTGGTCCTCGCTAAGATCCTCTAGCACTACTATTCTTTTCTGAAGAGGGCCTATGTGCTGCAGAAGCTGCTCATGGCATTCGATCACCATTTCTGCATTACGCACACGTTCGCCGACTCCTTTCAGCTGTTCTTTAACTTCATTCACATCTTCCTGCAACTGCGCTAGCGTTTCATTACTGGAGGCAATCATGCTCTTAACCAACCTGAGCTCTTGCAATATTTCACGGACTCCCTCCGTCGAGTCTTTCCCCGCCGCCATTTTTTGCGGAGACCCGGCTTCAGGCTTTAAGCGCTTCGATGCGTGTCCCGCTCCTTGAACAAAATCTAACTTCGCCGGTTTTAATGCAGGCTTTTCCGACATCACTTCACTGTTAAGTACTGTCTCCTGTGGTACTATTTGGGGGAGAGGAAAGTCAGGATTCTATCTCTTGGGTGAGAGCAGAAGATTCAGGCAGCCATCTCCTTTCGCGGTTAGCTCCGCCCCCCGTGGATAACATGTTAAAACCCTCCGCTCAGTGTGCAGTGGCGGCCAAGAGAGCAAATAGAATGCTAGGTATCTGTACTGGGTCCTCTGCTTTTTGACATATTCATAAATGTCCTAGAAAAGGGAATAACGAGTGAGGAAGCTGTAAAACTAGAGGGTATGACATGAAGCTGCAAAATGGTAAATTGAAAGGCAATGTCAGGAAGTACTTTTTCACTGAAAGGGTGGTGGATGCTTGGAATGCCCTCCCGATGGAGGTGGTGGGGGCAAACACAGTGACGGAATTCAAAGTGGCCTGGGACAGACACAGTGGATCACTTACAGCAACAAGATTAAATCAAAATCAAAATAAACTGAACCATCTAAGTTTTCAACAAATAGGAGTGTCCTACATGGAGCGATGGGGGGAGGAGCAGTGGGGGGAGGAGTAGTGGGTTCACTCCTAAACAAAGATATGGGGAGGGGTGAAGACATGGGGAGGGGTGCACCTACTCCTGCCATATTGCTGGGCAGACTAGATGGACCATACTGGTCTTTATCTGCCGTCATTTACTATGTTACTATAAGGAAAGGAATGGAAAATAAAACAAAGGATATTATAATGCCTCTGTATCGTTCCGTGGTGCGACCGCACCTTGAATATTGTGTGCAGTTCTGGTCGCCCTATCTTAAAAAGGATATAGCATTATTAGAAAAGGTTCAGAGAAGAGCCACCAAAATGGTAAAGGGGATGGAAGGATACCCCTATGAGGAAAGGCTAAAAAGGTTAGGACTCTTTAACCTGGAAAAAAGACGGCTGAGGGGAGATACGATAGAAGTCTATCTTTATCTTTATTTCGCCATTTGATAGACCGCTCTCGTCGAAACATTAGAGCAGTGTACAATAAAAGGTCCACGCCACTAAGCTATAGAAAAGGAACACCATAGTATAATAGGAAAGAGGGAGAAAGGACAACATGAAACAAATACAATAAGAGCACGAGACACAGACCAGACAGAAACTCAAAAAGGACAATGAACATAGGGTGGGGAAACCATAACAGCAAAAAGGGAGATGACTATACAAAGCCAAACATGGTAACAGCATGAGAGACAGGCCGGACAAAGACTCAGGGAGGGACGTCAGGGGGGGAGGTCTAAGGCTTGTCGGAACAGATAGGTTTTCAGCAACTCTTTAAACTTGGGATATGAGGGTTCCAGCCGGAGGGAGGGTGGTAGAGCGTTCCAAAGTGAGGGGCCTAAGAAAAAGAAAGCTGAGTGACGGGTCTGTTCCAGATGTGCTTGTGATGGAGAAGGTAAAGACAAGTGATTGACATGTAGGGAACGAAGTTGACGGTACGGTGTGTGAAGGGAGATAAGATCAGCCAAGTAGAGAGGATTAGATGTGTAAATGGCTCTATGTGTTAGAATAAGAAATTTATAATGAAATCGAAAACGGAGAGGCAACCAATGTAAGTGAAACAGGATGGGAGTGACATGTTCAAAGCGGTGGGAAAATGTGTTAAGACGGGCTGCCGTATTTTGAATAAGCTGTAGACGCTTAAGTTGATAAGTGGGAAGGTTAGCTAGGAAGATATTGTAGTAATCAAGTCTGCTGATGACCAAGGCCAGAACTAGGGTAATCAGTGAAGTAGAAGGGAGAAGGGAATGGACAGCTCTAATTTGACGTATAAATTATAAATTAATGAACGGAGTGGAAAGGGTAAACGTAGATCGATTGTTTACGTTATCAGAATATAGAAAGACTAGGGGACATGCAATGAAGCTACAGGGTAAACTGTTTAAGACAAATAAGAGAAAATATTTTTTCACTCAACGTGTAATCAAACTCTGGAATTTGTTACCAGAGGATGCAATGCTTGACCCAATACAAGCATTGTGGAACCTGTGTCTTGTGGGGAAACTGCTAGGTACCTATGACCTAGATTGGCCACTGTTGGAAACAGGATACTGGGCTTGATGGACCTTGGTCTGACCCAGTATGGCATATCTTATGTTCTTATGTTCTAATCTTGCTCCTGTAAATAAATCCCCGTGTACATATTGTATATACCTGTAAATAAGTTACATTACCAGTTGGCAATCTTCTAATATGTAATGTTTTTTGACTATTATCTGTATCTATATACAATAGTTAAACAAATAAATAAATTAACTGATGAAGATCAGCATAGCAGCATCTGAGATCCGTAAAAGTGAGAGTGACTAATTTGGAGGAACTTCAAACTTGAACACCAATACCACATCGGGGCTAAAATATAAATCAGAACAAGCAAATAATTTTTTAAAACCCTTTATATTGGCATGATCCACATACAGCAAAAAAATAATTTTGGATCTTTGGTAACCAGTGCAAATTCAGCATACAGTATACATAATCTTCTGTGTCTGGCTGCAATATTTCTGCCACATTTTTCTCTGCTGGTTCCACCCATCTTCCCTAGATTCACACAAGACAGTCTACAGCTCGCAAATACATACAACCTTCTTAAGAGTTAAATTAGATGCAGCATATTCCGATCTAATCTAACCTAGACTTCTATACCCCTATGGTCCCAATCAGAGTGGTCCGGTGTAGTTTACAAGAACAATGAGCACTGAGCAAAGATGCTAAAACATATTAATTAAGATTAAACAGTCAAGTTTTTAAAAAATTTTCAAAAATAAGAGACAGAAAAATAATTTGTTAACTTAATTGGTAGTTCAGACCCAACATTTTGGTGAGATTCAGGTAAATGTTTCCTTGGCATACTACAGATTATTTTTGTAGAAATTGCTGTGGGAGAGTGTTTCCCTCTCCTCCTTCAGAACAAGCATTTTTTTTAGGAAAAAAAGACATCTCTTGGGCACGTCTTGTCTGTGTGTCTGTATCCTCCTATCTATAGAAGAACTACTAGAGTAATTTCCATGAAAATTGGTGGTTGATGGGGCGGATAAAGAGAGTTTAGAAGTCTCTATGTCACATGGTTGGCTCTTTTTTGTGGCACTTCATGGGCACTTCCGCCCCTGACTTTTAGGGTCCAGAACTTACCTGGAGGATTTGGATAGGTGTGGAATAGGGGTCATTGGGCCACCAGATAATTTATTACTTGTGGGGAGGATTGGGGGGTTGATTGGCTGGTTGTGGTCTTCAGAGGTAAAGCATCAAACCACAACAGGAAACGCACTGATTTTACAATCCAAGAACACATTGTGATTTCTCAAAAAAGGAGCAGTGCAAAATCCTTATCTGTGTCTAACACAAAATTAACGGTAAGTTATATGTTCACTAAAGTGTGCTAAGATTTTGCAGGAAGCATGCACTGAGGGTAGAAATCAACGTGAGTGGTACGTGCAGAGGTTTTGTGATGTTGGGGGTGTTGTCAGAAGCAACATGGATGCATGTAAGGACACCCATTGAGGTGGTGTTGTGCACCCACATTACCTGCAACATTGACGTTGACTTGGCTGTGATACGCAGACACGCACCTGTTCCACCCTTATGTTGTCCGTTTTGCTCCTTGTTGCATGATACGCAGCACAAAATTAACCCCACGCTGTTTAGTGCGTGTGCTATTAGACTGGGTCATTAGTGGTTAGTAAGCATACTTCTAAAAGAGGGTTTTCCTCATCCAACTGCAAGAACAGAATAAAATTGTCAAAATCAATGAAAGTTTAGGAAATCTGAGATATGCTCCTTCCAATTTATTTATTTTTTTTAAAGGTGGGGAGATAATAAGTCCTGCTTACACTGGTCAACATTGAAATCGTTACTGACTTTAAAAGGCCCTAATCTGTAGTATCTTGGTGAGCTGAACACGAATAGAACATTAAAAAAAAATTTATTGGCTCTCGTTTTGAAGATATTGCATGTAGTTCATTTTTGAAGTTTCACCGTGTAAATTTATCCAGTAGGACATCAACAACATCCCAAATAAGCCTTGAATGATGTAACATTGCATCACATTGCATAATACCAGCATGTACACATTATCCAGAGTTGATTGCATCATTTTCTGATGCAATGCAATACTACTGCCAGACAGCCGCTGAAGCCATCTGACGTCAGCAGTGTACTATACGCAGTTGGAAAGGAAAGTAATCTGGTATTCTGTTCCAATATTGAATACCTCATGAATGCCTTAAAAATCACTCATGACCCACAAGACTGGAGACTATTTATAGACTCTTCGAAACTGAGTCTGAAGGCTGTGCTTTTGAATAATGGAAACCGTCTTCCATCTATTACAGTAGCGCATGCCATCCACATGAAAGAGACATACGATAACTTAAAGCATCTACTGACTTCCATTAACTATAACAAGTACAGCTGGCACCTCTGTGGTGACTTGAAGGTAGTTGCCCTTTTAATGGGACTGCAGCAGGGATATATAAAATACATGTGTTTCTTATGTGATTGGGATAGCCGAGCAAGGGATTGGCACTACTTGCGGAAGGAATGGAATCGCAGACAAAATGTAACAGTTGGAGAGAAGAATATCCAGCACCCAGCTCTGGTTGAGGCTCACAAAATCCTGCTACCACCCCTTCACATCAAATTAGGTTTGATGAAAAACTTTGTGAAAGCCATGGACCGCACTTTGCCAGCTTTCCGATACCTGCATGAAAAATTCCCTCGACTCAGCGAAGCAAAGATTAAAGAGGGAGTTTTTGTGAGTCCTCAGATTCGAGAGCTCTTCAAAGATGACCGGTTCAACAACTTGCTGCAGGGTGATGCGAAACAAGCATGGAATGCTTTTTGCCTAGTGTCAACAAACTTTCTCGGGAATGTTGTTAGGGCAGAAAACTACAAGGAACTAGTAGAAGACATGCTGATGCAGTATCAGAAACTTGGCTGCAATATGTCTCTAAAGATCCATTTCCTTGATTCCCATCTCGATTTCTTTCCTGACAACTGTGGTATGGTTAGTGATGAACAGGGCGAACGTTTTCACCAGGATATCGCAATGATGGAGCAAAGATACCAGGGAAAATGGTCCACTACAATGCTGGCTGACTACTGCTGGGCACTCCCCAGAGAAGCTCCCGAACAGCTGTACAAGAGACAGGCGAAAAAATCTAAGAAGTAGTCTATGACTTGGTTTTTTACAGGTATTAACCGAAGGCCTATTATATTTACTATTGACATGCATTTCGTGATGTAAACATTAATTCTTGTAGATTACAAAAAATCTAGAGCCAGCTTTGCAATTTCACTGTCATATTCGTGTTCAGCATATAAAAATTGATAAGAAATGACTATTTTTATTTCAGTAACATGACTTTTGTAAAAGTTTGTTGACCAGTGTTATCGGAGGAAAAGATTCTTCTGGAATTTTTTTTGTTTTGTTTGCAATTTTATTTACTTTTTAACAGTTTAGAATCTTCACACATTTTGTTTTCTGTAGTGTAACACATCAAAGTCTCCTCCAAAGACAAATGAATGTAATTCCACTTCTCCCAAAATTTCTACTCCTCCTCACCCTCCTGCACCAAAATTAGGGATGTCAGAATGGCAACAACATCTCAAAAGGTAATTCAGCAAGAATGGCCAGTTAAATGATTTTGTTGTAGAAAAGGGACCCAGATGCTCGAAACATTTTGAAGCATAGACCTCTTAGGATCTATGTTAATTGTTCCATATACACAATGTGTGAAATTTGGCGTTACCACTCCCGCTTAGTAGGAACTCGTTCTTTTTTCCAATTATAATTCTTGCCATTAACAATAAATGCTGAGGAAGCTCATTCTGTTGGTCAGAGAAACCGTCATGCAACGCTCTTCCAAAAGGAAAGAACTCCAAAAGGAAAGGACCTGGAAGAAGTGGCGGAAAAGAGATGGCTGAGGGGAGATATGATAGAGGTCTATAAATTAATGAACGGAGTGGAACGGGTAAACATAGATCGATTGTTTACATCATCAAACTATTGAAAGTCTAGGGGACATGCAATGAAGCTACAGGGTAACCTATTTAAGACTAATAAGAGAAAATATTTTTTTCACTCAACGCATAATCAAACTCTGGAATTCGTTTCCGGAGGATGTAGTAAAAGCTGTTAGTATAGCTGCGTTTTAAAAAGGTTTCGACAAGCTCCTGGAGGAAAGGTCCATAAACCATTATTAAAGGAGACCAGGGAAATCCACTGCTTGTCCCAATACAAGCATTGTGGAACCTGTGTCTTTTGGGGGATACTGCTAGGTACGTATGACCTAGATTGGTCACTGTTGAAAACAGGATACTGGGCCTGATGGACCTCGGTCTGACCCAGAATGGCATATCTTATGTTCTTAAGTTGGTATGCTATCTCTGCTGCCTAGATCTGGTATCCCAATACTGCAGTGAGCACAGAATAACAGGACTACACTACTCCAGCCATCTTGGTTTGCTGTCTTCTTCCCTTTACTAGAAGAGTAAAGAACACCATTGCTTCTGTGACTGGATCATGCCAGTTTGTCTTTTACTGTTGCAGAATCTATTCAGGGTAGAGAGGTTAACCAAAGCATATGAAAACACACAGTGTTTTATAGGGCATGATAGCTCTTGGACTTCTGGCCTTATGCTGGTTGAGAAGAACTTTCTTGTTATGAAATGACTGACTTGGAAGGAGGAGGGAGACAGAAAGGATATGTGTTCAGCTTTGCTTAGGGTGGCAAAGGCTTAAAACTGAACTTGGTCATCCAGTTTATCTGAGGGCTGTAGGCATCCACTTACAGAGGAGTAAAACTAGAAAGAAATGAATAGATTCTTTATACATTATATTAGAACATGAAACGGATCACTGAGATACCACCAATAAAGTAGTGTCTGCAGCTGAGATATTAAATCAGATTTTGTTCCCTCTCTTCCAAGGTGTATGTAAACTCTTAATTTAATAGCTGGTGACACCTTCTTGCTCAGCAATAACTTCAGCTAAACTTTTCCTCTTTCTGTTGATCAGTTTCTTATGTCGCCCTTGAGGAATTTTGGCCCAAACTTCCATAGAGGACTGTTTCAGTGCTGTGATATTTGAAAACTTCCTCGTATGAACAGGTCACTTCATTTTTTGCTACAACATTTCCGTGGGATTTAGGTCAGGGCTTTGACTTGGCCTGTCTAAAACATAAAATCTTATCATCTTCAGCTGTTCTGTAGTAGATTTATTTGAATTTTTAGGATTGTTGTCTTGCTGCATGACACACTTTTGGCAAAGCTTCAACTCACAGGAGAATGAGCTCACATTCTCACATTCTGCTCTAGAAATTTCTGATATAATTCAGAATTCTTGGTTGCATCAGTGATGGCAACGTAGCAAGTCATTCAGGTTCTGGTGCACCAAACAGCGCCACAACATGATATCTCTATCAACGTGCTTGGTTATTGTGACCAAACAGATCAGTTTTTAACTCATCTATCCAGAGAACCGTATTCCAGATGTCTTGTGGGCCAAAATGTTCTTTGGTGAAGTGAGGCAGGTACAGCGATGTTCTTTTTAAAGAGCGGTGGTTTCTTCCTGGCTATCTTCCAATGAACACCATTCCCATTCATTTTTTTCATGATGGTTGACATATCAATCTTCAAATCAGACACAGCGAGAGTAGTCGGCAGATCTTTAGAAGTTAACATGGATGTGCAGTGAAGCTACAAGGTAGCATATTTAAGACTAATGGGTTTAAAAGAGGTTTGGACAAGTTCCTGGAGGAAAAGCTCAAAAAACATTATTAAAGAGGACCAGGGAAATCCGCTGCTTACATGGGATAAGCAGCATGGAATCTGTGTACCTTTTTGGGAATCTGACAGGTACTTGTGACCTGGATCGGCTGCTGTTGGAAACTGGTTGCTGGGCTCGATGGACCCTTGTTCTGAGCCAGTATGGCATATCTTATGTTTTTATGATGGGTGATTTTCCAGTTTACCTTTGGTGAATAGAATGGATGCTTGTGGGTAGAGTCACTGTAGTCTTCGGCTTTTTTCCATTTGCAGACCATTCATCTGACACCAGGTACATGGAATCCCAAATGTTTAAAAACGGTCCTGTATTGCTATATAGACAGATGAGATCAAGTATTCTTCGTTCTTTTGCTCAGTCTTTTCAGTTTGATGGATTTTTACTCCACATTTCTGGCAGTGATCTCTTAGTCACCTCTTGAGACATTTATATCTTCTTTTCCAGCACTTTTGTATAGAATTTGAAGGATTTTTGACAAGAAAGCAGAGGGAGCCATGCAACTTTGGTTCGGCTTACCTTAAAGGTCACATTGGCACCCCCAACATTTCTGAGAGCATTTAAAACGAACTGCAATCACATTGTTGGGATTAGTAAGGGAATGACTGGATTTGTTGATGAAATCTATTATAGATAAATGGTCTATTCTGGGTTGCTTTTGAAATCTAGATCGTATTGAAAAAGCCATATTTGTTCTTCCTGTGCTGGGATCGTCTATGTAGTAGATGTTTTCAGAATAGAATCAGTAAGTCAGCTTTTGAAAGAAACAACTTTTTTGTGGAAACTTTCTTCTACATATTTGGGCCTCTATTTCAGTCAGATTCTGCCCTAGCTGAGCTATGGTGCAGGATTCAGATGAGGAAACTGAATCTGGGACTCCTCCCTCATAGCAGCTGCTGGGCCATGGGGCTGACCCAGGATGAGGTGTGATTTAACATATTTGTAGCTATGAAATAGTGCAACGGTCACAGAAAAGCAAGGCACCTTTAATCCCCATTCAGTCATCAGAATTGGACTAAATTGCAGTAAATTACTTTGAGTGGATTTGGGAACAAAGCAATAAGCAGTGACCCGGCCCTTTGGCATAGTGAACCAAATAAATAAAAATAAATGACGAAATAGTGCTTTAAGATGGCTTTGAAGCATTGATTTGTTTTCCTTATATTGATCTTTTAGAAGGATGAAGGCCTAATTTATTGCAGTTTTGCCCATGTAGATAAATTAATCTCTTTCCTCACTTATATCCCACCTAAACCCCCACTTTTTGAGGCAGCTTTTAAATCTTAAACCCCAGTTCTGGTTCTTCCCAATCGTGGCTTTGTTGATTTTAACCAAAAGCCTGTTTGACTTGACTAGATTGTAAGCTCCACTGAGAAGAGAGATTGTCTCATGTATATCTTGACAGCTCTGCCTACATTTGGTTGCACTACAGAAATGATCATTTAATTTAGCCATTAACAAAAGCCTTTTTATGTTTATGTTTATTTCATTTGATAAACCGCCCTTCTGTAACAATCAAGGCGGTGTACAGTATACAAATAGTCAGGGAAGGGCCCAAGGCCAATGAAATGGAAAAGAAAATTTACAATCTTTGATAGGAGAGTAAGAGAGAAGAGAGAGACAAGACTGGACGTAGGAAATGACAGTCTCGGGGGAGAGAGACAGGACTGGGTGTAGGAAGGCAGTTACACAAAAGGGGAGGGAAGGTCGAAGGCCAGGGAAAAGAGGTGAGTCTTCAGGTTTCGTTTGAAGGTGGTATGATGGAGCTCCAAATGGAGAGAGGAGGGGAGGAAGTTCCAGAGGGCAGGGCCTGTGAAAAAGAAGGCAGAGGAACGGGTGGATTGTAGATGGGCGAGGGAGGGAGAGGGAAGGGTAAGGCGATTGAGGTGAAAAGAACGGGTAGTGTGCCTGGGAGAGTGGAAGGTGATAAGGTCTGCTAGGTATTGTGGAGTGCTGGTGTGGAGAGCCTTGTGAACTAGAGAGCAATTTAAATTGGGTGCGGAAGGAGACAGGTAACCAGTGAAGATGGAAGAGAAGGGGTGTTATGTGGTCTCGGAAAGTGGAATGAGTAATAAGGCGAGCAGCAGTGTTTTGGATCCTCTGAAGTCGAGTCAGTTGAGATTTAGAGAGACCAGTGAAAACTGAGTTGGAGAAATCAACGTGTGACATAACCAGAGACAGTAGCAGGGTAGTGAGAGCCGATGGGGAAAGAAAGGGACGGATCGCACGAATTTGGCGGAGGAAGAAAAAGGAGGTCTTGGTGATGTGTGAAATATGAGCATGAAAGGATAGGTCGGAGTCAAAAAGAACACCTAGATACCGAAAGGTAGAAACTAAGGGTACAGGGGTGCCAGAAAAAGAAGGGGCCAGCGACGTTATCAGATCCTCAACATTCGATCAGCAGATTATAATGTTCTACCGCTGATTCTTGGCTAGCATATGCTCACAGGGGTTTTGTTTCCGTTATGCTCCTGTCACTTTTGCTAGGATTTTGCGTCTCTGTGGTGTTTGCTTGCGGTCTCTAGCATCATCCTATGAACCTTTGCTGCTGGTAGCGCAGTTTGAATAAACCGTGGCTTAGAAGGGTTACTACAGAAGCAAGATGACAAATTGAATGTAGACGTTTATAAGCGTTTGCTAGAATGTGTTTGCCTTGACGTGGCAACTGCAGCTTATGGTGCCCGAATTTTAAAATCGGACAGCAAGACCCTGCTTCACAGTAACGTAAGCTTTATAACACAATAGGGGTGCAAGTGACCCAGGTTATTTGTGTTAGGCATTGCAAAGGTGCAGTGGTATTTGGGAGGGTAGGAGAGTGTTTGGTTTCACACATCTACGTGTGTTTTAAAATACTTAGAAAACTTGGGTGTTAGCTAAAATTTTTAAGAGCACATTTTTTCCCCTCATGACGTTTTTTGTTCTGTCTTGTTTATTATGGGACTTTGTCTTTTTTTCTTCTCTCTTTTTCTACTCGTATTTTCTTCTCTTGAGCCCAGGGTTCTCAATCCAGTCCTTGGGACACATCTAAGCCAGTCAGGTTTTCAGGACAGCCACAATGAATGTGTGCAAATCTCTATTATGCACAGTGGAGGCAGTGCATGCAAATCTCTATGGTTATCCTGAAAAGCTGGCTGACTAGTGCATCCCGAGGACTGGGTTGAGAAGCCCAGCTCTTGACACTTTTCTGTATGGGCAGGGAGCAGTCCCGAGCCCCAGTGCAGCAGCAGCTCCCTTTATACTCTGCTCTGCTGTAATGGTTCTTTCTGGGTTGGGCACATCACAGCAGCAGCAGCAGATCTCTTGAGACTTGGCTTTTCCAAGTGGCAGTGATCCTTTGGCCTGGGCTGTCACTAGATGTCAGTTTTGAAGTATATATATATTTTTTTCACTGTTGGTCATGAGGTTACTATAAAATGGTCTTTCTGGGGCCAACCCATTACCTCAGCTGGCTATGTGGAAACTCCATGGTTCGGTCCCCAAGTTGGTACTTCCACTCCGCAGGTTTTCCAAGGCTGGGGATGTTGCAGATGCAGCCTTCATAGCCCTGAGGAGGAGACATCCTCATTGCTTAAGGGTGATACCTGGTGGCCCTAGAGTATGAGATTTAGAAGTAGCCCTGGTGCATGGTTCCAGTCAATGACTGTCAACTGAAATGACCAGAATAGGGTGTGTTGGGAGGAGCTATCAAACGGGGGTAAAAATCTCTACCTATCTGTGAATGAAGGCTCATTGGTTCCAATTGAACTGGAAATATAAAGGAGCAGGAGGAAAGTTCTGGGCCAGAAATAAATGGTCTGTCTGAAGGTGCAGGTTACCTCTGAGTCACTCCTAGAGAGGTGGAAGGAAGGAAGGAAGATGTAAGGACCACAGGGGGTTGAATGAAACTGTGCTAACAAGCAGGATGCTATGCAAGGAATTTTATAAAGGCGTTTTTGCATGTAAAAGCCTTTTATAAAATAGCCCTAGGGCTTACACATCAAAAAGTACATGCGGTGACAAGAAGGCATGTATTTTCACGACACATGTAGGTGTGTTGTGGGGCAGGGTGTGGATGGGCGGAGTCACAATTTATACATGTATTTTATAAAATATGTGCATATTTTGAGAGCTAAAATTTACACTTTCTCCCAAACTGGTGTAAATAGCCCTGTTTCTGTAGTTTCTCCTGGTTTTCTAGAAAGGCACCTGTCTTTCTAAAATAGGCTAAAAATAGGCATCAACATGCCTTAACACTTAGGTGAACGGATGTCACATTCTGGCCAGGCTCTGTGCTAACAGTTTCTGTGTCTTATTATCAGTTTTGTAAGGGTGAGCAACTGAAGTCTTCCTTAGCCCCTGGAGTCCATAGTCCCTTCATGGGACTATGAATCCTGTTATTGTGCTTTAGTGGTAAAAGTAGATTCAAATATAAGGGTAGATAGAATTGCCATGAAGGCTAAGCTTGTTTCATGGACACTAATGTAAAAAGGACAAGGAACTAATTTCCCCTTCTCTAATTAAAATGACAGCTTTAGCACTGTCTGCCAATGATTTATAGCAGGAAGGCTGTAGGGCTTTGTGTGGCAAGTGTGTTTGTACCCCATCATATCACGTTCATCCAGTTCACCTTGAAAAGAGCACTAAGAGTACGTCCTGCCATGCTGGCCTTCAGTGTTGTACAGGATCTGCAGTTCATCAGCACTGGGAAGATGCTGAAATAAAGCCCAGCTCTTACAAAGCTTTACTATCAAGTATACAAGACAGGTTTTTGTGTACTCTTTGGAGGTTGGCTTGTAATTTGTCACATCATTGTCTAGATGACTTCAGGTTTTTCAGGCTACATGTTTTTAAAGCAATCCGGGAATTATCGGTGGGCTGACTGTAATCATGTTCATTTATTTGATTGACCGCTCTTCATTAGTAGGCAGAGCGGTTCACAATAAAAGTAGAAACAGAGTGGCACAAGGCCGGAAACTGGAAAAGAGATTACAATTCAAATAGAAAAAGCGATAGAGACAAGAGCAGGTAGGGCAGAGGGAGGGGAACACAAGGCTTACCGTCCAGAGTGAAGAAACAGGAGACTCCCTAGTTCACATCCTTTCTCAATCACATACTGTTTGTCCTGAAGCAAAGTAGATAACCTCCCTGCACTCAGTGTCAGCCTGTCTACTAGGCAGTCACCTAAGGCGGCAGACACCCCCCTCCCCCAGGAAGTCAGCGCTGTGGCAGGCTTTAAAATGCGCATGCACACAGTTCCGGCCTGCCGCTCCTGCCCCCTTCAAGAAAGTAGCTTTGGAGGGGGCAGGAGCGGCAGGCCGGAACTGAACGGATACGCACGGGTGTTTTAAAGCCCGCCACGGTGCTGAAGCAGCAGTTCAACCACCGCCACTTCAGTGCAAGGGGGGGGGGAGCAGCATGGCAGGGGGATGGCGGTGGCATGGAGGGTCTGCCTAGGGTGGCAGAAACCTTCAGATCACCACAGCCGGCACTCCAGGTTAGCACAAGAGATTCACAATGGAATGGAGGGTGTAGGTTAGTGGGTAGAACAGCAGGATGAGACACAGAAAAGCCAGTATTCAAATCCCACTGACACGCCTTGTGGCTTTGGGAAAGTCAGGCCTCGTTTCTAAAAGGAGTTTCTGTTATTTATTGCTTGAGAAAATAAGAGGTTCAACCAGAGACGCCAAACTGGCTTATAAGCTTTCTTTGCCCTTTCTCCCCAGCTCTGCTTCATGATGTTTTGGACGCCTACTGTGTCGGAGAAGATCCTTGTAGACATCATCGGGGTGGATCTAGCCTTTGCCGAATTGTGTGTGATTCCCTTGCGCATCTTCTCCTTCTTCCCAATTCCAGGTAAAGTCTTTCCCACCAGAAGAATTTTAGGTCACCTGTGTTACCCCATCAAATTTCAGAAAGTCTTCAAACTGAGACAGGGTGGCTGTTCCCAGAAAAAGAAGTGTAAGCAAGTTCCCACCAAAGATACAACTAGAACCACTGAGTCTACCCCACCTCCCACTCACTGTTCAAGAGGCAGGTACGAGCTCCTCATTGGAAGGTGCCTCTTTCATAGGGTCGTTTGAGATGCTTTCTCCTCTGATTGTTATTTTAGCACGTATTGCTCCTTGACATATGAAAATATATATGTGTCGCATGAAACATTTTGAACAGAGCTGGCCCATTTAGCTAAAGATGTGCATGAAACTCAGACTGTCATTGGTAGGAGGTCTAAATCTGCATAGCTCACCATGCCAGCATGTCCAGGCAGAAAAAGAAATTACCCACAGCGGTGGTTAGCATCCTCATCCTACTACAACTCATTCAGTGGAAAAAAGAAGCCTTTTACTGCTTTTTGGTTTTTTTTTTAGAATTTTAGGAAGGAAGACTGGCTACAATATTCTTACATAGAGAGAGCAGCAGCCTTTCCATATAAGAATAAGTGCACAATACTGGTGGCTTCTGCTGCAGTAGCTCTGCGCTTATCCCTGAGGATATGAGTCATCCAGTTTACCTTGGAAAGAGCAGCATGGGGTTAATAGCAGACTCTATTGACATGGTCTAATGATTCCCTTGTTCTTCTCTTCTTAGTCACGGTCCGAGCACACTTGACTGGGTGGTTGATGACGCTAAAGAAGACCTTTGTGCTGGCACCCAGTTCTGTGCTGAGAATTATTGTCCTCATTACCAGTCTCATTGTGTTGCCTTACTTAGGGTAAGTCGTCATTTATTTAAATTTTTTATTTTATTTATTTATTTTTTATACCGCGCTCTTTAGAATCAGTGGGGTTTACATGTATATTAACAGGTACTTTTTTATTCCCTTGTCCCCGAAGAGCTCACAATCTAAGTGTACCTGAGGCAATGGAGGGTTAAGTGGCTTGCCCAAGGCCACAAGAAGTGGCCATGGGACCAGAGACCCCAGTCCCTCTGGCCTGAGGTTGCTTGTCCCCATGTGGGAATAGAACCCCCGGCCCGCCATTTCCCTGGAGCACGTCTGCTTCTACTAGGCAAAAGAGTATGACTTATCAATAGGTTTCATCCATTCCATGCCCATAAGAAGAGCATACAGAGGTCCATATTCACCAATGTGGCCACCATAGTTGGCCTAATGATTAGAGCAGTGGTTCTCAACCCAGTCCATAGGGCACACTTAGTTGTCAGGTTTTGAGGATAACCATTATGAATATGTATAAAAGAGATTTGCATACAATGGAAACAGTACATTGGCTGTATCTAACATCGTTTTCATTTTAAGATTCTCATGCTCACCTATAGAGCATATTACACAAGATTCCCAATGGACCTCTCATCCTTTCTGATTCCCCACCATCCCACACGATCACTTTGTTCCCAAAATTCCAGTCTTCTAGTCCTTCCCTCAGTCTTCCTTGGCCAATTAGAATCTACATATCACACAGTCTTATTTTCTAGCACCACATTGTTGGAATGTTCTATCGGATTACCTATGCCTAGAATCCTGTTTCAAAAAAAGTAAAAAAGCCCTTAAAATTCAGATAGAGTATATGGAACAAGGGTAATGTCAGATCCTGGATGCTCACAGCTCCTAATCATGTACAAGATGGTATATCAAGGTTTTCATAAACATTAATGTTGTGCGGATTCTTTGTGGTTATCCTGAAAAACTGTTTGACTAGGTGTTTCTTGAAGATTGGGTTAAGACCAGCGGACTGAGAACCAGGGAAGCCAAATTCAAATCCCTTGCAGTCTTAGGGAAGTCTTGTTCCATCACCTCAGGTACAAACAGATTGTAAATCTTCTGGAGAAGGAAAATACCTACTGTACCTGAATGTTACTCACCTTGAGCTGCTACTGAAGAAGGCATGAACCAAATCTCAAATCACTTCCCTAAAACATTTAATGTTATATGTATGTTCACTGACACATAGAAATGGATTTTCAAAGCTGACACTTATAACTGTAAACATGTGACGTGGCATTTTAGAAGGAACCTCTAGGAAGAAACTGGGATGTCTAGAGCAAACCATCCTGGGGGAGTCACAGCAGGGCCTTCTGAAATCGATCCATCTCCACCCTGAAAAATGAATGTCCCAGTAACTGGTTCTAGAGATGGACCCTGCGCAGATAGCAAGGCCAGGTACATGCACGTGTGTAGGTCATTTCACAAATCTGGATGTCCTCGACATACATGCGCACAGAACTGGATGCTTCGATGTCCTGGCCAAGGTGGTTCAGAAGAGGTCAACTATGTTCTGAAACTAGCACTTCCTGCCCTGCCATTTCTGATACTCGGATGAGCGGTGGCAGACCTGTACTATGTTTGCAATATATATTTACATGCAAGTTTCTTTGGCCAGGAAATATTAACTATGGTAATGAAAGCACATTTTGCTCTTTCCTCTGGAAGCATTGCAGCCATGAAACAAGCACTTTTTTGCGCTTTATTCGTGGTCTGGAAAAGGTATAGGTATGGACGCCTCAACAACCATGTCCTGACATGGCTTGTGCCTTTCTGAAATCACACCACACGTGCGTCTATCTCCTTTGTTCCACCTAGACAATGCCTCCACCACACCCCCGTGCAACATGGACATTCGCGTGCTGGGGATGTTTATCTACTCAGTTTTCTAAAATGGCTCTGGGGACATCGCCATGATTTGCACATCAGAGTGCCCGTTTTCAGACATTCAACTCCCAAACAGGGCTTCTAAAATGACCCTCTTAGACTAGGCATTTAAAATTACACCAGCTGTTTACGCGGTGACATTTTGAAGGACAAGTTACAAATTCAACAGCTGAATTGTGCTACTCAACCGATTACTTTTTTTGGCTGCCCTCACCCCATCCCAAACCACAGGTTCTGTATATAAATGGTCAGATTTACCCAGCGAACTGCCAGAGATTTAAAAACAATAAATCATTTATGCAGTCAGTGCTGCCGCAGACTTCATAAATGCATTTGCATATTGGCCTCTTAATAATCAGACTGAATGTCTCTTCCATAGTCAGCCATTATATCTCCAGAAGGCCCTGCTCCCTGCACTTTTGCACGAGCTTAGAAAGAATCTGACTGGCTGTCTTTTGTGAGTCCATGTTTCAATTGGAATGCTGTCTTCACACTATTCGCTTGCAGAGGCAAGTAGCACATCTGCATCCTCACAAACATAATTCTTCGTTGACAAGCAGGATGAAATCAGCCACATTAACAAGTGATGTCATCCAGCAGTACTGACATGAATCCAGCTGTCCCATGTATGCATGTTCCTCCCAGCAGCTGCCTTCCCACTCCTTAGTCTACTTTTGCCTGGACTTTGCTCGGATGTGGATCCTGTTCTTTCCAGTTCAGTGGCCTTTCTAGGTATCTTTAGGAATCCACTGTGCTCCTTTATTCCCCCTTGGTTCCTTTTTTGTGCTTTTTGGTTTCCTTTAGCAGGAGAAAAGAGAAGTTAGCCCCTCCCCCTAACCAGGGCTGGCCTATCCACTAGGCAAACTAGGGGTTGCCTAGGGTGGCAGGCCCCAGTGGGCAATATCACTATTCTATCCCCCCCCCCCAGGCAAAGCATCCATTCAGTGCCACTCCACCCGCCATGCCATCCCCAGCAACCATCTTCTCACCTGAGGGGGTGCAGCATGGCGATCCCTCCATCACATCAGGCTTTACAGTGCCCACACTGGCACACTCACAGCCTGCTGCTCCTGCCCCCTCCAACAGAAAGTTGCAATGGAGGGGACAGGAGCAGCAGACCGTGAGTGTGCTAGCCAGGCACTTTAAGGCCTAACACAGCAGAGGGATTGCCGTTCTGCCTTCCTTCCCCAGGCGAGAAGATGGATGGCGGGCTGAGCGGCGCTGCAATCCTCAGGGGGGCAGAAAACCTTGGGCTGGCCCTGCCTCTAATCTCCATAATTGAGTTTGATCTTACCACCACCTCCACTTCAAGCTTCAGAGAATGCACCTACATGTTCATTACAGATGGGCAGCTGGTCTGCTGCTTCTGCTTTGGCCTCGACCATGTCGTCCTGAGCTGCTCCCATTGTTATTAGATGTTACCTCGGACCAGAAAGTTTAGGGTTTCAAGATGGAGATTTTGAGAACTCTGACACTGAAACAGCTGCTGTCCCTGGGACCTTCCAGTGAGAGAGGTAGAGAGAAACATCATGACTAGCCATCGTCAGAGAAGGAGGCTTGCTCTGTTCATGGGTATGAGCAGCAATACTCATCTTCTAAGAGCGAATCTGCTCAAGAGAGACCAATACTAACCAAAAAGTGAGGCCTAAGGAATTCCATTCGCCTGGCCTGTGTGCTGCTGAAGGTTTGCACATCGAAGCCTCAAGCACCTCCATGCACAGACCAGTATGAAAGTCTCTTTCTCCAATGGGAGGAGGAGGGAGGAGTAGCCTAGTGGTTGGGGCAAGGTACTTCAGGCCGGAAGGTCGGGGGTTCAAATCCCACTAGAGGACAGCAACCTTGGGCCGGAAGGACTGGGGTTTCTAGTCCCACAGGTGCTCCTTGTGGTCTTGGGCAAGCCACTTAACCCTCCATTGCCCATGTTCCCTGTAAGTATTAGTGTGTGTGTCTCATATCCCCGCATGTTAAATGTATCCCCCACTTGTGTTGTGACCGCTTTGATTGAAGGATAAGGCGGTATACAAAACTGTCTAAATAAATAAATAAATAAAATAAATAAATGCATAGACTGTTGGTGCCAAAGAGGCACCAATGCCAAAGCCCATAATACAGAAAGAGGGGTTGCACCATAATATCACAATGCCATCACAAAATCGTTGCTCAGCTTTGGTGCTGATGCATAATTGCCATTCGCACTCTCAGTCATTTGTCTGCTGACATACTTCCCTCCTCTTGGAAGTAGGCAATTATTAGTCCCCTTCTAAAGCTCTCTGGATCCTTCAGTACCTGCTAGATATCATCAGATTTCTAACCTCCCATTTCTCTCCAAGGTGACCGAGTGGCTGGTTCTCTCTCAGCTTTTCAACCACCTTGAACAAAGTAATTCACTTCCCCCTAGACAGTCTGGTTTTAGATTCGGTCACAGTTCAGAAACACTGGTGACTTCCCTTCTTCATGAAATTTATTCATCTCTTGACCATGGAATTATCACTCTTGCAATATCCCTAGATCTTACAGCTGCATTTGACACTATGGATCATTTGATTCTTTTGGCTCAATTAGCAGATTTTGGCATTACTGGTTTGGTTCTCAATTGGTTCCTTACTTCTTTTCCAACTGTCTCTTTCAAGTAGTCACCGCTTCCTCTTCATCCACTCCACTACCACTTCCCTTTGGTGTTCCAAAGGGATATATTCTGTCTCCTATGCTTTTTATCATCTTTCTCAGTCTCTTGCCACCCTGAGTCAGGACCTCAATATTAGCGCTTACTATTACACAGATGGTATTTAGCTCTTATATCATTTGGATTCTTAACGCCTGATGTTCCCCAGGTTAGTCACTCTCTTGATCTCGTTACTTCTTGGCTCTGTTCTAATAGATTTCAACTTAATCCAAATAAGACTTCTGCTGCGAGTGGTTCACAGATGGTCTCACTCCCCTAGCCTTTACACTCTCCATCGAACAATCGCCAATAGAATTCGTCACTACTCTGCCATATCTTTGTGTCACGCTAGACTCTGATCTGACCTTCATGCAACATGTTAATTCTGTTGTGAAAATGTCTATCTCCAGGAACAAGCAGGAATGTAGTCATCACATATGGGTGTCGTCAGTACCGACGGAGCCTGCGTGGGAACGCTCCCCTGCGTCCAATCAGAAAGCTTTTGGGAGCATCCCACAGCGCCTGCGTGCTGCCTTCCCGCCTTTCCCAACTGCCTCTCTTCAGTTCTTCTTTTTCCACGGAGTCAGCAGGTCGTGTTCCTGTCACCGCAGAAGAATTCTTTCTTGTTTCTTTCTTTTTTGTGGTCGCGTCTGCCTTCCTCGACGCTCTACCGGTTTTTCTTTTTCTTTTCTTATTTTTGTAAAAAAATATATATATATTCTTTTTTCTTTTTCTTCAGGTGCATGGGCCTTTTTGGGCCTTAGGCCCAAAAACCTTTCCTTACCATGGAGAAACCTGCTTCAGGTTTCAAAAAGTGCACCAAGTGTGGTGGTACCATTTCCGTCACCGACACCCATGAATGGTGTCTAAAATGTTTAGGTCCTGACCACTCCATCACGGATTGTATGTCCTGCGCCATGATGTCTAAAAGAGGTCGGCAGAACCGAGCTGCTAAGCTCAGTACCCTGTTTCCCTCTGATGCAGCTTCGGTGGCATCGACATCTTCCAGGGCTTCTTCTTCCTCCTGTGGATCTCAGGTAACTAAACATAAATCCAGCCGGTCCTCGAAGGGTAGATCTCCTTCTAAGCATCGAGATGCCTCTGGCGTTGCCCTCGAGGATTCTGCACCGGCAAAATTACCCCGGCAGGAGGCTTCGGCTTCCAAAGCATTATCGGGGTTCCAGGATGTTCTCGAGGCCTCGACCTCAGCAGAACTACTGGTGCCATGCTCTGGGGTACTGGCAGTCTCCTCTGATACCAACATCCAGGCATTGGCAGCGTCGATAGACCAGAGAGTTCTGGCTATGGAATGCAGTCTGGCGGCTTTCCTTGCGGCATCGAAGCCCTCGGAACCGCGACACACACTCCCACCGGTACCGACACCGCCCTCGTTATCGGTATCGGTACTGATAGCATCTACATCGGCATTGGTGTCTGCTTTGCCGGTACCCAGTCATCTAATGACCTTCGGTACCGATACCCCGGTACCGGTTACTCCTGGTACCGACTGTGGTCGGTATGGGTATCGGGCTCTTCAAGAGCATCCAGACAGACGATACTTCGAGTCCTCAGAAGAATCTGAGGATTCTGACAGTTCTGTTGATGCAGCGATGCTTCTCCCAGAGGAGCCCTCCTCCCCTAAACGCAGGATGTCTCCTCCAGAGAATATTTCATTCCAAGATTTTATCAGGGAGGTGGCTCGGGGCCTGTCCCTTACTGTGGCCCCTGAAACAGAGCCAAGGGCCAAGGAGTTGGAAATTCTACAATATCCCAAAACTCCTAAGGAGGCAGCTACCTTGCCCATTCATGAGATTTTATATGATCTCATGTTGAGGATGTGGGAAACATCTCTTACCACCTCTCCTCATTCTCGTAGACTAGATACTATGTATCGAGTCACTCCTTGTCCTGAGTTCCATAAGACTCAGCTTCCTCACTACTCTATTGTAGTGGAGTCAGCTATGAGAAGGATTAAGAGTGCAAAAAGGCATGCCTCTAATCCTCCAGGACGTGAGTGCAGAACCCTGGATGCTTTTGGACGTCGAGTCTTCCAAGCTTCCATGCTTTCTGCCAGGATCAGTTCCTATAGTCTCTACATGGGAATGATCCTGAAGGAGGTCACAGATAATTTAGAGGCTTTCAGTCCTTTCCTTTCTGAGAATAAAAGACAGGATTTTCTCACTTGGGTCAAGCATGCCCAAGATGTCTCTAAATTTTCAAACCGTGCAGCCTTTGACTGCTTTGAGTGCATAAGCAGAACCTCGGCTATTGCCATATGGGCACGTAGAATTGCTTGGCTCCAGGCATCTGATCTAGAGCTCTGGGTACAAGACAGATTGGGAAATATCCCTTGTACTGGTGAGAACCTGTTTGGTAAAGATTGGCAGGAAAAGGCCAATGAAATGGATGCTGAAAATTCCACCTTGGATAGATTTCCAAGTCCACTGCTGATCCTGCTAGAAAGAAATTGTTCAAGAAACCATTCTTTTCTAAAAAGAAAAGATTTTACCCTGCTTATGTTCAGCAGGGACGTTCTGCAGGTCAGCTTGCCAAGAAAGGTCAGCAACCACCCAAACAGAAGAAAGCAAAGGCTGCTAGGCCTCAACCGGCCCAGCAGGCTCAGCCTCCACAGGGCCTTTGACTCTCATCTAGAGAACTTAGCCTTCCTGGTTCTCGGGGGACCAGAACCTTCCACCATTCCAGGAAGGTTATGTCATTTTGCCCCCAGATGGGGGCAAATAACAGCAGAGCATTGGACACTCTCCATCATAAAGGAGGGGTACAAGCTTCATTTTTCAAGCATGCCCCCTCACACAATAGTAAGGCAGTTCAATTCTCCGACCTCTCTCATCAACCTGTTAGGTCAAGAGGTAGCTATCCTTCTTGCCCAAGGGGCAATAGAAGTACCCCTTCATCAACAGGGTACAGGGTTCTATTCCCCTTATTTTCTTATTCCAAAGAAAACAGGGGGTTACAGACCTATCTTAGACCTCAGAGAATTGAACACATTCCTTGTCAAGGAAAAATTCAAAATGATTTCTCTTGGATCTCTGCTGCCATACCTTCAGAGTCAGGATTGGCTTTGTTCTCTAGATCTCAAGGATGCGTACACCCATGTTCTCATCCATCCAACTCACAGAAGGTTCCTTCGGTTCCTTTTTCAGGGAAAGCACTACCAATACAAGGTGCTTCCTTTTGGCCTGGCCTCAGCACCAAGGGTGTTCATGAAATGCATGGCTGTTTGTAGCAGCATTTCTTCTCCGCACTCTAGGGATATTCGTCTTCCCTTACTTAGACGACTGGCTCATTCGAGCCCCAACAGAGTCAGAGGCCAGGACTTCTCTATCCTGCACAATGCGTATCCTTCAGTATTTAGGGCTGGTAATAAACATCCCAAAATCCAGTCTGACTCCCACTCAGTCTTTAGAGTTCATAGGAGCTTTCCTGGATACCACAAAGGCAAGGGCCTATCTCTCCCAGGCCCGTTAGAACATAAGAACATAAGGTATGCCATACAGGGTCAGACCACGGTCCATCAAGCCCAGTATTCTGTTTCCAACAGTGGCAAATCTAGGTCATATGTACCTAGCAGTTTCCCCTTCGCTTGGTGCAGTTAGCTTCTCAAGCAGTGCTAAAGCCTCATCTAACTGCTCGAGAAATGTTACAACTACTAGGCCACATGGCATCCACCGTGCATGTGGTTCCCTATGCTCACCTCCACATGAGGGCAGCTCAGTGGACTTTATCCACCCAGTGGACCCAGGCATCAGGGTGCCTGTCAGACAAAATAGCAAACACAAGTCGCCTCATTTTGTCCCTCCAGTGGTGGAAGTCCACTCAAAATCTGTTGCTGGGGTCCCCCTTTCAGCAACCCTTACCCCAAGCAACTCTCACAACAGATGCTTCTCCAATGGGTTGGGGAGCTCATCTGCAAGACCTCTCCACCCAGGGCACCTGGTCTCCACAGGAGAGTTATCTACATATCAATCTCTTGGAGCTCAGAGCAATCTTTCTTGCTCTGCGAGTGTTCCACACCCTGCTCAGCTACAAGACAGTCCTCATTCATACGGACAATCAAGTAGCCATGTTCTATGTGAACAAGCAGGGGGGAACAGGCTCTCTGTCGCTTTGCAATGAAGCTTTGCGACTATGGGCCCTCACCAGAGAGCATCAGATTCATCTTCTGGCAGTGTATCTTCCAGGCATTCAAAACTCTTGGGCAGACAGACTCAGTCGAGTTCTGCTTCCACACGAGTGGTCTCTGCATGCAGACCAGGTGACCAGGATATTTCAACTTTTGGGATCCCCGGACATTGACCTCTTTGCAAGTCCGTGGAATGCCAATCTTCCCCGGTTCTGTTCCAGAACTCTGGCTCAGGGGGCTCAGGCCAGGGATGCTTTCCTCCTTTACTGGGGTCAAGACTTCCTGTATGCCTTTCCACCCATTCCCCTAATTCCCAAAACCCTGTTCAAGCTTCAGAGAGACAGAGGCCGTATGATTCTCATAGCTCCACATTGGCCACGGCAACTGTGGTACCCTCTGCTTCTGCATCTCTCTCAAGCTCCCTCCCTGGAGTTAGGGTCTGCTCCAGATCTCCTATCCCAGGAGGACGGAATGTTATGACATCCCAATCCCCAGTCTCTGCATCTCAGGGCTTGGTTGCTGAAGGCCTAGATCTCCATGATCTTAATATCCCTCAGCAAGTGAAAGATATTCTTCTTGCTTCCAGAAAACCTTCCACAAGACGCTCTTATGCTTTCAAGTGGAAAAGGTTTACCATATGGTGTTCGCAAAAGGCTCTTAACCCCCTTGCGATACCTCTGGAATCATTGCTGGAGTATCTCCTTCATTTATCCAATGTAGGTCTTAAGACTAATTCAGTAAGAGTCCATTTGAGTGCTATTGCAGCTTCTCTTAAGCCTCTAAATGGACAGCCTATTTCCTCTCATCCTCTTATAGCAAGATTTATGAGAGGCCTTCTTCTAACTAAGCCTCCCATTAGGCCACCACCGGTGGCATGGGACTTAAAACTGGTTCTTGGGCAGCTCATGAAGCCACCTTTTGAACCTTTAGCTACTACCTCCTTGAAATTCCTTTCTTGGAAGTTTATCTTTCTCATTGCAATCACATCAGCACGCCGCATTAGTGAGTTGCAAGCGCTAGTAGCTGATCCACCTTATACAAGGTTCCATCATGACAAGGTAGTCCTTAGGACTCATCCACACTTTATGCCAAAGGTGGTCTCGCCTTTTCATCTGAACCAAGCGGTCTACCTACCTGTGTTTTTTCCAAGGCCTCATGCATCAAATGCAGAGAGGAATCTTCATACCTTGGACTGTAAAAGAGCTTTAGCTTTTTACTTACAAAGAACACAGCAACACAGAAAGTCCTCTCAGCTCTTTGTTGTTTTTGATCCTTCTCATTTGGGACTTCCAGTCTCCAAGAGAACACTGTCCAACTGGATTGCTCAGTGTATTTCCTTTGCCTATCAGAGTAAGAATCTTCCTCTGGAGGGCCATGTCACAGCTCACAATGTGAGAGCCATGGCAGCTTCAATGGCTCATATGCACTCTGTGTCTATCGACGACATCTGTCGAGCAGCCACTTGGGCCTCGGTTCATACCTTCACAGCCCATTACTGCTTGGACAAGGACTCCCACCGGAATGCCTTGTTTGGTCAGGCTGTTCTGCAACACCTGTTCCATACCTAATCAACTCCTGGTAGGATGCCAGAGGTCCATGGGGGGAAGTGGAGCCCTGTTCAGGGACACACAACTTCTGGGGTCTCTTCCTGGCACCTAAAGCTAGGGAGTCCCCATATGTGATGACTACATTCCTGCTTGTTCCTGGAGATAGCACAGTTACACACCTGTAACAGGTGATCTCCGGGAACAGCAGGAATTTAGTCCTCACAACCCACCCACCTCCCCTAGGAGTTGTATCTCTCTATCTATCTCTTTCCTTTCCCTCTCTCTCTCTTTGTCTCAGCTTTAAAACTCAACTGGAGAGAGGCAGTTGGGAAAGGCGGGAAGGCAGCACGCAGGCGCTGTGGGATGCTCCCAAAAGCTTTCTGATTGGACGCTGGGGAGCGTTCCCGCACAGGCTCCGTCAGTACCGACGATACCCATATGTGAGGACTAAATTCCTGCTGTTCCCGGAGATCACCTGTTACAGGTGAGTAACTATGCTTTCTTCGCTTTGCATCAGTGTCACATTGTTTGTCCTTTTCTTGATTCCTCTTCCTTGACCTCTCTCTTACTCTGCTGTGTCATTATACGTTTGGACTACTGTCGTCTTTATTGGCTGTCCCTCTTATTTGTCTTCCTATCTTACTTTGCACACCCCACCTTGGACATTGCACTCTTTGCACGACAGACTCTGCATTCCTCCTCCCTCTGAGGCTAGATTAGACTCTACCCATAGATTGGCATTATTTTTCTGTCTCCCCGCCCTTGGAATTCTTTGCTGCACTCCCTCGGTCTCAAATTGTCTTACCCTGTTTTAAAAGCTCATCTCAAAACCCATTTATTCACCCAGTCCTCTGAGACCTTGGTTGATGGTCAAAGACCTGCATATCCCACTCTCTACTACTTAACATTTTCTTTGCTTTGCTTTCTGTCATTATTTGGCATTCCTTTCACCACTTTGATTGTTCTTTAGTTTTGTAAACCGCCTTGCCTTTGTTAGAAAGGTGGTATATAAAGTTTTTAATAAACATAAACATAATGGGGTCTCTACGAGACCTGCCGCACTGCCTCAGAGCCAGTGGGATGAATGCATCAATTGGCATGGAAGGAGAGTTGACACCTCTTCAATATTCTTGGGAAAGAATGCAGCAGTGTGACATCTTTGTATCAGAGACTGATGAAGCCTCTCAAGGACCTTCTACAAGTGCAGTCGACTAAGACCAGTCCCTTACTTTCATCAGAAATGCTTTCCTGCTCTCTCTTTATATTTATTTTTGTTTTTATATACCATGCTATTTTAAATCAGCACAGCTTACAGATAACTCATTACATTGAACAGTTTGACATGGAACAAGTAAATAGAACTAAACAGGTATAACAAAAACATGCCATGATGGCTAATGGTCCTTAAACAATAACTTAAACGAGGTGACAGAAATGGTAAAAAACCTTAGGCTACTATTTACATAATAATTACAGGCAAATGAAATGTGTATATTATATATATACACACACACTTATGTTGTATTAATAAGAACTATATTGCTGCAGGTTAGTGTGACATGGGTAATACATGTAAAATGAATTTCTAAATAGCATAATTAAAACATCAAGAAACAACAATGAATTAAATGTATTAAAATAATTACAAAAGGTTATAAATACTACAGATTAGCGCAGTTAGTACCAGCACATTTCTTTGTTTCTTTATGGTTTTTTATGGCGAGTTTGGGGATTTTCTGTTTACCAAGGATCCAGTCCAATCCATATTGGGGCATATTCAAGAAACACTTTCTCAGACTATATGGAGCTCACTTAGCCCTAGGGCAAAGTGACCAAAGGTTCTATCTAAATTGGCCTCCTCCCTGCACTGTCCCACAGGAGAGTTTTTCCCTGTGGGAAAGAAGTGATAGGTCAGTCCCACCTTCCTGAAAGAAGGAGCCTTATTTAGAGACATTGGTCCAACTCACCCCTGCTTCTAGTGTGTCCCAGTTGTCTGACTAGAGCTCACAGTGCTGGGAATCATTACTAGTATAGTCAGAAGCCCCATCCCCCATCAATGCCTAGGAACACCTCTCTTCCTGAGGACCTAAAGTACACAAAATTTGTCCAAAAAATGGTCTGTTCTTCCGCTTTCAATCCACAAGGAGCCAGACTCCAGGGTGGACTTGTTTAGCCTCTTCTGTTTGATTAACTCATCCTGAGAGATGGTGGTAGTACCTGTCCATGGGTTGGTGCTGGAACTACAAGGCATGATGTGGTAAAACTCACTATGCTGCCTATCAGTAGCTAGAAAGTGCATCCTAAAGTAAAGGTCCAACCCTGTCTTAAAGTTCAACAACCACACCACTTTGTTGTGGTCGAGTCAGCCATGAAGAGGGCCAGGTGACAGTGCCCCTCTGTGAAAAGGCCATAATACCTTGGACACAGTGGGCAAAAAGGTCTTGCAGGTACAGTGCTTAGCACTAGCTGTCCATCAGCTTTCCATGGTGCAGTATATGCTTGAATGTCTTATGAAGCTGAAGCTGTGGGGAGTTCCTTCTATATGAAAGAAGGGAGAGGTTCCACAGCAGGGAAGAACTATTTCAGTACTCCTATGAGGCATTTGCCACAGCTTCCAAAACATCTGGCATCAAGATTGGGGCAAGTAGTTGGCAAAACTATATGCTATGAGCTTGTGCTAAGATATGATCTGCACAGGCGACAACCTGTTTGGGAACAAGGGTGAAGAACTCATCAGCCTCATTTATAGCCATTGCTTACCGCTGGAAATCCTCTTGGCTGCCATGGGTGAATCCTTGGCATCCACATGGAACATGCCGACTCTTATGGAAGTTTGTGCCCCTGGCCTCACAGATCATGCAGATCCTACAGGGATTCCTTCAGTCCCAGACCTCCACAATCTCTGAGGCCTAGACAGTGAGATAAACATCCTCAGAAGCCTAAGAACACAAGGGCAACTTACATCCATCCTGAGATTTTGAGGTTTTGAGGCATAGCCAGTCCCCCAGCCACTTGGATGCGTACCAATTGGTGGTGGAGTTCACTTCAGCAAGGAGTCCTGGAGGAGTATAACTAAAGACAATTGGGTGCACCTTGTATGTCAGAGTTACAGGCTTCACTTTCACCAGCACCACAGAAATAGCCTTTATCACAGTAGTGAAGGGTGGAGTCTCTTGACATTCTTCGAGATAAAGAGGTGAATTCCTTACTTTAGGGCAGAAGAATGGAAGCGCCCTAGTTGGAGGCTCAAAGAGCTCTTCCTCAGGTATTTCTTAATTCCAAAAAAGTCAGGGGGTTGGAAATGAAGAGACCTAAACAGATTCCTCTGGAGGGAGAAGTTCAAAATAACAGTAACGCACTTCAGATTATCCTCTCTTGATAGATGAACATGGTTAATGCTCACTGGACCTAAAGATTCATATGCCCAAATCCCTATTTATCTGGATCTCATGAGGTTCCTGAGGTTCATGGTAAACTGTTCACCCTATCAGTACAACGACCTACCATTTGAACGTTTGCAGGCTTCGAGAGTATTTGAAAAAATACAGAGAGGTGACTTACTTCAGAATTCCTTACTTCACATTCCCCTAACTGGACAAATGGCTGATGAAACACTTGCCATCTTAAGAGTCAAGGAAAGTACCCAAAATGGTTATCGCTTTTCTTGTCACTCAGGTTTATCATCAACTATGAGAAGCCATCTCTAGCACCATCCCAGTCAATCCTGTTTATCTCCCTATTCTCTGCTCTCCCAACCCCCCAAACTGCCCCTACCATCAAAAAATGCCACCCACACAATTGCCCCACCAACCCACACACTATCCCACCCCCCAAAAAATACTCCCTCGCAACTGTCCTACCAGCCCACTAAATGCTGCCACCATGAAAAAAATACCCCCTATAACTGCCTCACCACCCTTCAAACTGACCCATTGCCAAAAACTACACCCCTGCAACTGCCCCACAACACCAGTAACTTTCCCCACCCTAACAAACACCCTCCTACAACTGCCCCACCCCAAGAAAGTAAGATCATAACATAAGAACTGCCATACTGTGTCAGACCAAAGGTCCATCAAGTCCAGTGTCCTGTTCCAACAATGGCCAATCCAGGCCACAAGCACCTCTCATATTACAAAACTAGCCAGATCCATGATACATATTATCCATAGGGATAAGCAGTGGTTTTCTCTGTCTGAAAGAGTAAAACAGTCGATTAGTGTTTACCCGTTCCACGCCATTCAGGATTTTATAGACCTCAGTCATATCTTCCTTCAGCCTTCTCCAAGCTGAAGAGCCCTAACTTCTTTAGCCTTTCCACACAGGAGAATCATTCCATCCCCTGTATCATTTTGGTTGCCACTATATCTTTTTGAGATGCAGTGAGCAGAATTGCACACAGTACTCAAGGTGCGGTCGCACCATAGATACAGGGGCTTTATGATAGTCTTTGTTTTACTTTCTATGCCTTTCCTAATAATTCCTAACATGCTGTTTGCCTTTTTGTCGCCTCCCTATGTTGAACAGAAGATTTCAAATGTGCTGTCTACAATGATAGCTGTGTACCGTATTCCCAGGTGTAGGGTGGCATTGCTAAGGTATGCAAGTGCTAGTATTGGGAGATGCACGCAGGGCCCAATGTCCTGCCTCTCCAGGAGGCATTGGCTAATGGAGCCTGTGGGTGTGGGTGTGTCTGCCCCTGTTGGCTGCTGCTTTACGGCAGAGGTTCCCAACTCCAGTCCTGGTGTGCCAAACACTGTTCGGGTTTTCATGCTGTCCCTCATGAATATGCATGAGATACATCTGCATACCATGGGGGTGGCGCATAGAAATGCAGCACAGGCATCTTTATTAGAGACAGCATGGAACCTGAATGGTGTTTGGCCCTCCAGGACTGCATTTGGGAGACTCTGCTCTAGGTAATGCGCCTGTTTATGGTGTCTTTGCTCTGTAGGATAAAATGTAGGTGTTTTGGGCATGTGTACGTCATCTGCAATAAACGTTCTGTCTGTATTAGCACGTTGTAGTAGTGGGTAAAATATGGGGACTGGGTTGGCAGGCACCATAGCTGGGACTTGAACCTGTGACCTTCTGCCTCCAAACACACTGGTTGTGTGCACTGCACCACCGTGTTGCCACAGAGACAGTGCATTCCCTGGTGATACCATGACTGTTTGTCCGGCAGGGCCTGTCTGTTGCAGTGCATGGCACCCACCTACACAGGGCTAGGCCATGGTCTGCTCTGGGCAGCTGCCACTGCCCCCCTCCACCACCAGTACCCCTCTGCCACCATGCTGACATGCCCTTCTGCTGGTGGTGCTGGTGGTGTGCAGTCTCAAGCCATCCAGTGTGCAGGTAGGCGTCTGCCTATGGTGCGTGTTCTGGGGTAGGGGTGCCTGCATAGGTGTCCACGCTTCCCCCCAACACCGCCTGCCAATGTTTTGTGCCCTTGGGGGTACCTGCTGGGTACTATCCCCTGTGACACTGTGATAAACACTCTCGTGCCCATGTTGGGCCCTCATCAGATGCTGTCTGGCTGCTGTTCAGTTTCAGCATTCCTAAGTGCCACCTAGGCATCTGCCTAGTCCGCACTGTGCCCCAGCTGCACCACAGCATGTGCCGCCTGCAGCCCTCTGTATCCCCTTTCCCAGCATCTGTCCAGTTGCCCATTCCGACATGCCCGCCCTGCTGTTGTGGAACATGTGCATGCCATAGGTAACCTGTCCAATGGAGAGGGAAACTCTGATCAGTGCTATTTCACTGTGGGATCATTCACCTTGTATGGGGACGGAGCGTAGACCCTTCTAAAATTCATATTTATTTTTTGGGGCTTTCTTGGGAGTGTTTTTTGATGTTTCCCAATACTATCACTATTGCCCAGCTTGATTATGATTCTTTTTTATTTTGTTGGGGTCATTTTCAATGTTTATTTGCACTTTTGTTCACACTTATCACTTTTTTGTAGGTTTCCCTGGTTTTGCTGTACATTGCTGACAGAAATGGTTTCTTTTCCCTTTAAATCAGCTCTAACGCGAGGTTTTCACTTGCGTTATTTTTGGCCTCGAATTTCACATCGTTAGTGTGCGGGGAGCCTCTCCCCTCCCACTCTCCACCCATTGACCCCTTCTCTCCGCCCCTGGGGAGCCTTCCTCCGCCCTCCGGGAGCCTTTCCACGCCTTCAGTGCTCGTTTGCGCCACTGCGTGCATGAGCGCGCACTAAAGCGCATTCTTGCCCCGTAAAGCATCATTAGCGCGCGCTAAGGTACCTTAGCGCATGCTAATTGCACAGCGCGCACGTTAAGAAGGTTTAGTAAACATACCCCTTGGTCTCAGTCACACAGGCAGAACAGTTAGGCACTCATCAAGTACAGAATAAATTATAACAAAGTCAAAGTAAAAATATGTAGACAAAATTAAACTGAAACGCCAACAAGCCAGGCTCTGCATGCAATACAACACAATAAATAGAAACAGTGATGTATTTGCCCCTGCACTGTGCAAAATATAAATATGTTATGTACAAAATCCAAAAACTGACATATTCCAGTCAAACTGAAAATAAATTATTTACCTTTGTCTAGCTTTTTATTTTTCTAGTTGCCTTGGTCCCGGTGTCTTATTTTTTGTCCTCTGTTTTCTCTTAACTCTCTTTTCCAAAGTCTGCAATCTACCTGCCACTTCTCTCCACTCCTGTCTTCTTCACTTGCTTCCCTACATCCATCTCTGATGCTGGATCTTTTCCTTTCAGTTTTCTTCCATTAATTTTTCTCTCTTTGTCAACTCAGATTTCATTTCTGCCTCTTATATCCAGTTCCCAGTCTCTTTTTTACTACAACTACCTTCTAATTTTCAACCTTTAAACACAGCTCCTCTTGCTCTCTTCTCTGTCCTTCCCCAGCAGTTATTCCCAGTCTTTAACTAACTCTCTCCCTTTTCATTCTTTCTTCCACTCTCCCTATGTTCAGCATCTGTCACCTTCTTTCCTGCCTTCTCTTGTATTTCCCCTTTCTCTCCAATCTCATGCCTTTCCCCTTTTTCTCATCCTATCTCCCCGTGTCCAGCATTCCCTCTCTCTCCCTCAACCTGTGTCCAGCATCTCCTCATCTCACCCTACCCCATGTCCAATATCCCCCCCCCCCTTTCTCTCACCCCATGTCCAGGATCTGCCCTCTACTCCTACATTTTGTGTCCAACCTCTGCCCTATATCCCCCTATACCCCATCTCATGTCCAGCATCTGCTCTTTATCCCCCTATGTCCCCTGCACTCTGTCCAGCATCTGCCCTTCATCCCTCTATGCCCCCTACTCATGTCCAGTGTGTGCCCTCCACCACCCTATGCCCCCATCCCATGTCTAGCATGTGCCCTGCATCCCTTTATGACCTCTATCCCATTCTGTCCTCCCCCCGTGTTCAACATTTTCCCTCCATTTCTTTATACCCTCTACCCCACTTCCAGCATCTCCCCCACTCTGTATCCATCATCTGCCCTCTATCCCCTTATATCCTCCACCCTATGTCCAGCAACTGTCTACCACCTTCTATTTGTATCTCGCATTTACCTACCACTCCCCACACTTTGTGTCCAGTATCTGCCCCATCCCTCTTCGCTTCCAGTATCTGCCTGTGCCATCCCCCCCCCCATTTCCTACTCAGCATCTGTCCTCTGCCCCCCCCCCCCCATGTCCAACATCTGTGCAGCACTTCGCTTCCAGCCATTCCATCCCTGCCCCCCATTTCCATCTCTCCAGAATTTCCCTTCTGGCCATCCCGTCCCCGCCACTGTTGCTTTTTCTGTGTCTGCAGCAGCAGTGATGGATTTTACACTAAAAAAAAAAAAAAAAAAGAAGAGTGAGTCTTTGCAACTGCGTCCTAGTAAGGCTGGTCTGGTCCCGACTTTTCTAACTTGAAGCATGTGTCAGAGAGAGGAAGGACCAGCCCAGCCTTCTCAGCACAGGAGACCCTGCGGTTTGTTTGTTTTTTAAGTTGGAGACTGCCACTGCCAACACAGATGCATGAAAAGCATCGGTGGTGTGGGGGTGGAAGGCTGCCACCGATTCAGCAAAGCCCCCCAAACTACACCCATGCAGGAGTCTCTCATGTGGGACTTTGTCAAATGTCTTCTGAAAGTCTAAATACTTTATGGGAATCATTCTAGAAGGCCTATTTGTGATCTAGACATCTGAAAATGGCCATGCAGAAGTTCCAGTCACATCTACGTCCCAACAGCCATTTTAGAACACCCCAAGTTTACACATATCCAGTGTTATCAAGTCTATCAATATTTTTCAACCAACTCCAAAAACCTAGCAGGTAAATATTGTCAGTTTTGTATTACAACTCTAAAAGGCCTAACTAAAACTAGAGCAAATTACTTTTAGATCTTTATTTCAAGCTAATAACTAAAATTTATGCTTTTAAGAAATGTAAAACATAGAATTTTCAAAGTCGGTCCACAATTTTTTTCCCAAGCTTTCAATCGCCAAAATTTCACAGCCGTTGTGTTCACTTAATCGCAGAGGATTTTTTTGCTCTCAGATTCCGCTCAGGAAAGAGAGGAATACCCACTCTCAACTGTCCTATCACCCCACAAACTGCCTCATCCCTAAAAAAAAAATACCCCCCTGCAACTAGTCTGGGATTTAATCTGAAGCATATTGGGATCAAACAAGCCATGTACTTGAGAATCTCATCATCCCTTTCTGTCTTTCCATTTCTATCTCAGTTTAGAGGTAATGTGCATTTATATGGACACATCATTTTGTATTTATGTAAAAGCTTTTGTATCTTGCTAACATTAATTAATATTTGAAGCGGTTCACAATCACATAAAATCAAAAATAAAACCATTTAAAAACCGTAACAATATACATACCAGTTGGAGTTGTCAACCACTTACATCCTCACCCCTCTAAAACCACGCCCATAGGAACTAACTTGAAAATAGCTGGCTCCATCCCATTCTTGCCTTAACCTATTGGGAAGTGTATTCCACCAAGTAGGTGCCGCCGTTCAAAAGGCTCTTCCTCTTTACTTTTGTGATCACAAGGAGAGAACTCTAACTGGATCTCAGTACTCTTTCCATTTGGTAGCTCTTATAAATCGCTCAGACCCCCCCCCCCCCCCCATCCCTCAGAATTTTAAAAAGTCAAAAATAACATTTTAAACATATAGTACTCCTTTCCCAGATTGTCAGCCAATGAAACTGACACATTACTACTGCCACTGAATCCCACCTCCTATCTTACCCTGATAACACCCATGCAGTGACCTCTGTAATTCCCAAAACCCCATTTCTCTATTCCTTACTACCGATACACCTAATACCTGGAGCATTTTCACTCCACACTTGAAAGGGTTCTGCAGGACTTTGTCAAATAAGGTGTCAGGGAGAGATTCCTCACCTGTAGATAAGAATCCTGCAGTGTGCTGCTGTGGCTCTGTAATTTCCTTCAACTGTATGTTTCTTTCTGTCCTTGACAGTGTCCATGGGGCCACCCTCGGAGTAGGATCACTTCTAGCCGGCTTTGTAGGAGAATCCACCATGGTTGCAGTAGCAGCATTGTATGTGTACCGGAAACAGGTAAGAAAGTGTCTTTTGGTAGCAAATAAAGAACACACTAAGAAAAACATTAGCCCTGAAACTACTTTCCAGCTGATGAAACCAAACCAAACCACTATAACTACATTATTAAAGAAAGTGGCTAGTTCCTGATACCGCATTGTGGAGCCAGGAGACTCCCAGATCATTATGAGCAATGTCATTTGTGCTGTTGGTACTGAGAAGCTTAAAGTTTATGACATTAGTGGAAAGCTCTTTTATGCAACAAAGAGGGTCACTTGGTACTGTCTTAGCACATTTTACATTAATGAGAGAGATTAATAAAGGCCTGAACATGTTGAAAACTAGAATTTTTCTATTGATCATTGAAGGCCAACGTGGCAAGCCCTTTGTGGAAGTTCTGGTGTTTTGCACACAGAGAATGATGAGGCAGAGGTCCTCATCATGGAAGGGAAAGTCATTAGCCAAGCCCAATGGCTATTTGGCACTGCCATACAGAGGGACCAAGGTTCAATTCTTGGCTCAAGTCTGCTGATCCACTGGCTAGGTGGGACCAGGTATACTGCGGAGATAACTAACACCCCCTGGGGACAAAATGTTCTAGTCAGTTCATGACAGCAACATCTAGTGAGTGAATTTAGGGTTTCTCCTCATTCTTTTTAATTGAGTGTCCTCAGCTAGGCCTGAATTATCTCTTGGTGAGCTCTCAAATCTTGGATGCTGATCACTAATCCATATCAGTTGTTTACTCCTATTAAAGCAAGTGTTTCTTTTGAGCTACAGAAAGCCATCAGCAGTTACATCCATGCTTCTCAACCTTCGTTTGGAAGCACACCTAATCAGTCAGGATTTAAGGATTACCCCAATAAATATGCATGAGAGATTTGCATATATTGGAGAGCCATTATAAGCTAATCTCTTTTAAGCATATTTATAGGGGTAATCTTGAAAACTTAACAAGCTAGATGTTCCTCCAGGAGAGAGCTGAGAAGCACTGATTTAGAGAGTGGCTAATGTTTAAGGGAACTATACAGTAAAAGCTGCAAAATAGCATACTGTATCAATGCGGACTGGCCCTCCTTTAAAGAGGATGGCTCCTCCTGTTTCTGAGCAAAAGTGTTTTCTTTTTATGTTGCATTTGTCTTAAAAATTAATCTAGCTCAGTGTATAGCAATGACAGATTAAAGTCTTGATCTTCACTCCAGGTCCTCAAGAGCCACCATTGGGCCAGGTTTTCAGGATACAGTTTGCATACGATGGAGGTAGCAGGCATGCAGATTTCTCTCAGGCATATTCATAAGGGAGATGCTGAAAACCCGACTGCTGGCAGCCCTCGGACTGGGAGTGAAGACCAGGGGATTAAAGCCTTTGCTTTGTACTCCTTTGCCTCCAATCACTCTCTTCAGAGATTGAAAGCCAAACCTCCCCCTGTGCCCCCATTGGGAGCAAGCCTGTGCTTTAAGAACCAGCTTGCTACAGTACCATTCAAATTTCTCTGTTAATCACCTATTTTCTCTTGTATGTCTATGCTGCAGTATGTGATATAGTTTAGCGGATGAACCCAAAGTTTATTTTTTTACAGAGATGCCATTGTGTAACTTTCAGGGCCTCAAACGGACCTTCATTTGTTGTCACATCAAGGTCAAGCTTTTTGGCCAAAAAGGTACAAGCATATGTATGTATGCGCATATATATATATATATATATATATATATATATATATATATATATATATATATATATACATATATACATAGACACATCAGAACAATGGTTTCTTAGCTATAGGGCATTCATTTTTTTATGTAACCGAGAACAGCAATCAGCAGATGAAGAAGTTAATGAGTGTGAGGGAGGTCTGGCTTTAGAAGGGAGAAGCAGATACTCTATAAAACCTTTACCCTCTTGGTACTTTCGTTAGCAATATGGCACCTGTTGATTCATGCTCATTTGTAAAAATAAATGGAAAATTTACCATTGTAAAAGAGAAACAGAAAGGCAGCACAAGAAGGGATTACAGATTTCAGGTACAATAGCATCGATGTGGATTCAACATTTGTTTTTCTGGTGAAAGATGTCACAGCCTCCAAGATACAGGGTTTTTCCCACTTGCAGGACTAAGAGTAGTAAGATCTTTTTTTCTTCTATGCTTTTGTAATTCAGTATCTGCATTGAACAGTATTATGGGAAGGCAGTCTACAAATGTCAGAATCAAATTAAATTGGAAATGAGGGCATAGTTATTTGCACACGTGTCAGCAGCTTCAGTGAAAGCCACATCACTGAATGCCCCACAGACATCACTTGAATTTTGCAGAGAGAAACGCGCACGATTAAATGTGCCAGACCAATCTCAGCTTTATGTCCAGTGCTTTAGCTCTAAGCCAAAGCAGTATTCTCTTTCTCTTGCAAAGAATCCCTGATTAATGGCAACATTTATAAAGGAATAACTCAAAACAGAAAGGAATAGTGTCCCCTCTTTATTCCTTGCATGCTAAAACACAGTGAGCTGTTGCTCATTTGTGCTTTGGATAGATCCTAACATAGAAAATAAGCAGATAGAGGCAATTTCCAAATCCATTTACCGAGATAAAATGGCGTGGTGAGACTTGTCATTCTCTGGCCAGCTAAAAATAGGTGCATGCTTCCACAGCACACATACTTCAGGTTAAAAATGTATATTCTCAGGGTGTTTAGGACACTGCAGTAAAATATCATTTGTACATTTGATTTTCATATATAAAAGTGTGTTATTCTGTCCCTCACCCTTCAACTATCCTGCAACGAGGATGGACATTTACATTATGCAGAAGTTGCCCCTGCTAACTTTCAAAGGGAAACAAAGGATTGACCCTGTCTTGGTCAATACCATATTTGGATTATAAATTGCTTAGACGCAATTTGGATGCCTGAAAACTTGCATGCAGCCATCGAAATCACTGAGACATCCCTGGAGCCATTTTACAAATGGCTTTTTTCTTTTTTTAGATGACTCTGCAGCGATGTCTAAATAGGCAGGGGGTGCAACAGAGTCATGCCCAGGAAGGAGCTACGGTCATAGACATCCTCAGTTGATCTTAGAAAGTTCAGGGTTGGCTCTACCCATGTCCAAACATAGACCTTCTCTAGGTTAAGGAACCAGGCTGCTGGCATTAACCTTTAAAAAAGAGAGAGAGCAGCTTTTACACTAGATAATAGAGGAAAACCAACAGTCGCCAAGAGTGCATGGTTTGGAAGGATGTATCCTTGAAGGATACTAGCAAAATATTGAAGTTTGGGCAAATCGACAGAGGTTCCAATAGACAAAAGTAACCCAAATGCCCTTAAGTACAGAGCAGACAGAGCTTAAAGATTCCAAATTATCCCTGCCTACCGATACCCAGATTCATATGAATAAAATACAGCCTCTAAAATACTTGTATGCAAATGCTAGAAGTCTAAAAAATAAGAGGGGAGAGTTAGACTATATAGTACTAAATGAGAAGTTAGATATGATTGGAATCTCAGAGACATGGTGGAAGGAGGACAACCAATGGGACACTGTGATACCTAGGTACAAATTATATTACAATGATGGAGTAGATCAAATTGGTGGAGGGGTTGCACTCTAATGTTAGAGAGGGCAACAAGTCACACAGCATTAACATTTTGCAGGAAACAAAATACACTGTCGAACCTGGATCAAAATTCCATGTAAAAAGGGGAAGACAATGGCAGTGGTACTGTTGACCACCTGGCCAGAAGGAATAAATGGATGATGAAATGCTCAAAGAAACCAGGGAAATAAACAAAAGTTACAACACAGTAATAATAATGGGTGATTTCAATTATCCTGGTATAGGCTGGGTCAGTGTCATGGCAGGACATGCTAGAGAGATAAAATTTCTAGATTAAATGAATGATTGCTTCTTGGAGCAGCTGGTTCATGAACCAACAAGAGGGGAAGCCATTTTGGACCTAGTTCTTATTGGAAAACAAGATCTTAAGAGTGTTGGGGCCAGTTGGCAATAGTGATCACAGCATGATCACATTTGATTTCATAAATGCAGGAAGGATGACAATGAAGTCTACAGTACTACCTTTTAACTTTCAAAAGGGAGACTATGATAAAATGAGGAAAATAGTTAAAAAAAAAGCTAAAAGGAGCAGCTGCTACAAAATGGTTAGTGGTCTTCATTATAAAGCATATGAGGACAGACTTAAGGATCTTAATATGTATACTTAAGAGGAAAGGCAGGATAGAGGTGATATGATTGAGGCATTTAAAGACCTCCATGGTATAAATGCACAGGAGGAGAGCCTCTTTTGAATGGAAGCGAGCTTTGCTACGAGGGGACATAGGATGAGGGTGAAAGGGGATAGACTCAGGAGTAATATGTGGGAATATTTCATTACAGAAAGAGTGGTAGATGTGTGGAATAGTCTCCCAGTGGAGGTGGTAGAGATTAGAGCAATATCTGAATTCAAAAAAGCATGGGACAAATACAGAGGATCTCTAAGGGAAACAAGGGGACTGTTCCAGTAGTTGATATGGAAGGTCAGACTAGATAGAAACCTAGGCCATGTGGTCATGTTTCTATCAAGCATGGGCACTGTTTAGAAATATTATCTTGGAAGCCCAGACTAGCTATATTCCACACTTTAAAAAAAGTGGAAGGAAGTCCAAAAAACTGCCAGCATGGTTTAAAGGCAAGGTCAGAGAGGCTGTTATAGACAAAAAAGCATCTGTCAGGAAATGGGAAAAGGAGTCAAACGACAAAAACTGGAAACAACATAAGCACTTGCAAGTTAGATACAAGCAAATTGATAAGGCAGGCAAAGAGAGAATTTGAAAAAAAGCTTGCCGTGGAAACAAAAACACATAATAAAAACTTTTTCAAGTACATTCATAGCAAAAAAAAACCTGTGAGAGAGTCAGTTGGACTATTAGATGATAGTGGGGTAAAAGGGGCACTAAGAGGGGACAAGGCCATAGCGGAGAGAATGAATTCTTTGCTTTGGTTTTTACTGAAGATGTAGGGAACTTACCCATGACAATTGGTATTTAAAGGTGATGCATCAGAAGAATTGAAAGAAATATCAATAAACTGGGAAGCTGTATAAATTAAAAACTATAACTATAAACTAAAGAGTAGCAAATCACCTGGACCGGATGGCATACATCTGAGGATGTTGAAAGAACTGAAATATGAGATTGCAGACCTACGATTAGTAATCTGTGAACTATCATTAAAATCATCTGTAATACCTGAAGACTGGCGAATGATCAATGTAACACCAGTTTTTGAAAAGGGTTCCAGGGGTGATCTGAGAAAGTACAGACCTGTGAGTCTGACTGGGCAAAATGGTAAAAACTACTATAAAGAACAAAATTACTGAACATGTAGGTAATCATGCTGTATAATTAATTACACAGGTACACTAAAAAAATTTTTTTTTAAACTGCCTCTAATGTTTCGATTGATTTTTACGTTTTTTGGTGCGCTGAATCCAAATCTGGTAACCAATTTGCTCCATCACGTACAGATTTTTTGCTACATTGGGTTAGCAGTTTGAGGTGAACGTTTCAGATTGAGTGCGATCGAGATAAAAGTTTCTTGGATGAATTCTTTATACTAATTGTTTAGTAGTTATTCAAATAAGAATAAAGAAAATTGTAACAAGGCAGCACATAAGAATAGAGTAATGTCAACAAAACACACTGTGATGGTAGCAAAATTGTCTGCACTTAAAACAATCACATACATGTGCACAAACATTGAGCATATAAGAGCGAGGTTAGACACAAAGCAAAGCAAAGAAATGTGCAAAAAATGTTGTACAGGTATGTATGTAAGAATAGAAAACGCAAACCGCACCATTGCAATACATGAAGACAAACACCCGATGGTGTGAAAATAAAATTCTAATAAATGAGATCCGACACTGTGGTAATAACTAGCAAATTTTTATTTCAAAGTTTAGTAAAAACACGATATTTGTCAACACAGTTTAGATTTTAAAGTCATTCTTGGGTCAATCAATCTCCTGGTGGGCCCGTTTCTTCTTCCCCCGAATGCTTCTCTTGGTGCGCTGCTTGGCGTATTTTTCATCTGGGGTTTCCCGCAGCAGCAACCAGCAGAAATCAGCCATCATAGTGGTGTTCCATCTTCCTTGGTACCTTCTCTCTGCGTCCTTGATGTCCTGGTGAAACCTTTCACCTTGTTCTTCACTGTACGCCCCCAAGTTTTCGGGAAAGTAGTTCACATGGGAGTGCAAGAAATGGACTTTCAGGCTCATGTTACAGCCTTGTTCTTTGAAGGCATTGAGCATCCTGGCAACAATATCCTTATAGTTCTCATCCCGCCTGTTCCCCAAGAATTTGAGAACAACATCCTTGAAGGAATCCCAGGCTTCTTTTTCCTTCTCAGACATCGTTTCAGCGAATGCTCCATCTGAAATGAGTTTCCTTATATCAGGGCCAACAAACACTCCTTCCTTTAGCTTTGCTTCAGAAAGTTGGGGGAACTTTGAGCAAAGGTACCGAAAGCACTCACCATCTTTTGGAAGAGACTTGATGAATTGCTTAATGAGACCCAACTTAATGTGGAGAGGTGGTAATAGAATTTTATCACGAGGTACCAAGCTCTCATGAAGAACATTTTTCTCACCGGGTCTCAAATACTCCCGAATTGGCCAGTCTTTTTTCCCCCAGTGTAGGTCGCGGGCCCGGCTATCCCACAAGCAAAGGAAGCAGGGATATTTGGTGAAACCGGATTGCTGCCCTTATAGCATGGATAGAATTTTAAAGTCTCCACAAATCATCCACTTATGCTCATCATAACGAATCTTCTGAAGAATCAGGGCCAAATTCTCGTATTTTTCTTGGAGAATAACAGAGTGAGCAATAGGAACTGAAGCGAATGTGTTGCCATTATGAAGAAGAACACCTTTTATGCTGTCTTTTGACGAATCAATGAACAGCCGCCATTCAGCAGGATCATACTTCAGTTTAAACTTTTCCATCACTCTGTATATATCGTTGCAAAATACCAAATCTTCCTCTTTGCTGAAATACTTCAAAAATTGTGTCTCGCGGTTGCGGTACCAATAAAAAGTTGTTCCTGGTGACAATAGATTTTTCTGTTTAAGCTGAGAACCTAGCAGTTGGGCAGCATCTTTTGGGAGTCCTAAATCCCGGACTAAATCATTCAATTCAGCTTGAGAGAAAAGTTCAGGTTTCGAATCTGGTTCAGTTTCAAACTCGGAAGTACTGGACTCATCGGGAAAAGCCATCTGATGAGTCTCATCATGATCAGAACCGTCCACACAAATATGATCCAAAGATTTTGGTGGTTCAGGCACAGGTACTTCGTTGCTATGAGGCATAGGCCTAATTGCTGAGGGAAGGTTGGGGTAACTTATTACGTTCTTATTTTTTAAGTTGTATCCCTTCACAATGCAAGAGCAAAAATAGCAGTCACTGCTGTGGTCTCTTTGTTCACGCCACATCATAGGTATTCCGAAACGAAATGCTTGTTTTTTACCTTTCATCCATAAGCGTAGATCTTCCTCACATGTCTTGCACACTTTGTGAGGAGCCCACGGTTTGTCTTGATCGCCTAACTTCAAACCGAAATAGGCGAAATATACTTTTTTAATAAATGCAGAAATGTTCCTCTGCCGCTTTTTCACGGTATATTCCCCACAAATAAAACAAAAACTGTCCGGAGAGTTGACGCAACCTCTGGCTCTGTGAGCCATCACAAATACACAGCACTGCAAACTACAACTGTAGTGAACCACTTCGGAATAAAGCTGGATTACGACTGAGCAAACAAAAGGTAATAATGAACTTGCAAGAAACTGAAATTTGACAGGAACGTTCATGTCGCAACCACCGTGTTTGAGCGAGCGAACGAGGCGAGGCGAACAGGAAAGAACATGCGCCAGCGCGAGTACTGGATTTAGCCCCCCGCCTCCCAATTGTCCTGTTAATGTATAAAATGAATACAAAACACTCTAAAATATCATGAGGGAGTGTTTCTAGTTAGTTAACCATTACAACCTCTATTTTGGGCCAAGAAAATAAACTGCAGTCGGCTAAAAAGAAATTATGTGAACATTCCTTATATGGGTAAGAAATCTAATTTTGCAAGAAAACGTGACGTGATGGAACATTTTGGCTATTTTTCCTGGATTCAGCACCCCAAAATCTATAGGAATCAGTTGCAAAACTGGAGGCAGTTTTTTGGTAGTGTACCTGTGTTATATATTTAAAAGTGGGTGGTTGTTGTTTCTTTTTATACCGCTTTATCATTTTAGTCAAAGCCGTTTACATTGTAACTTAAACTTGGTAATGTACATTAAACAGGGAGAAATGTACATTAATGGGAGAAAGCCAACATGGCTTTAGCCAAGGAAGGTCTTGTCTTCCTAATCTGTTATATTTTTTGAAGGTGTGAATAAACAGGTAGACAAAGGTGAGCTGGTCGATCTAGTGTATCTTGATTTTAAGAAAACCTTTGACAAGGTCCCTCATGAGAAACTCTTGGCGAAATTAAAAAGTCATGGGATAGGAGGCAGTGTACTATTGTGGATCAGGAACTGATGAAAAGACAGAAAGCAGAGGGTAGGTCTAAATGGCCAGTTTTCCCAGAGGAGAAAAGTGAATAGTAGAGTACCTTAGCAACCTTTGCTGGGTCCATTTTTAACATATTCGTAAATGACCAGGAAATGGGAACAAGTGAGGTAATCAAATTTGCAGATGACACAAAATTATTCAATGTTGTTAAAACCCAAGACGATTGTGAAAAATTGCAAGAGGACCTTGATAAATTGGAGGACTGGACATTCAAATGGCAGATTCAATTTAATGTGGACAAGTGCAAAGTTATGCACGTAGGAAAGAACAACCCAAACTATGGTTACACAATGCAGGGTTCTACATTGGGAACCACTACCCAGGAAAAAGATTTAGGCATCATCATGGATACACATTGAAACCCTCCGTCCAGCGTACAGCAGTGGCCAAGAAGGCAAATAGAATGCTAGGAATTATAAGGAAAGGAATGGAGAATAAAAAAAGGATATTATAATGCCTCTGTAATGTTCCATGGTGTGACTGCATCTTGAATATTGTGTGCAATTCTGGTCACTGTATCTTAAAAATGATATAGTTGAATTAGAAAAGGTACAGAGAAGAGTCACCAAAATGGTGAAGGGGATGGAAGGAGAGGCTTAAAAGGTTAGGGCTCTTCAACCTGGAAAAGAGACAGCTGAGGGGAGATATGATAGAGGTCTATAAATTAATGAATGGAGTGCCAGCCGGAATCAAACCCATATCTCCTGTGTAATAAGCTGTTGCTCTAATATTCAATGCCAGTATCCAGAGAGTGGCTGTGCTGAATAGCCAGATATTACAGTCACAGCTGGTAAATAGGATAGCAAAAAAACTGTCCTAAGTTACATTTATTTACTTTATTTATTTATTTGCTTTTATATACCGCACTATTTCAAAATCAGTGCGGTTTACATAGAACATGATCAAAATGTTTTACATAGAACAGGTATTAAACTGAAACAAGTGATTAACGTTGAACAGGAACATCAACTTGGTAGGTCAGGAGGAACTTTGGTAGAACAGGGGGAACTAAATTAAAAGTTGGTCAGTTACATAGGTGAGATTGAGCTATGTGTTGACAGGCCTTGTACATGTCATATCTATGTTATGTGATCGTGGAATAGCTGGAACAAGTATGAGTCTTTATGGCTTTTCTAAAGGTTGATTGGTCAGAGATGGCTCAGATTGAAACAGGGAGGGTGTTCCACAGAGATAGTGCATATAAAGAAAATGCGTGGTTCTTGTTGGCTTGGATGCACGTCCTTATTGATGAAGGGGTCGTCAGCGTATTCGCCCTGCTTGATCTCCTTATTTTGTTGTTTGGGGTACGTTGTAGGATTCTGGCAAGGGAGTTTGCAAGCATGTCATGTAGAATCTTGAGCGTCATCAATAGGGCTTTGTAAATCAGACAGATTGCTATTGGGAGCCAGTGTAACTGCATTAAGATGGGTGTGGCGTGTTCAAATCTGGGCTCTCCATGCACTGTTCGGACAGCTGTGTTCATCGCCAATTGGAGTGGTTGGTGTGTGTGTTTTGGCAGACTGTGGAAAATAATATTGGTATAGGCCAGGTGCGGGAAGATGAGCGCCTGGAATACTGTTTGAAAATCGGAGAGGTCCAGGAGCGGGCATAGATGACGGAGAGTCCTTATCTTATGGTAAACCAATAGTTATCCAGACAGCAGCACCAAAAATCACCATAATCTGGATAAATGCCAGCTTTACTCCCAGAGGAGATAGCAGCATTGTCCAAAAAGTACCATTGAATATTGCTCTCAGTGGGAGCTTATCGAGTTAACAGTTTAGCAATTAGATAAGGTCTTTTGAATATCAGCCCTAAGCGTTATGGTTATGGTTTTGGTTTAGGCATTTGATATACCGCCCTTTACTTACGCATCAGAGCGGTTTACACATATATACTAACAGGTACTTTTTATTTCCTTGTCCCCGAAGGGCTCACAATCTAAGTGTACCTGAGGCAATGGAGGGTTAAGTGGCTTGCCCAAGGCCACAAGGAGCAGCCATGGGACCAGAGACCTCAGTCCCTCCGGCCTGAGGTTACTTGTCCCCATGCCTCATAAGGCACCCTAAAGTGCCCTGACCACCTAACATGGAAAGGGGCAGGGAAGGTGCTTTATACTTAAATGGAGATAGCTACAGCACATTAACTATTAACTGGGCCACAGTGTTGCCATGCTACCACCATTGTAAAAGTCAAGCTAATTGCATTGCATTATTTAAGATGCAGTTTGCACATATTCACACTATTTTTTCTGTGTTAACCAAATGAGAAACTGCTCGGAAGGGCTCCCCCCCCCCCCCAAACTGTTAACTCAGAGGTTTTGCAGTTACCATTCATTAACTTCAGTAACACCCATGGGGCAATTGCAAAATCATACTGTAAGTTACTTAGACCACTTTATGCATTAAAGGGAAAATACCTGTATCTTGTTTCCTATCTGGAAATCAGTGGCAGTGGCCAGGTAGCTACCTGCCACATCTTGCTAGAGACCATTATCATAGTATCTCCAGGAACAAGCAGGAATGAGTCTTCACATATAGGTACGTCGGTACCGACGGAGTCTGCGCGGGAACGCTTCCCAGCGTCCAATCAAAGAGCTTTTGGAAGCATCCCACCACACCTGCGTGCTGCCTTCCCACCTTTCCCAACTGCCTCTCCTCAGTTTTCATTTTTCCGCAGAGCCGGCAGGACATCCTCCTGTCACCGCAGAAAATTCTTATTTTTTATTTTTGGTTTTCTTGTGGTCGCGGCTGTCTTCTTCTTTTCTTTCTTGTAAATTTTCCTTCAATGGAATATTTTTTCTTCATAGTGTCATGGGGTCTTAGGCCTTTCAGGCCTCCCCTATTTTTCCTTCATGGCCACGAAATGTTCAGTTTGTGGCGGTACAACTTTATGTTTAGACCCTCGAAATCGGTGTCTAACCTGTTTGGGTCCTGACAACAGTTTGGTGAGAAGACATCTTCAACATCGAGAATCCCTCGATACACGGTTGCCCTCCAACTTCGGGGCACCGTCCCCTTCTTCTTCCACTTTGATTCAGGTAACCCACAAACAGTCTGTTAAGACTAGCCAGTCCTCGAGTGGTACGTCTCATGCACAGCATGTAGACAGCTCCGGCTTTGCCCTCGATGGCCTCCTGGCTTCAAAACCCCGGCGGGAGTCTTCGGTCTCCAAAGCGTATAAGGGGTTTCAGGTTGTTCCTGGGGTTCACCCCCCACAGAACATACCTGAGCCGTGCACGGTGGTGGCATCCGCTTCGAGCGGTACCGATACCCCTGCATCGGCACTGGTGTTGGATGAAACACTCCTCACCAGGGATCGTCATCTGGCCTCCTCGGTGCCTTCAGGACCGATGGATACGTCCCAGATTGTCTTTCCCTTATCGGTTCCAACACCGATACTGCCACTGACGTCAGTACCCTCCAGATGTGCATCGACAGCCTCGCTTCCTTCGATGCCGAGTCTGGAATCGATCTCCAGTTTTGAGGACTGGGTACCTACTCGCCTTGGTACCGTCTCACGGCGGTACCGAAGGCTCGGTTCCGATGACTCAGATCCGCAACTCTCGGTTCCCCTGAGGCCGCTTGAGTTGCCACTGGTAGACCTTCATTCACTGGTATCGGACACAGTACCGAAGGCGGTACCGATGTCTTCATTACCCTCACAGTCGGTGCCTTCCATGCTTCGCTTCTCAGGCTCCTTGCCCTCGATGCCGAGTTTGGAATCCATTTCTAGTTTGGAAGACTGGGTACCTATAAATTTTGGTACCGACACCGATCGATACCGGTGGCTCGGTACCGAGGATAGCAGCCGGAGGTTTTCGGTTCCCTCGGTACCGATTGAAGTATCACCGATGACTACTCCGATGTCTTTGTCGAGCCCGACTCCGACATCGGTACCGGTATTGACTTCAGTACCGGTATCCACAGTAGCATCGTGGCAAACTCCTACCATGCTTTTTACAACAGCATCGCTTCATTCTATACCAAGATTGGAGTCGATACCTGGCATGGACAATGTGGTAAGGATGGTTGCTGTTCCTGACAACCAGTCCAAGCAACCATCCCTTAAACATTCCACACTGCACCCTGCAGGATCTTCTATTTCTATATCTCTGGATAACTCTGTGGGTGCTCAGGCTAGTTCTTTAGATCTAACCTGTCCAAGGGAGATTCCTGTTGCAGATCCCTCTTTTCAGAGTTTCCTCCTGGATATAGCAAGATCCCTTGCCATTCCTATTCCAGGACATGATCCTGCACCAGGCTCTGTTTCCACCAAAGCAAAGGACAACATAGTGCTTCCTTTGCATCATTCCTTGCAGGATCTCCTTCTAGGAATGTGGGAAACACCTTTAAGGGTACCCCCACCTCCCAGAGCAACTGATCTCTTATATCAGGTGCCCCCCTCTCCAGGGTTCCAAAAGACTCAACTTCCTCATCATTCCATAGTAGTGGAATCAGCAATGAGGCGGATAAAGAGTAAGAAAAAGCACTCTTCTTATCCACCAGGTTGTGAGTCTAAGACACTAGATGCCTTTGGACGTCAAACCTTCCAGACATCTATGCTTTCTGCAAGAATTCTCTCATATATTTTTTATATGAGTCTTTCTCTTGAGGAGGTCACAAAGCAATTACATCTTTTCACTCCTTTCCTTCCAGTTTCCAGGAGTACAGACTATTCCTCGCTGCTTCAGCATATTCAGAATATCTCTTGGTTTCTTTCTCGTGCTTCCCTAGACTCTTTTGAGTCTGTTAGCAGGACTTCTGCTATAGCTATAGGGGCACGATGTAGAGCCTGGCTCCAAGCTTCAGATTTGGCCAAGTGGGAACAACAACGACTGGGACATACTCCTTGCACTGGAGAAAATCTTTTCAACAAGGAGTCTTTACGTCAGGTTACTCAGTGTCCACTGATTTACCTGTTCCTAAGGGTTCTTCTACACCTTCTTCTGTCCCAGTAAGTAGGAAATGTCCTACGAAACTTTCTTCCCACAGGAGAAGAAGGTTTTATTCCTCACTTACCCACCATACAGATGTTCCCCTACAGGTTGGATTCTTCAGACCAGGACGATGGGTCCTGGTCTGAAGAATCCAACCTCTCACCAGGCTCAGCAAACCCGGCCTCTGCAGGGTCTCTGATCAGTCAACATCAAATGCTTGTGACCCTTGGGGTTGGGATCTACAGTTGCTTCTTCTCAACAGAGGCGATCCTTTACTCATTCTAACCCCTACACATGGATCTCTTTCCAAAAGACATCCATTTTTTCTATGAGCTGTCAGAATGTTCATGCCTATAAGTCACAGGTTTCTCCTCTTCTCCTGCCAGAGAAAGAGGTCTGACCACTATCAAATGATAGTTCCTGTGCCAGCATGTAATTTTTCCTTTCTATAGACTTACTACTTGGTAAGTCTTCTTCAGCTCTATCCACCCTCTTACCACGGTAAGAGCGGAACTACTACTGGAGGGTTTTTCTTCAACCTCTCTAGGTTTGTCACTTTCCAGTGCAGAGTTTTCCTCCCTGAGTTTCCTCCCCTGTCTCAACCTTACTTTAAGGCAGTTTATCAGACATGTCCAGAGTTTTCTACTCCTGTTCTGTCTGTTCTTTTTGGTTTTAAACAGTAATATCCTTTCTGCTGTCTTGCTAGCAGCTGCCTTTGCAGGACCCTTAATGTTTGGTCCACTGGTTCTTACCCACAAACAACCAGATTTGTCCTCCTCTAACATTCTATCTGGTCTTAGTAGTGGCTCCAAGTTAGTGTTTTTCATTTATCTTGGAAATTATCTCACTACAAGCTTTTTGGGTTGGTCTTCTATTTCTGCCATCTCCATCCTCTGGATTTGGCAGCACAGTGGACTGAGATACTGGCTCTAGCAGCCAGTCCTATCTCCTCATTCTCCTGCATCATGCTCTCTGCAATTCTACAGAGAAGCTTTCCACTATGGGCCCTTGCTAGAGAGCATGGGTTTTTTTTCTCCAACAGCTATCTTAGATGGTTAGAAAAGGCTTTTCAGTCATGTCTCCCATGACTAGAAGGTTCTCCATTCTTTTACTATCTCCTTTTGCCTTAAAGGACATAGGCCTTCTCTTACCTAAGGGCTTAAGGAGTTGCCAATTCCCTGCTTTGGTCCATAGCATTCCCAATCGGGGATATGCTCTTTCTCCTTGCAGCTCGTCCTCATGGTAAGAACGTATGATACTTTTTGCCCTTAAGCAGGTCAACATGGTACCTCATCCTTATCTGTCTTCTGTCTACTTACCATGCTAGAGACTTGGACGACTAAGGACTGCTGGCTTCAGATTGATATTATCCTCTGTTTTCATGTAACCATCCTGGTTATTTTACTAGCTAGCATCCTTGCGGATCATAACCAGGAGGAATAGATTCTCTATATATCTTCTCAAGTAGGTTACACCTCCTTGTTATTAGATTAATCTTTCCTCTCCACATGTCCTATGTAAATACCATGCTGTAGGCATATATCTGTCTGTTTAATTACAGACACCCATATTTAGGCCTACATATTCATATTTATCTTTGTGTGTATTTTATGCCCTCCCATATCTCACTATAGATATATTCTTATATGTTTATTCATATATTTATATATCTATATATGTATCTGATGAGATAGTTTATTATAGATAGATCTGTCTCCACATACTTATCTATCTCACTGTCTATGCTCATATAGCTATCTGTTTCTGACAGAGGGATTTTGCCCATACCTCTGCTATTCAGCAGGTTTGGGTTTCTCCCCAACAACCACTCCTGTGGCGGTCAACAATTCTTATACCATAACCTAACAAGTTTAGGTACCTCTGAAGCTCTCCGTACCTAATATCTCTCCTAGCTTACCCCAGTTAGGAGAGATATTGTGGATCTTCAGTTACTCACAAGGCTTCACGCCTCAGGCATTTGTCTTCACCCTGGGATACAAGGGGTTCCCATACTCTTTCTCCCCACAAGGACTGTGCCTGCTTGTCCAAATCGGTTAGCCTTTTTCTTTTTGCTCCCAAGAGTGAGATACTCTGCCGCCAAAAGAGTTTGGTTTTTACCATACTGCTTTCGCTGAAGGCCCACCGTTTTGGTACTACCCCAGTTTTCCTACCAGGGGTGCCTGTTACCTTTCAGGATTCTGACCTCCTCTGTTTTTCCTACAGGTCTATTACCTCCACTTTTCAGTGAGGTCCTCTTCACGGTTCCTCTACTGGCTCCTCAGTAGATCCATGAACCTCCATACTTCTATGAAATCCTGTTGGCGGAGGTCCATATTGCAATATCATTGATAACACTCATTATCCACACATGGACTCCTTTCCTGCAGTCCTGTGCTAGGTTAGCTGTTCCACAGCATCTTCTTTCTTCAACTCCTACCCTCCATCCTCAGGATGCCTGGTGTTGTGGGGGATAGCATGTTCCAACCTATGACATGCTCGGACTCCAGGCATCTCAGCTTGGGAGTCCCCATATGTGAAGACTCATTCCTGCTTGTTCCTGGAGATAGCACAGTTACTTACCTGTAACAGGTGATCTCTGGGAACAGCAGGAATAAGTCTTCACAACCCACCCACCTCCCCAGGAGTTGTATCTCTATCTATCTTTCCTTTCCTCTCTCTCTCTCTTTGTCTCAGCTTTAAAACTTAACTGAGGAGAGGCAGTTGGGAAAGGCAGGAAGGCAGCACGCAGGCGTGGTGGATGCTTCCAAAAACTCTTTGATTGGACGCTGGGAAGCGTTCCCGCGCAGACTCCGTCGGTACCGACGTACCCATATGTGAAGACTTATTCCTGCTGTTCCCAGAGATCACCTGTTACAGGTAAGTAACTGTGCTTTATGGTAGATTTTAGTCATGTATGTTTATGCCATAACACAGCTTTCCATCTATTTCCAACATTGCCTAGGTGCTCTGTATGCTATTTGGCTCCCATACATGGGCTTAAGACGTGCTTCTTAACCCTCTCTTAGAGGAACAATTATCCAGTCGGAATTTAAAGATTACCACAATGAATATGCATGACATAACTCTATATAAAGAGACCCACTGTATGCAAATCTCTCTCACATACATTGATTGCAGTAATCCTGAAACCCTGTCTGGCTAGGAGAGCGTAGAGAAATAGTGTAGTTACTCACCTGTAACAGGTGTTCTCCAGGGACAGCAGGAATCAGTCCTCACATATGGATGACATTAACAGAGTCCATGCAGCAGCATCGCTCCAGCTTTCAAAGACAACCTTTAGGAGATGCCACCACGCATACATGGTCTCCTTCCCACCCAATGGTGCCATCTTGCTCAGTTAGATGGCCCAGCTAGAGCAGACAAAAGATGGCAAATCTTATACAGCAACACCAATGGGAGGAGAGAGGGTTGTGAGGACAGATTCCTTCTATACCTGGAGAACACCTGTTACAGGTGAGTAACTACGCTTTCTCCAGGAACAAGCAGAAAGTCAGTCCTCACATATTGGATGCCCTAGCTTCAGGCTACCAAGTACCTGTAGAAAAAGCACAGCTCAGCAGAGGGCAGCCGCAAGTGAATCTGAGGACCCCAGTGTCCAGGGAGGGCCATGGGTCCGGTAGCCAGAACACAGAAGGGTCAGAGGGTAGAAGTTGCCTAAACTCCGAACAGATTATGGAGTATGGCCTGGCTGAAGGTACTGACCCATCAGGACTCCCTCTCCAGGCAGTAGTGAGCTGCAAAAATGTGAATGGAAGACCAAGTGGCCCGGCTAATGTCCGCCATAGGGACAGAGCATAGGCTCACAACTGAAGCTGCCATAGCCCGGACATTGCATTCCGTGACTCGCTGCTCCAGTGGTAGCCCAGCCTGGTTTTGGCAATATAGTCTGCCACCCAGATGGAGAAGTCTGCTTGGTGACAACCTCACCCAGATGACTGGAGTCGTAAGAAACAAAAAGCTGTGAGGCTTTGAGGTGAGCCCAAGTACATTGCAGATAGAAAGACAGGGCTCATTTTCAGTCCAGAGTATGAATGGCCGATGCCTTGTCAGCATGGGGCTGCAGAAATAAAGTGGGGAGCACCACCTCCTGGTTGAGGTGGATGGCAGACACCACCTTCGGAAGGAATTTGGGGTGGGTGCAAAGCACAACCTTGTTCTTGTAGAACTGGGTGCAAGGTGGCTCGACCACCAAGGCCTGAAGCTTACTGACCCTGCGGACAGAGGTGAGTGCTACTGGGAAGGTGATCTTCCAAGATGGCTACCTGCCATCTGCGGTACCTAAGGGTTTGAAGGGTGGCTTGGTAAGCTGTGTTAGAACTACATTGAGATCCCATTCTGCCAGAGGTGGGCAGATGGGAGGTTTGGAGAGCAGCAAGCCCTGCATGAATCGGGTGATGAGGGGCTGACCAGAGAGAGGCCTCCCCTCTATGAAGTGATGATGTGGAGAGTGCACTCAGGTGTACCCTCATAAATTTGGGTTTAAGTCCAATCTGTGAGAGCTGGAGCAAGTACTGGAGCACCATGTGCACATGGCAGGAGAATGGGTCAATCTGTTGCTCCGCGCACCATATGGAAAATCTGCGCCACTTGAAGGCATAGGCTTGTCTGTAGAATCTTTTCAAGAGACCAGGATGACTTCCTCCACCTCCCTGGGGAGGTTGAAAGGTACTAGAGCATCCCATTCAGCCACCACGCTGTTAGCAAGAGGAACCCCAGCTTGGGATGGAGGATTGAAACATCCTCCTGGGTCAGTAGGCCTGGTGAGTTCCCCAGAGGGACCGGAAGCTCCATCGAGAGGCGGAGTAACAGGGGGAACCAGGGCTGTCTGGGCCATCGTGTGGTCACCAGGATCATGAAAGCCCTGTCCCACTGGATCTTGAAGAGGGTCCGCCAGATTAGCAGAGTGGGAGAAAAGGCATACAGCAGGTCCTCCGACCACGAGATGAAGAAGATGTCCGCTGCCACCTGGGATGGGTGTGGATGGGGACAGCAGAAGCGGAGGAACTGAGCATTGGCCAGGCTGGCAAAGAGGTCCAGACTTGGGGTTCCCCATAGTCTGAACAGCCCCTGCACTACCTAGGGGTCTAGGCACCACTCGTGTGCCTGGAAGACCCTGCTCAGTCTGTCCGCTAGTGCATTTTCCTGGCCCAGAGGGTATCCCGTCCTGATGAACATTCCCTGACTGATCACGTAGGAGCAGAGGGCTACTGCCTCCCGGCAGAGGTGGTGAGACCCTGTGCCCCCCCTCCCCCCCTGTTTGTTCAGGTAGAACATTGTGACCTGGTTGCCCATTTGGACTGGCACCAACTGGTGCTGCAGGCAGTGACAGAAAGCCCTGAGAACCAGGAAGATGGCTCTCAGCTCCAGTAGAATGATCTGCTGCTGGCTTTCCTTGAGAGACCAGGTGCCCTGAGTGTGAAATTCCTTGCAGTGGGCACCCCATCTCTGCAGGGAGGCATCCCTAGTGAGGACCCTCTGGGAGTTGGGTTGTTCAAAGGGCATACCCCTTTGCAGGTGCTATGCATTCTGCCACCAATTGAACACTGCCAGTTGATGGGACACCGACACCCTGTCCCAGAGCCTGCCCGTGGCCTGAGTCCACTGTGAACAGAGGCACCACTAGGCTGCCCGCATGTAGAGGAGGGCATTGGGGACCACATGGACTGTTGAAGCCATGTGGCCGAGCAGGCGAAGCATGGACCGCACCAACACGGTATGATGGTTCTGCACCTCAGTCCCCAGAGTCCTGAGGCGATCTGCCCTGTCCAGGGGGAGGAAAACCCTAGGTTTAAGGGTGTCCAGGTGAGCTCCTATGAACGCCCAGTCCTGTGTTGGAGTGAGGTGGTATTTGGGGCGGCTTATCGCGAACCCCAGATGTTGTAGGACTTTGATGGTGTGGGCCATGGCCTGTTGCACCTCTGAGGCAGTTCCTCCTTTTACTCGCCAGTCGTCCAGGTACGGGAAGACAAAGGCCCCTTGGAGATAAAGGTAGGCAGCCACCACTGCCACACATTTGGTGAAGACTCTTGGTGTGGAGGCTAGGCCGAAGGGATGTACCCTGTACTGGTAGTAGTCATCTCAGACCATGAATCTTAGGTACTGCCTGTGACTGGGATGAATAAGGATATGAGTATAAGCATCCTTTAGGTCCAAAGAGCTTAGCCAATCTCCCTGATGGAAGTAGGGCAGCAGTGTTCCAAGAGAGAGCATTTTGAACTTCTCCTGCACCAAGAACTTGTTCAGGTTTCTCAGGTCCAGGATGAGCCTCAGGCCTCTGGTTCTTTTTGGGACCAAAAAAGTACCTGGAGTAGAACCCCTTTCCCCTTGAGTGGGGTGGTATCAGTTCGACTGCCCTGTCCCTGAGAAGGCCTGCAAGTTCCTGAAGTAACAAGGCCTGTTGCAGGGGAGTCCAGGAAGGCTCCCCTAGGAAGAAGGGTGGAGGAATCTAGACCAGATGAAGGAGGTAACCCTCCTCAAGCACCTGGAGTGTCCAGTATTATGTGGTGATGGTGAGCCACCGGTGGGCAAAAAGAACTAGGCACCCTCCTGTTGGTAGCTGATCCCCTATGAGTAGAGAGGCTATTCTTTGAGAGTCAAAACCCCAACCCAATCTGGGCTGGGGTTGGTGTCTGAGGCTTGGGACCCTTGGGCTTATGTGGGACCTGACCCATTCTCTTGCCCTGGTAACCCTGCTGAGGGGCCTGAGTGGCTGGCTAGGGAGGATAGCCTCAGTAGGGCTGGCCCTTCTTATGGAAGGGAGGCTTCTTCCCAGATGGTTTCTTCCTGGGAAGAGTGGAGGTCTTCCTCTAGAGCTGAGCCCTGGTGACATACTCTGTCTTGATCTTGGCTGCCTTGTTCTCCATTGGCCTGCCGAAGAGGTTTTCCCCTAGGCAAGGGATGTCGAGAAGTTTCTCTTGGACCTATTGTTCAAGGTTCGATGCCTGGAGCCAGGCCTGACGCTGGGTGCCGATGTCCATGGCAGCTACCCTTGCGCTGAACTTGAAGCTGTTGTAGGCCACTCGAGACAAGTACTTCGAGTAGTCCCCGACTGACTTTGTGAGGGCATGAAAGCACTGGAAGTGGTCTCCATCGAGGCCTGCCGCAAAGCCTCCAAGTTCCTTAGTGAGGTCCCGGAGGAACATACAAATATACAGATGGTAATTCTGTATGCGGCATGCCAGCATCGAACTCCGGTAACATTTTCACCCAAGGGTATCAAGGGCATGGGACTCCCTGCCTGGGGGCACCGCTGAGTGGGTCTTCAGGCTCTTTTGTCAATGCATGGATGACTCATCCACCATGGAGGTGTGAGGGAGTTATGCGTTCCTGAAGCCCAGTCCTCGCTGGACCTAATATGTTGTGTTCAGGCGTTGGCTAATGATCAGCACTGATGCCAGTGCCTCCCACATCTGGAGAAGGAGATGGCTGAGAACGGAGGGAATGGGAACAGTGAGGGCCTCCTTGGGTGGGGCCTTGTACTGGATGATTTCAAGTTCCTCCATATGGGGGTCCTCCTCCAATTCCATGGTGTGGGAGAGTGCCCTCGTCATGTTCTGGACAAATACAAAGAACGAGGTGTCCTCGGGGGAGGGGGGACCAGCACCTCGAGGCTGGAAGAGGCGGGTCTGAGGGGAGGTCACTGTGTGCCTGTGTCTCCAGGGAGGTCTCGACATCAGACTCCCAGTCCCAATAGTCCATCGAAGACTCGAGGTCCTACAGCTCCAGAGGCGCTATTGGCTCCTCTCTTCGGTGTCTGGGGGCCGAGGCTTGGCAGGAGCCAGAAGCACTAGTCTAAGAAGACCTACCTTCCAAGGACCCAGAGCAGGATCGAGACCTTTGTCGAGGATCCGCTCAAGGCATGTGGCTCTTGGAGATCGCTTCAGCTACCCGGGGAGTCCTCAGCATCGAGGTCCCTGTTGTTTCAGCATGTGCACCGGTGGGGCCAGGCATCGATGCCTGCTGCGAGGCAAGGAATGCAGAAATGCTGCGTTCCAACACCAGCATCCTGGTTTCCCACTTGGGGGTCACAGTTTTTGACACAGACTTTGGGGTGACCAGGTCGGGTGTTGAGGAGGAGAGGGGGGTCCTCAATGGGATGGGCCTCGGGGGTCCGAGATCTGTCGCCAGAGGTCTCAACATCAGTCCTGGGTACCTTTGCTGGTGTCTCCTGCTCCAACTCCTCTGATGTTTTTCGGGGGGACCACACATGGGACTTGCCATTCTTGTCTGCCTCCAAGGACGAGGCCCTTGAGGATGACTTCTTTTTATGCTCTTGCTCCAGGGACTCTGAGGATCCACGCGGGGCCTTAGAGCACGAGGCTACCAGAGAAACCAGGATCAAGTCTGCCCTGTGGAAGATGTCGTCCTGCTTCTGTCGGTGGCTTTGGATGGCCTTGGCAGACATCTTTTTACACAGGGAGTATTCCTCTGGGTAGTGGGTCAGTGCCCAGACACCGGAGGCAACAACTGTGTGTGTCGGTGAGGGACATGTTTTTGGAGTACTGATCACACTTCTTGAATCCAGTGGCCACTGGGGCAAAAAGGACCCCAGTGAGGTCAAAGACCTTCAACGTGGCCAGCGGTCGAAAATAGCATGAAAGGCACTGGATGGAAAAGAATCTAACAAGATTTAGAGGCCTGATGCCAGGAAAGTGGGGCTCAAAGGCGGGAAAGGAATCAGGGCTAGCTGGACAAGGCACAGACGTGCATGAGGGAATCAGCATTTTTCCAGGGAAGAAAGACGAACATCTGTAGGGCTCCGCAGAAAAAGGGAGACTGAGCAAGATGGCACCCTTGGGCTGGAAAGGGACCACGCATGCGTGGTGGCATATCCCAAAGTCTTTTTTGAAAGCTGGGGAGATGCTTCCACAAGGGCTCCGTCGGTGTTGACATCACCCATATGTGAGGACTGACATCCTGCTTGTTCCTGGAGAAACTACTTTGCAGAACAGATCCACTTTCTTTAGACCCGTGGGCTAAATAATCTATGACCTTTTCACATCTATGCCATCAGCTCTTCCAAGATGTGCTCGTGGCTATGTGCAAATCATCAAATAAATGTTTTTCTTACATCCGATTGTGTTTCTCCCTCCCTCCCCTAATCTAGAAAAAGAAGCAGAATCAGAAGCGGACTGAGAGCGAGACTGCTGTGGAAGGTGAAGACTCAGCAATGACTGACTTGCCTCAGAGGGAGGAAAGAACGGACATTGTAGAGATGAGAGAAGAGGAGGAATAAAGCAGATGATGCCACTGTTCTCCGATAGGACAGTCTAGAGGAACATTTCTGCATCCTGTCTTCTCTCCCCTAATTTGTTTTCTTTACAAAATATTAATAATAGAAGAGAAACCTTGAGATAAAAGGTTTCTGACAAATTCTCTAGCATACTGGGTATGCTTACATTTGAGGGGCCATGAGAAAGGCCGTTGTTTTAACAATAAGTGGAAAAGAAAGGATTTATTGTCTCACTCCATGTAAAAGACAATGCTATATGGCTGCACAGCTGCAGCAAGATCATCTCCTCTTATTTAAACCCTCATCCTCTACAGACAGTTTGAGTCTTTTAACCAAAGCGCTGCTAAGTGTCTCTGCTCTGAACTACACTCTACTGTCATTTTTAATGTTCTGCTTATGTTCACCATTTCTTGTTACATTGAAGAACCAGAACTGCAACTATTTTAAGCATCACTTCCCTTCATTTTCAGTCTTACTGATTTCTGTTTAGTGGTAAATATAAATAAATGCACTTTGAAGGGCCAAGACGCATTGTATGAAGCCCCACCCAGTCAGCAGCCTGCATTGCTGGGCGATCTGGGAAGACATGCGAGTAGGCTGGACCAGCATAATGTCATGTAATCTAGGACGTTCCCATCATAAAGCAAAACAAAATGGAACATGTATGAGCTGGCCAGCTCTTCATCATCCCCCAACCTGTGCTGACATATGTTTGGTAATGAAAGTGGTACTTACTAGAAATGGTAAAGATGCTGGTTTTCTTATTTACCATAAGCACAAGGATAACCTAAAAATGAGCAGGAACTTGAAGCAACAAAATTTCTTTATGTCGGACGACCTGCCAAGAGGGGAATAACACTATTTTTTTGAAATAGAACCTCCTTTTAATAATTTTTTATTCAAGGAACATTAATTAAAAGTCACATCTTGTAGAGTGCATGTTGCGGTAAATATCCAGAGTCCTCACACGACGTGCGTCATGTTTCGAGCTGCAGCCAGGAATGATCCATCATCTCAAGTCTTGGAATCAGTGATGAGGGGGCAGAGGTAGTAAAAGAATTAAGAAGCGAAGCATGCTCCCCCAGCCGTATTTTCATTGGCCTGGTAGTATGCCCTATATACATACAGTAAGTTCACATGGGCACACCAATACATATACCACAAAGGTTGTGTGCCATCCAGATCTAAATTTTGGGTCACATCAAGTTGAACCCTGCAAGGTACACAGAATCTACATATGCCACAAGCAAAATGGCCCAGATTTTCGTGCAAGAAAACCAGGCAGTCCATCTTCACGGTGTAATGAACAACACTATCCTGTATGCTAGAACCCTGGGTATAGGCTATAGTTATTGATCACATTTCTGTTGACCCCCACGGGGGCGATCAGACTTGTAAACTTCAATGGGCTGAACAACGCTGGATTTTTAAAGTCCAGACTGTTTTTCCATCCAGCTTGAATATGAAACTGGATTGGCCCAGTCTTTTCTGATTGCACCAATCACATGGCAGGCTCAGTTTGATAGGGTTCCACTTGTGTTTATTGGTTGATTTAAAAGTTTACACTGCCTCATTTGTCAAATGCCATGTATTTAATCAGTGCAAGTTGCATTTGAATTTATAAGTGCTTTGATTGTTTTGGAGCAAGAGTCCTTTATACACCTGAAGCAGGATGGTTGCAGCTCAAAACGTGATGCACGCCCTGTGAAGACTCTGGATTATCTGCTCCTACATGCACTCTTCAAGATAAGTGACTTTTAAATAATGTTCCACGAATAAAAACATTATAAAAAGGAGGTTCTGTTTCCAGAGTCCGACACAGAAATTTTGTTGCTTCAAATTGCTGCTCGTTTTTTGGATTATCCTTCCGTTTATGGTGTTTATTATGGATGGCCTGAATTAGGTCTTTTGGGTATAGTTTGTTTTCTTAATTAGGCATGCTATCTACAGCAGCAAATTAGTGCATTCTGAAACATTTTCAACAACAGATAAGTTTTGTGAGTGTACATATTGGTGACAAAAGCAGTCTGTGCTGGAGTGTATACACCTAGGGAGCTGTAACTCAAATGGATAGATAGGTGCAAACTCCAGGGCTAGTTTTAGACATCAGAGTTTGTATCTGTAATCAAAGCAACTCCATGTGGGTCCAAGAAAAAAAAAAAGTGTCCAGAGAATGTGCAGCTGCTTTTTCTGTGACTTTTTTTTCCCAGTCAGAAAAATTTGTAGCTTTGAAAAGCCAGGTGTACATCTTTCCCAAAAATTGTGTTAGCAAAATCACACACATTGTACAATGATGTATGTAATTTCACCTGAATGGTGTGGGCAGTATACAAAAGGCAATTTCCACAGGTAAACGCTGTTTTACCCATCAAAGTTGCTTTGATAATTGCCCTTATATCTAATATACATCCATGCATACAGATATATAATCAATAAGGAGTAACAGACAACAGGCTGGGTAGCTAGTCATGCCTCAGGTGTATTTTGAGTTGGAAAGTTGAAGACCAGGTGTCTTCAATCCATAGGTAGTGTGCATATGAACTTTGCAGTCCTACAACATTGTGTGTGCCATTATACTTACTAGATGAATAATTTAGGTATTCTTTTTTTAAAAAAAATAAAATATACCATCTTCTTTGGCTAAAAAAAAAAATTGTTTTGAGTATTGTATGAAGAATGTTAACCTTAAATGAAAAATAATGCAGAGAATTTATTGAAAATGCTGCTGACTGTGCACTTCAAAGTCATTCGTTTATGCATTTCCTAAAAGTGGAAGAGATTTTGCACCTTACATTTCAATTAGGAACTAAGGTTTACAAGCTCCTTTTACAAGGGAGGCAGGAATCTCAGGGGGGCTGGAGTTTGATGTGGAAAAGACGCACACATTTTCCGATCATTGCTTTGTACCTAAAATTTCAGCTCTTGACATGGCATCTCCAGACTCAACTGTACTGCAACTTTACGTTCTGAAACATTTGTAAGCTATGAAGTTCAGCTTCGATGTTCAGTAATATAAATTATTTGTTGGGTGATAGATGAATTACTATTGTAACAACGTGAAAGTACGCTATTATAAAAGTTTAAATACAAAGGCAAACCAGTGGCTTCCTGCAGCACCTCAACACATCTTGCTACAAATAACTGAGAAAATAGCTCCAGAAAACCTAATTGATTAAAAAAAAAGCAGAGAGAAATTTAGAATGTTTTATCGGGAATCTCACTTTGCAAAATGGTGACCCAATGGCAACAAACATCAGAAAGGCAATCTTGGTCATTTTCACTGACAGCATTGGAGAGTAGTAGGATTTTTCTCTTTGGTGTACTGAGACACATTTCCATCTGAGTTCTGCAGAACATGCTACATATGCAGAAGCAGGAACTGTTCTCAGTAAAAGATTCCTAGGTTTTGCCTATATTTTAAGTGACATATACACAGAAACCTAAACAAAAGTAAGGGATACCAGAGAATAATAAATAACACAACACTTCCACACTATTACATCACAAATAATATGGGATAGTTTTCTATGGCATCATACCACAATTCTGTGAAATCGAGGTTAGACTTTGTTTTGGAAATCAAGATCCCCTTGAGACTTTTATTGGATCAGAAATTGTTTATATCTCCACATCTGATAAATATTACCAGTGTTAAGATCATATATTCCTTTGTCCATACTTTTGTTTTCAGATGCATGAGCCATTAATAAAACCATGAAATTATTCAATATTTCTTGATTTGATTTATTAGCTTGATTTCTCTGCTCCTGCGAGATGCATTGGAGCAGAATACAATAAAATCAGTAAGCATAACTACTAATTATTAAAGTGACCTTTGCTCATTCATGTCTGACTGTACCATCTGCAAATTCTTGTATGTGCATCCGTTCCGAGGCACAAAGTACGATGATATTGATCATAGTTCTGGAATTTTCTCAAGGGCATGGAAATCATTCATAGTACGATCTGCAATCCAGCGGCACTGTAAAAAGGGCTCTAATTCTGAATTGCTTGAGCTTTATGCATTAGAGCTGTATAATTACTCTAACATGTTTTGTGTTAAATAGTCCATATCAGTGTCTATATTGGCAATGTAGCATTAGAAACATAGGTATTGAGAATTGATGTTTATCTTCAGAAACCAAACATTTTGTTTTAAGCATGTTTATAAATACACAAGTAACCATATCAATGTCCATGTTAGAACTAGGGGGTTAATATTCAGACAGGTTTAGCAGTTTGCAGCACCTGCGTTCATCATAAACCCTGGCAACCTGGAGATTCAGTGGCACTGTCCAGATGGTAACCGAACATCTCCACAGACGGCAGTAAAGGCACCTCGCTAACTCCAGGGTGGTCTGCGGGCAGTGACAGGGCGGCCCTGACAGCTAGCCCAGATACTAACCAGATAGCAAAGCAGCATAAACTTAAGACAGGTCACTGGCTGAATATTGCTGCTAACCAGATAGCAAAACCTCTGGCCAGCAAACCCAAATATTCAACACCGGCGCTAAATTTCCAGGTTTACTTACAGCAGTGATAGCCAAGTGCTTTAAAGATGCTGAACACCACCGCTGAATATTGACCCCTATAATATTATGGATCTCTCTCTTTACATGGGGGTCTTATATTTCAAGCTCTAAAGTTCTGGATAGCAAAGAACAATAGAGAACAATCTCTATCAGCAAAATAGCACATGCACCAGGTGTGTCCATCAGTGTCATGCTATAAAAACCATCTATCAAAATAACATATCAAAGCATGCTGGCACACTATTCACTTTATCAATATCCCTTCAGTGTTCAAGCACACTCAAGTTATTTTACTGAATATTCTCTAATAGCATGCACACATTTCTCTAATAGCACCACACATTTCAAAATATGAAATGGGCAGGGGGAGAAAACTTGGTTTTAAACATCCTTGGCACTTCCGAGGTAGAAGAGTGCCAGTGACATTTAAAATGACTACTTCTTTATGTTCAGCTCTAAAATAAAGTTTTTTTTTTTAATTTAGAAGATTAACAAGGAGTGGAATTCCAACACAACACACATATTTTGAGCCTGTTTTTATAAAGCAAAGTGCGTGCATCCTTTATGAAATCAGGGCATTGGAATATACATCAAACTAGCTGCAGCTATTACAGCATGTGTAAATGCCCATGCCTAGATTTTTCATTAATGTGTGTATTATATTAGCCCAAACTCCACCCCCAAGCATGCCCAGGCTGAAGTACATGATAGCACTTGCACATTTGGTTACAGAATAGCGATTGCCTAATGCACATTGCCTAAGTCACACACACGCACACACACAAGACCTTGAAAATAGGTGGCTTACACACATAAATGGCACATATCGGCTCCAATGTGCCAAAATTTAGAAGGAAAAAAAAAGCATTTCTTTAGGTAAATAGAATTTAACAAAGCAGCAGCATTAGACCATTTGCTGAACTATGCTGTAGAATTCTATGCAGTTCTTGGAATTTGACGTATAGGCTAAGGTAGGCTACCTTCTTGGCTTTTAGGCCAAGATCGAGAACCTAATGCAATTCGAGAAGGCAATTGGAGGGGTTTAACGCCCTTCTGCCCAACCCTCACTGAGGCAAGATAATTTAAAAGACCAAAACCCTATGCTTGCATCAGTCGGGTCCAGCTAGTACTTAGATAGGAAACCACCTTGCAATACCAGGTGCTGTAGACTTACTGTGAAGATGAAAGGCCTAGCAATCTATTTGCCAAGAAAATGCAGGGGCTGGGTCACCAGAAGTCAGCATTGACTTAAACGGCACATGAAGAACTGTTGGGGTTCTGCTACAAGGATTGAAGGTCCTCACAGAGATTGAATCCCATGAGATGACCTTTATTACTACTGACCATGCAGACTTTTTCACAGGATGTATACTAAACATAAAACTACAGTTATGGTCAACATTACTGGCCCCCTTGCAGTTCAACCCCTTAATGTCCAGTATCTCCTAAAAAAGTGACCAGTAAAATGGCTTTGGACTATATATGCATATATATATTTGACACGCAAAAGAATCAAATAAAGCAAGACCAATTAAAAAAGGGAATCGTAGGAAATAGTATAAAAACCAAGAAATTGCCAGGACATGATTATTGGCATAATAAAATATAAACAATTCAAATCAGTTTGAATAGAAGAACCACATTCCTATTGCAGTAATATTAGATGCAACTGTGATCAATTATCATTACTCATATTTTATTTTATTTATTTAAACAAGTTTTGTATCCCGCTTTTTCCTTCAATCAAAGCGGTCACAATACTATACAAGGTTATACAAAGGTAAGGGATACATGCACCACTCTATCATTATGACAAAGCAGTAGCAAATGGGAGTACATAACATGGGGAATACAGTACAGTAAATACATAGCATTACATTTAAATTACAATAAGCATACCAGCAAACAGAACCAACCATATAGCAGCCATTTCCTCAGTCCCGCTCTGACCCTCAGGCATGGGCCCGCAAGGCTCAGGCGCGCCCCCGCAGCAGCGGTTATATGGTCTGTCCTCGTGATATGGTGGAGGTTCCATGGAGTCACTGGTGTGGAGTGTAGGCTGCTTCACTGTGGGACCCTGCCTAAGGACCACATCAAAGGGCCCTCTGGTGAGGCCCTCAGGCGCGGGCATGCCCTTTGGCGCTCCTGCCTTTTAAATGTGTCCGGTGGCGCTGATAGGCCCTTGGGCGCAGTGATCGGGGAGGGGATTTCCTTCCCACTCCCTGGCCCACTGCCGATCAGAGTCAGGTGGTGCTGGTGCTCCTGCCTTTTAAATGTGTCTGGTGGCGCTGATAGACCCTTGGTGCGGTGATCGGGGAGGGGATTTCCTTCCCACTCCCTGGCCCACTGCCGATCAGAGTCAGGTGGTGCTGGTGCTCCTGCCTTTTAAATGTGTCTGGTGGCGCTGATAGACCCTTGGTGCGGTGATCGGGGAGGGTATTTCCTTCCCGCTCCCTGGCCCGCTGCCGATCAGAGTCAGGTGGTGCTGGTGATGGCACCCGTTGGCACTCCTGCCTTGTAAATGTGTCTGGTGGCACTGATACGACTTGAACCAACCGAGGAATGATAGCTCTAATGTTTAAAATGGCCACATTCACACCCTGTTACATTTTCACAACGGTGAAGACAAGAGAGCTGCCTGACACCGTCAGAAAAGCCATTATCAAGCATCAAACTTCAAAGGGGTACAAAGCCATCTCCAAATACCTTTGAATTTCTGTGTCTACAGTTCAGAATGTTAAAATGTTTTCTGCTCATGGAATTGTCAAGAACCTCCCAGGACATGGTGGGAAGAGGAAACTTAATCCAAGAAATCTTCAAAGGTTAGTGGAACTGTTGGTAAAACACCACATAAATATGCAAAGAGCTTAAGGCTGACTTGGAGCAATCTGGAGTGGTGGTTTCAACCCGCACCATATGCCATGCACTAAACAAAGGAGGACATCATGGGCGAAGGCCAAGGAAGATCCCACTGCTCAAAGACAAAAATAAAAAGGCACGCCTGATCTTTACCCAATCCCACCTTGAGAAACCACAATCCTTCTAGGAAAACATTCTGAGGTCAGATGAAACCAAGCTTGAGCTCTTTGGCAGTGCAGACCAGCGATACATTTACAGTCAAAGAAATTAATCTTATAAAAGGGAACACACACCCTTCCTACAGTTAAATATGGTGGAGGCTCCATAATGCTGTGGGGCTGTTTTGCTGCCTCAGGAACTGGAGGCCTGCAACGTATTAAAAAAATAAGATACACCATACTGGGTCAGACCAAGGTCCATCAAGCCCAGTATCCTGTTTCCAACAGTGGCCAATCTAGGTCACAAGTACCTAGCAGTTTCCCCAAAAGACACAGGTTCCACAGTGCTTGTATTGGGGCAAGCAGGAATCATGAAGTCAGAGCACTACCAAGGTATTTTGGAGTGAAATGCGTTATCTATGCGTTGTCAGAAAGCTAAGTCTGGATCGAAGGTCATGGGTCCTCCAGCAGAACAATAATCCAAAAGTAGAACAGAATGGTTAAAAAGGAACAAAAGACCTTTATTTTATTTTATTTTTACAAATTTACAAACAATATACCAAGCAAACACACTTGTACTTGAAAAGAGACAACCAAAGAAATAAGCAGAGGCAACCTTACATGCTAAATCTCATCAGCCCACAACAAAAAAAAAAAAAAAAGGAGGAAATGAAAAAAATATGTATACTCCAATACCTGTGAGGAAACCTTAACTCAGCATCTTCTTTAATATATACGGCCTTTTGTTACGCTTTAGCAACCTACACAGCAGTACCAAGGTGGGAACTAACAAAGTTGGCTAATTGAGGAGGATCATAGAAATAGTAGTTAACAGATCGAAATTTAAACAAACATTGCAAGGAAATTAAAAAAATTAAAATTAAAAATTAAAAAAAAAAAAACCCAACCTCCCCAACTGGATCACCCCTGGTTTTAGGAGCAAGAATTCCCTATGCCTCCGCTGAGTCTCTCGGGCCAGATCAGGAAATATTCGTACTAATAACCCCTTGAAGGGTATGGAACGCTTAAAAAAAACAATATAAGAAGCCATTCCCTATCAGATGACAAAGCAAATGTAATCAAGGTAGCCGGTACAAGTGTTTCATTATTACTCGATTTCAATATATTAGAGATATTAAGAATATCCATATGTTGAAACTCTGCAATAGAAAGTTGCCAACTTGCTGCCCCCAGTTTCTTATTAACCAGAAAATAATAAACTTTAGCCAAAGGAGGATGAGATTCCACCGGGATCCCAAGAATGTCTACAAAATATTTTTTCAACATATCCCTAGCAGAGGTAAGAGTTGAACGAGAAAAATCAACCAACCTTAAATTTGTGGACTGAACATGGTTTTCCAGAATCTCCTCTTTGAACTTTATTGCAGTCAGATCTTTAACAAACCGTATTGTAAAGTTCCAAACTGTTGAACCTTCAGCTTCACTTTTCACAAGTTCCAATTCACATGCAGTACCTTGGGAAAGAGCAGTATTACTCTGAATCCTGAACAGCCATCCGATTAGACTGCTGCACGAAAACGTCCCCAAGTTTCACTATAGCACTCCATATGGACTCTAATGTGAAAACCTTGGGATGCTCAAATTGCAATGGAGTAGTCTCTGATCCTACCAATGTAGTTGCAGAGGCACCGGAACTCGCCCCCAACCAGATATCGCCAACATCATTGTCTCACATGCTGCTCCCAAACTCCTCTCAGCTTCTGCTATTGAGCTGCCAATCTCTTCCCATGACAAAGGAGCCAACCAGGACAGAATCCACCCCTGACTTAGAGCTGATTCCCCTGGAAGCCTCTAGCTGCAGTAACCCGCTCGTAGGTGCAGGAGGCGGCAGCAGACCCAGCAACAGCTCACATCCCAAAGATGATGCCGGGCTCGCTGGCCCCAGCATTGACACAGGCAAGAAACGCCAGGTTCTTGATGGAGACTCCCAGGGTGAGCTAAACAAGCATCCATAGGACCAACAGCATGCACAACAGGCAAGCCAGAGGGGGTTTTCACAGGCTAAGGCGGCTTCTTGCCCAGTTTACCCTTCCTTTTCGGCATAATTGAAAATGCTCACCCGGTGGGATGGTTGGCTAAGCGGCCATCTCTGCAGCACTGATTTCAATGGGTAGAATTAGGGACTGTAACTGAAAATGATGATTAATATTTAATTTTTCTTCATCTGTTTATCATAAAATTTGAATTTATTTCATTTGAATGTTTTTTGTCTGAAGCTGGATATTCGTAGAAATGTTTGTTGCTTAATTGTAATTTGATAATTGCATAAAGAAATAAAAACAATAGTGCTTACTGCATCGAGAACTGAATCAGTCTAGCAGAAAGCTGCCTTGTGTGCTATCCCTCCCTCTTCCATGTTCTTATCCAGTTAATCTTTGTTAACCAGGCTTTTTCTCCTGCACTGCCCTGCCTCCTCAGAGACCTCCTTGTTGGAAAGGTCAGGACCCTGCCCCTTGGAGTCCCACAGTACTACACTCCTGCAATCCCTCTCATGACTATCTAAATACCTAGCTTCTGATTCTGTCTTCACCCATGTTCCCTTCACTCTCAGCAAAGCTACTTGGTGATGGCTCCCCCAGGACTGGCCTTATACCCCCCCCCCCCCCCCCCCTGGCTGTCAGTCTATTGTTTAGCTTTGAATTCCCTGCTCTTTGCTGCCCCTCAGGTTTTCCCAGTATCAGTTTTAAGCACAGCAGGCTGGACGGAAATCAATATTGATTTTTTTTTTCAGGTTTACTCAGTTATGCCTATAGGAGAACAGTTTGACAGTTTTTTTTTTTGGGGGGGGGGGGGGTCTCTCAGACTGAACAGACCATAGCAATTTGCACTGCAGATTGGGTGGGCTTTACTCAGTAATCCCAGGACTGGGGACTATGAAGATGTGGTGAACCTGCCTATGAGAAGAGAGAATCTGCTCCCGACGTGGCAGCGTTAGTGTTGGGATCCCCTTCCGGAGCTGGAGCTGAAACTGGGACCAATGGGGTCCTTATGGCTGGATTAGGAGCTTTTGAAATCTAAGCCACCACGGATTCAGTGGCACAGAAGCTGCAATTATCATGCAGCAGGATAGGTTTCAAGATGTGCTTCTTATACAACTCAACTTAGCAGCTTTCAACATAGTGGACCATACTCTTCACTTGGAAAGGTTAAAGCAAGTCAGCTTCTTGGGAGTAGTCTTGAATTGTTTTCCCTCTTATTTTTCAGATAGTCTTTCATATCACTAAAGGTAATCAACTATCACTGACCCTACTATTCATTTATGGCATTCCACAAAGGTCTGTACTAGCCCCATGCTCATTAATATCTTCTTAGCTGAATGTCATCACCATAGATACAGCAACTTGGACATAATTCTTGAATCATAGTGGCAAGAGAGGCTATTATTTATCTAACAGCTGGGATTCAGGATTTTATGTTAAGGTATAATCTTGTCTGCACAAGTTAGTGACCTGGATTAAGGAGAATAAACTAGTTGTAAATCCCGATTACCCCAGTTTTGGTTGGATCTCTTTGCAGGGAAATAAAATTCCTCCACTGATAAAATCAATGCCAGATAAAATTAGGGGATACTATGAAACTTCCTGATAGGATGTGGGATAACAAGCTTTTGCATGCCAGATATCTGAGATAACTAAGGTCTTATATGCTGCATTACATCGAATAAAATCCTTGAAGCATTTTTTAGACTAGTGGTTCCCAAACTTCGGTTCAGGACCCCAGTTGAGGGTCAAATCATCAAAAGGGGTCACGGAAACATGGCCCACCATAGGCTCGTGCTCCCTCCTGGGTAAGCTTCCTGTTAGGCTGGAAACCCATGCTGAAGACTGAGCTGTAAGCACACACTGCACACTGACACAAGGGATCCTCTTGCTGACTGTTGCTGCTGCTGCCTCTTCCTGCTTTAGATGAGGGGCAGGAAGGGAAGGAGGCTGGAGGTCTGCCATTCTGATTGCATCATCATCTGGGGTCATGTGACTTTCCAATTAGTAAAATGGGGACATATGGGATAAAAGCTTGAAAAGCGCTGTTGTAGACAATAGGGCTTTAAAATCATTAATACATGCACTGATGATTACTCTCTTGGATTACTGCAATCCCTTACTAGTCGGTGCATCTCACTATCAGATTAAGAGACTTCAGCTCATTCACAACACTGCAGTCGAAGTGCTGGATGCCACAAACCAAGTGATCATGTGACCCCACTCCTTAAGGAGCAATCAGGGCCGGCCCATAGAGAACATTTTTTTTTTAAAATTTAATTTTGAAAAAAAGCAGAAACTGGCTGCTACCCCTGCCGCTGGAGTGTCCCGCGGGGCCCCCTCTGCCCGGCTGAGTCCCTCCCTCCCTCTGCGACGGCGGAGCCCCTCTGTGCCGGCTTTCAGATTCACGAAGGGAGAGTGTCTCCCTCGCGTCTCTGTTAAGCCCGCAGGGGCTGATGTTTCCCATCAGCCCCTGCGGGCTTAACAGACACGCGAGGGAGACACTCTCCCTTCACAAATCTGAAAGCCGGCACAGAGGGGCTCAGCCATCGCAGAGGGAGGGGCTCAGCCGGGCACCCCATTCTGCTGCTGCCGCAGCGGCAACAGCAGTGGTAGCAGCCATCTTTTTTTTTTTTATTTTCCTTTAGCCTATGGGGGGGAGGGGTTAGGACTGGTAAATGGGCTATGTAGGGGGTTAGGACTTGAGGTGGGCTGTGGGTTGATGGGGGGGCTAGGACTGGAAATGGGCTGGGGGATTAAGACTGGAGGTGGGCTGATGGGGTTAGGACTGGTAATGGGCTGTGGGCTGTTGGGGGGGGGGGGGTTATCACTGGTAAAGACCTGATTGCTCGTTTGACATCAATTGGGCTGTTGTGGGTAGGACTGGTAAAGGGCTGGGGGGGGGCTAGGACTGGAAATGGGCTGATGGGGGGGTTATCACTGGAGGTGGGCTGATGGGGTTAGGACTGGTAATGGGCTGTGGGCTGATGGAGGGTTAGGACTGATAATGGGCTATGGGGAGGCTAGGACAGGAAATGGGCTGATGGGGAAGGGTTAGGACTTGAGGTGGGCTGATGGGGTTAGGACTGGTAATGGGCTGTGTGTGGGGGGTTAGGACTGATAACGGGCTATGGGGGGGGGATAGGACAGGAAATGGGCTGATGGGGTTAGGACTGGTAATGGGCTGTGGGCTGTTGGGGGGGTTAGAACTGGTAATGGGCTATGGGGGGGTTAGGACTGGTAATGGGCTGATGGGGCTGTCTGGTAATGGGCTATGGGGGGGGGCTAGGACAGGAAATGGGCTGATGGGGAAGGGTTAGGACTTGAGGTGGGTTGATGGGGTTAGGACTGGTAATGGGCTATTGGGGGCTAGGACTGGAAATGGGCTGATGGGGGGGGTTAAGACTGGAGGTGGGCTGATGGGGTTAGGACTGGTAATGGCTGGGGGGGGCTAGGACTGGAAATGGGCTGATGGGGAGGGTTAACACTGGAGGTGGGCTGATGGGGTTAGGACAGGTAATGGGCTGTGGGCTGATGGGTGGGTTAGGACTGGTAATGGTCTATGGGGGGTTAGGACTGATAATGGGCTATGGGGAGGCTAGGACAGGAAATGGGCTGATGGGGAAGGGTTTGGACTTGAGGTGGGCTGATGGGGTTAGGACTGGTAATGGGCTGTGGGGGGGGGGGGGGGTTAGGACTGATAATGGGCTATGGGGGGGTCTAGGACAGGAAATGGGCTGATGAGGTTAGGACTGGTAATGGGCTGTTGGGGGGGGGTTAGAACTGGTACGGGGCTATGGGGGGGGTTAAGACTGGTAATGGGCTGTGGGCTGATGGGGGCTGTCTGGTAATGGGCTATGGGGGGTTAGGACTGATAATGGGCTATGGGGGGGCTAGGACAGGAAATGGGCTGATGGGGAGGGGTTAGGACTTGAGATGGGCTGATGGGGTTAGGACTGGTAATGGGCTGTGGGCTGATGGGGGGGGGGGTTTAGGACTGGCAATGGGCTATGGGGGGCTGACTGGAAATGGGCTGATGGGGTTAGGACTGGAAGTAGGCTGATGGGGGGTTAGGACTGGTAATGAGTTATAGGGGGGCTTAAACTGAAAATGTGGTGATGGGGGGTTAGGACTGGAAGTGGGTTGATGGGGGGGCTAGGACTGGTATTGGGTTGGGGGGTTGCTAGGACTGGAAATGGGCTGATGGGGGGCTAGGACTGGAAATGGGTTGATGCAGGGACTAGAAGGGAATGGATGCTGGGTGAGGCTGGAACTAGAAGGGAGCTGATGTTGGGGGAGGATTAGAATGGGATGGGGCTGAGAGAGTAAAATGGAGAGGGGAAAAATATTTTGGAAAATCTACAATTGACCGGGTATTGGGAGAGTACGTGGGGATTGAGGATGGAGGGGTAAAATTTGAGTGGATGAAATAGGAATGAGGAAAGAGCAAAAGGAGAAAGATTAGTATGTTAAAGCAGATGTAGAGAGAGAATGGAAAAAAACTAGGAGAGAAGAAAGGACAAATGGACAGCAGACGATGGACAGTTAGCAGAAGACACGAAGAAACCAGAAGAAAGTGGCTGGAGCAATTGCAGCTGAAAAAAATGCACAAAATGTAGAAAAATCTCTTTATTTTGAATTTATTAATTGGAATATGTCAGCTCTGGGAAATGTGCATCATTAACGTCTGCGCTTTGTTTAGTACAAGAGGAAATTAATTTATAGTTTTATTTCTACAGTGTTGTTGTACATTCCAAGTTTGGCTTTTGGGGTTCCCAGTTTAATTATTGTCTTCCTATTTCTAAATTGTGATTCCTTGTTTGGTGATGGTCTATGTTCTGCATGTGTAATTGAGCTGAGGTATTCTGTTTATGTAATTCCTATTTGACATTGCCACTTGTTCTCTTTCCCCAGTAGGTCATGTATTGTTATTCTCTGAAATGTATTGGTTTAATATTTGCAGTGTTTCCTTTTGATAGGTAGAGTATGGTGCTTTGTGAGTCCTGGTAGCGCTGTTAGGATACGGCAGGTTTGCTATGGGTTCTAAATGGACAGTGTTTGTAGTAGTTCCTAATATGTCTGGCGGTTGGCACTGGATTATAGTAATGTAGAAATCTTTTAGTCTTTCTTTATCCATACACTCATTAAGAGGCATGTTTACTAAAAGTATATGGTAACATTATGCAAATATTTATGCAAATGAGGCATCTTATGCAAATAAGGCCCCGCACCAAGTCTCCGCACATGGCCCCGCACCCCCCTTGGGCCACCCCTGGGAGCAATACTGGCTCCCAATAATATCATGTATTAAATTCAAACGACTTATGCTTGCTCATCGTGCCTTCTACATTGGACTGCCCCTTTACCTTAGTTCCCCAATTCTACATACCCCAGCATAGACATTTAGATCCTACAAGGAAACTACTTAGCCTTGCCTGGTAAAACACTTTAGCTAAAAGCTGCATTTTGGAAACATACCAATCAGGGACCTCATCTGTAGAACTTCCTTCCACAGGATCTTCCAACAGAATCTTCCTATGCAATGCAATGTTTCAAAAACAGTCTGGAAACTTGGCTCTTCACAGAATTCTTTTGACTACATTTTTAGATTCCCTTTATAGCTTAGTCATAATGAAGATTATTCCCCCCTCCTCTTGTTTCTGTTTGGTCTTTGAATGAATTGTTGTGCTATACATCCCTCTCAGATTGTTTCCAAGTCTGGTTTAGTTGTCTTCTTTGTTTTAAATTTGTTACCGCTTTAAGCGTAGTTCCTTTTTTCTTCATAAACTGCCATGATGATATCTTTTCAAATGGCGATATACCACATTTTTTGAATAAAATAAATACATTCAAGTTAAAACTAATTTTTTTTTGGGAGCATTCAGAACAAAAACATACCTCTTCCAGACAAGAGTCATCAGTGCTGCCAAAGTAGGTCTTTTGTTGTATATTCATTATGGATAGCCTGAAAACCAGACAGGCTAGGGAGTACTCCCTCCTCCAGAGGGAAAATAAGCAGCATGGCACCAATTACAGCAGTCTTAATCTTACAGATTACAAAAGGCAACAGAGAACATGCAATAAGGCAAATAAACCATATACCAGCTTATCCTTTACTTATGTAACCTGCAAATTAGTGGTGAAAAGTTTTCAAAACATAAAAATAGAGACCATGATTTAGTGATGTGTATTCTTTAATTTTTAAGATGCATGATTTTAGTTCATTGTATTTTTAAAAAATGTGACATTTTACCAAATGCTGTACCAGTGTAGTCTGGATCAAGAGGCATTTTTCTTGAGTTGCTAGCAGTGCAAGCAGCTCTATTTAAGCAATAGTAGCTACAGAAGCTCTTAAGTTCATCCAATATCTATTCAGAACCCAAGTAAGAGATACAGGGCAAGAACTATTTTTATTTTATTTTATATTTATTTGGGTCAAGAACTATTCTGATGAGCGAACCCCCCAGCCAAAGAGATTATAGAAACTTATTTTAAGCAGATGTTGTCATTGTGTTCCGATGACAAGTTATTAAAAAAGGTTCCATAGCTTTTAAAGTAGATACTAAATAAAACAGCTTTTACTGCTTTCACCATCTTTGTGGTTTTGGCACTTGAGCTGTGATATTCCTTCTCACTCAACTACAGGTGCTCGGGTTCCATTTTCCCCACAGCTGGCAAGGCCTAAAATATAAATTTATTTCTATGTTCAGCATTTAGATAGGCCAACAAAACTAGCTGCCTACAGCCTCTATGGTAGAATTACATTAAATGGGAAACTGAAGCGTGAGAGAAATCTGCTTCTCAACATGTGAGCACACTGTGACATATGTCACGTCACAATGGAGCAATACATACATAAAGTACTAGAGAGATGGACATGCTGTAGCAATGACGTTCAGGGAAAACCCTTCATGCAACAAAGTAGCCTGGCAGCTAAAGGGAGAAACTTACACACAGAAGCAAAGAACATGCATTATTATAGGCTGGGAACTGGTGAATTTAAACCTGTCTAGCTTATACAGAGGAATGGCAGCCCGCAACCTTACCCAACACAGTCCTTCAGCCAAATCACCTACAAAAATGTTAGACCTAAACTTGTCTTAAGCTCAGATTTAAAGAAGGCCACTAAAATTTGAAACCTTTTGTTCCGTAAGTAGGACCACAGCTTCCACACTTACTATCTGGCACAAATTTTCAATGGAAATTAAAAGTGTAAATAAAAATTGTAGCAAATTTTATAACAAAAAAATAGAGATGTTAGCTTGGGGTGCAAAATCATAATAAAAAGTGATATTTTTCTCAATTAGCTAAGGGTAAAACTCTTCACTTGCAATGAATAACTGTTGACACTTGGATTTTTGCAGCCCAAATGCATGACCCAGAACTTTTTAGTATTAAATCTCAGCTTCCAAATTCTCAACCACTCTATAAGCTTCGCTAGATCCCTCCTCATATTAATCTGCACCTTCCAGTGTGTCTACCCCCTATTGCAAATTCTGGTACAATCCGCAAAGAGGAAAAACCTTACCCAACACAGCCCTTCAGCCAGATCACCTACAAAAATGTTAAAAAGAATTAGACCAAGGACAGATCCCTGTGGCACACCACTAGTAACATCCTTTTCCTCAGAGTGAGATCTATGTACCTATATCCTTTTTCACCTCCCACTCGACCAGTTTCTAACACATCCCGTCACTTTAGGGTCCCATCCCTAGGGTAATCTATTTATAAGTTACCTGTGCAAAACAGTATCAAAGGAGTGACTGAAATCTAAGTGTTCCCCCTTAGTCCAACTCTGTTTCTCAAAGAAATTAATCAGATTTATCTGACAAAACCTGCCTCTAAGACAGACCATGCTACCTCAGATCCTGCAATCCATTGGATTCCAGAAATCTCTGTATCCTGTTTAAGCAGCACTTTCATTAATTTACTCACCACAGAGGTCAGACTATCTGGTCTGTAGTTCTCAACCTCATCCTTACTTCCGCTTGAAGTGTAGGACTCCATGAGTCCTTCTCTAACCCTCTCGGAACACTCCCAACTCTAAAGCAGCTTTTAAAAAAGGTCAGACAGTGGAGCCACTAGAATGTCCCTAAGCTCCTTCAATATTCTCAGATTTATCCCATTTGGCCTCATTGCTTGTCTACTTTTAGTTAGCTAGCTCCTCACAAAACTCGTTCAAAACGCGTCTCACTTCTGTTTCTATTTGTGGGTGTTTTCTTTGGTCCTGCTCCTGGCCCTTCATCTGTGAACACACAATATAAATATTTGTTAAGCAAGTCAACTTTATCCTCATCAGCTTCTACATTATTGCTTTCCTTCATGCTCAAGTCAGACAATATCACTTTTGTACTTCCTCCTCTCACTAATGTCTCTGAAAAAATGTTTTATTACCTCATTTTACTGCATTGGCTATTTTTTTCCTTCTATTTGAATCTTCGCTTTCCTCACTACTTTCCTAGCTTTTCCAAATATCGATGCTTGTCTTCCACTTTCTGTGATCTCTTGTCTATGAAGTCCACCTTCTGTTTACTCACCTTTTCAGCTACTTTTGAGAACCATAGTGGACTCCTTTTCCTTTTACTTACTTTTCTAACAAAAAGGTTTATTGCCCTTAAAATATCTTTTGGCTTTATTCACCTCTTTTCTACATCCCCCAGCTGTTCCTACCCTACTAATGAGACTCCTTGAGGTATTGTCCCATCTTGACATAGTAGAGAATCCAGGATCTCCTAGACGACACTGCAGAAGGGATGTCTCAATCAAAATCCAAGATATTGAACACACCTATTCTTAGCACATCATCTTTCATAGCAATATTGGGAATGTCTTCAATTAAATTTCTGTCCACTTCTTCCTTTGAAGGAGATCTATATAATCACACAAATGCCAATGGATACTCCATTCCCTCTTTCTAGTTTAACCCACAGTGCCTCTTTTTTTATCCTCATAAGCCCTGCAATTCTGGACTGAAAGCATCGACGCCCAAAGGCATCGAGTGTTCTCGATTCACGACCTGGAGGATTGGATGAATGCATCTTAGCACTCTTGATCCTATGCATTGCCGATTTCACTACCATGGAATGGTGTGATAATTGTGTTTTTTGGAAACCGGGACATTGCGTTACCCGGTACATTGTATCGGGTCTCCTAGAATGTGCAGACACCTTCAAGGGTGTTTCCCACATCCCTTAGCATGAGGTCATGCAAAATTCAGTGAATGGGAAGGGTAGCATCTTCTTTAGGAGTTGCTGGATACAGAAGAGTTTCCAACTCTTCAGCTCTCGGTTCCTTCTCAGGGGTCACGGTGCTCGAGAGTCCCCTTGCTACATCACGTATGAAGTCCTGAAAGGACATGTCCTCCGGGGGAGACATCCGACGTTGTGGCAAAGGAGAGGTATCCTCCGGAAGAACCACCCGGTACTGACAGAGTCATCGGAATCGGAGGATTCGAAGTATTGTCGTGCCGGATGCTCTCTTATTGCTTGTCGACGGTATTGATCGAAGTCGGCATCAGACTGCCTTGATACCGGACCCTCAATGCCGGAGACTGATTCCAGTGCCAGCATGGGGAGGGGCGCATTGGCCGATGCAAGTACGTTCGGTACCGATATCGGTACAGACAATTGCGTCGATTGCAGCGATTTTAGCAGTACCGAGGCTGCTAATAAAGCTGCAAGACTGCGCTTGATGGCCAGGATCCGTTGATCCATGGTGCCCGCCGACACCTGGATGTCGGTACCGACAGAGCAGGTCACAACACCAGAACATGGCACCAAGAGTTCTCTGGAGGTGGAATCTTCGGGAACATCTTGGAACCCCATTAATGCTTTGGAGGCCGGGAACTCCCGCCAGGATTGTTTGGCCAGAGTGTTTTCCTCGAGGGCAGCGCTAGTAGCATCTCGATGCTTAGGAGGAGATCTACCCTTTGAGGACTGGCCGGCCTTGGAAGACCTGGGCTTGGTTACCTGAGATCCATGGGAGAAAGATGAAGCCCTAGATGATGTTGATGCAACAGACATTGCATCCGAGGCAAAGAGTCTGCCGAGTTTTGCAGCTCTGTTCTGCAGGCCTCTCTTGGTCATCTTTCTACAAAGGAGACACTCCGATGGTAAATGGTCAGGACCTAAACATTTGAGACACCGGTCATGGGTGTCGGTAGCAAAGAAAAGACCGGTGGTACCAGTATAGGCGGCGATGGTGAAGGCAGACACGACCACAAAAAGAAGTTTTTCTGCGGTGACAGGGTTTTCTGCCTGTCAGCTCCGCGGAAAACGAAACACTGAAGAGGAAGAGTTGGAAAGGCAGCGATGCAAGTGCAGTGGGATGCTCCCAAAAGCTTTCCTATTGGACGCTGGGGAGCGTTCCCGCACAGGCTCCGTTTGTACCGACAATACTCATATGTGAAGACTACATTCCTGCTTGTTCCTGGAGACAGATCTTTATGTACAAACTCCATATTAACAGAACACCTGGCCTCAGTCACACACTCAGAACACAGACCCTCACCAAGTACAGAATAAGTAACCACAATCTAAAGTAAAAATAAAAATACGTAGACAAAATTTAAAATGAAACCCCAAGAAACAAGACTCCGCATGCAGTGCAACATCAGATAAAGAGATGCAGTTACCCCGTACTGTGTAAAATATAAAGATAGCACAAAGTCCATTCACTAAAATTAAATACAATTATTTTTTCTACCTTTGTTGTCTGACCATTTTATTCTCTGATCATACTGATCCCGATCTGAGGCTTCTGCTTTCCTGTCTTCTCTTATCTCTCTTTCTGTGGTCTATGATCCATCTGCCATTTATCTCTTCTTTTGTTTTCTTCCTTCCATCAGCTCATTTCCAGTTCCAGTAATCCTCCCCAGTATCGACCCCCTTTCCAGTCCTCCCCTCCCAGTACCCTCCAATGTCAACCGCCTTGCATTCCAACGATGGTCACTGGTGTCCATTCCCTTCCAGTCCCCCTCCTTCCCCACTGTCCAGCCCCTTCTAGTCCAAATACCATCCCAGGTATCAGCTCACGTCCACTCTCAGTGCCAGCTCCCTTCCAGTCGCCCTACCCTCTGTCCATCCCCCTTCCAGTGCCATTCACGTCAGCTCCCTTCCAGCCTCCTCTCCATTACCCAGCCACCTACCACTCCCATCCCCAAGTATCAGCTCCCTTCCAATCCCCCTTCAGTACATCCCAGGTGTCAGCTCCATTCCAGCCCCCTCCTTCTGCTGGCAGACCCTCTCAGTATCCGGTCTCTTCCAGTCCTATTCTCCCACCCCCCACATCAGCCCATTTGTAGCCCTAGCCCCTAGTTTTCTTCCAGGGCCAGCAGCACTCCCCTCCCTCATTAGCCTATTTCCAGTCCTACCACCCCAATAAGTCCATTTCCAGTCCTAGCCCCCCAATCAGCCCATTTCCTGTCCTAGCTTCCCTATCAGCCCATTACCAGTCCTTGCCCACCTCCTGAGCAGCCCATTTCCAGTTATAACCCCCCATCAGCCCATTTCCAGTCCTTGCCCCCTCCCGATCAACCCATTTCCAGTTTTAACCCCCCATCAGCCCATTTCCAGTTCTAGCCCCCCTCCTGATCAGCCTATTTCCAGTCCTAGCCCCCCTCCCAATCAGCCCATTTCCAGTTCTAACACCCCCATCAGCCCATTTCCAGTCCTAGCCCATCAGCCCATTTCCAGTCCTAGCCCCCCCATTAGCTCATTTCCAGTCCTAACCCTCCCCCATCACCCTACAGTGCTACCCCCTCCCCTCCCAGCACAGCCTAGCCCAGTCTGACCTTCAAAGGGAAATTTTAAAAAAGAAACAAAAAAAAAAAAAAATAATAAAAAAAGATCGGAGCCACTGCAGTCCCCCCGCCTCCCCGGCAGAGCTCTCCTTTCAGCGCCACACAGCGAGAGTTTCCCTGTCTCGCGGCTGTTATTTGAGCTAGCGCCGGCAGGCTCAAATAACAGAGCCGCGAGAAAGGGAAACTCTCCCTTCGTGGCGCTGAAAGGAGAGCTCTGCCGGGGAGGCGGGGGGACCACGGGGCACTTTATTCTGCTGCTGCTGTGGTGGCAGCAGCAGTGGCTCCCATCATATTTTTTTGTTTTTTTTGAAGGCTGAGTGAGGCGGTCTTTTTGGGGGCAATTCTTGCCACCCCCAAAAAGTTGCTGCCTGAGGCCACCGCCTCATTCAGCCTCATTATAGAGCTGCCCCTGGGTTGGGGCCAGAGAGCCAGGGGTTTAAATCCCACTAGAGGGCAGCAACCTTGGGCTGGAAGGATGAGGGTTTCTAGTTGTGAGCCCTTCAGGAACAAGGGAAAAAATAAATATACTGTATCTGAATGTACAGTGATCTGACTGGTAAAAAACAACAACAACAGTATATTTATTTATTTAGCTGTGCTTATATGCTGCTTTTCACTGAGTCAAAGTGGTTTACAATAAACAAGAGGAGGACACATTAAACAGCTCTATTCCTATTTACAGGGGGGGCAGGGGTATACTATCACCAGGGGAGATCAATATATTTACATTCCTTATTTGGTGTGCATCGGGGGGGGGGGGGGTTGTCTTATTTACAGTTCTGGTTTTTCTCCTCAGTCTCAGTCTACTTAGTGTTCATCGTGGATATTACTTCAGTGGTTGCTGTTCCAGTCTGATCCTAGGTGCTCCTGGAATAGATGGAGTTTTAGCTGTTTTATAAATGAGGAGAGGTCCTTGTTGCTTCGAATTTGGGTTGGAAGAGAACTCCAAAGCGAGGGGCCATACAAATCAAATGCTTGGTTACAGATTTGGTGATTGAACTTTGTCCTATCATGCAACACATTGAGTGCATTGCTTGTGGTCTATCGTGTAGATCTTCCAGAGTTCAGCCAGGGGAGCAGGGTTTGTATATGAGATGGTTGTTGTTGGTGAAGCGCTTTATGGATCAGTACCAATGTTTTATATATTATCCGGGCTTCCAGTGGGAGGATGTGGAGATCTCTCAGGACCGGGGTGATGTGATCATGTTTCTTCACTTTCTGGATGATTCTGGCTATTGTGTTGAGGGCTGTCCATAGCGGGTTGATGGTGGTGACTGGGAGTCCTTGGTATATTGCGTTACAATAATCCAGGTGAGGGAGAGTCATTGCTTGCATGACCGTTCTGAAATCCTGTGGGTCTATGAGTGGTCTGAAGCATTGTATCATCTTTGCTTTGAAGAATATTGATCTTATGGTTTTTGAAATCTGTTGCTTAACTGATAGTGTTTGATCAAAGATAATTTCTGTTCTGTTCTACTTTCCTGTATGCTTTACCTGCTGCCTATTTATTTTGCCTGTGTGTCCTGTCTTCCCAGAGTGCGCCCGTCCCAACCGGGCCAGAAACCACCTCCTGCCTACAGTTTGGCTCCTCCCCTTCCGGATCTCCCGCGGCCGCGTACTCCCAGGTAGACTGTCCTGCACCCATAAAAGCACAGCGCCTGCGGCGCTTGTCGCCGCGGCGCGCGACTTGGGCGCGCACCGAAGGAGCGCACCTAAGGAGCACGTCGTGCTCCTTAGGGGCGCTCCTTGGGGCTGCTCCGGTTGCGGAGGCTGTCCCGCTGCAGCCGTGATGCAGGCTTTACTTATTTTACTCCTTTGCCCCCTCACGCTTTCCAGCTCGGCCAGCTCCTCTCCATCTCTTTGGTCCGGCCTGGCAGACACGTCCTTCCCTCCTCAGGTAAGCACCTGTAGTTATACTACTTCGCTGCTCTTTCCTTCCCAGCCGGTTAGTATGGCCACTATCCCAGTGGTATGGGGTAGACGCCCGCACAGACCACTCTGTGCCCATTCTCGCTGTCTGTCCAACCTGCAACCTTGCTTGGCCTCCCCCCCCTACTCTTCCTTTGCCTTCCGAAACCTCCTCTTCTGTTCTTAGCCCTCTCCACCTTGGCCTTGTGAACTGTCGGTCCCTGCGAATCAAAACCCTATTAATTCAGGATCTCATCCAACAATCCTCTTTCAGCCTCACCCTCCTCACTGAAACATGGCTCAGAGAGGGGGAGGAGGCTCTACTAGCACGCTGTCTCCCTCCCGGTTTCTCCGCCATCTCTGCTCCCCGCCTCGGCCGCTCAGGTGGTGGTGTGGCTGCTATAATCTCTCCCTCCCTCGCGTACACCCAGCTGTTTTCTTCCTCTCTGCACTATCCTGAATCCTTGCTGCTCCTCCTCCACACTTCTCCTCCTACACATATCCTCCTTATCTACTCACCACCTGCTCTTCGTTCTGATCTCTGGGATGCGCTTCTTCGGACTATCACCGATCTTTCTTTAGCTTTCCCTCATCTCCTTATTGCAGGTGATTTTAACCTCCATATGGATCTTCCTGTCTCTTCTAGAGAACTATCCTTTACATCCCTCCTTCAAGATCTATCCTTGTTACAACACGTTACCCTTCCCACCCATCAGGCTGGCCATACTCTTGATCTTCTCCCGACTCCCTCGTCCTCCTCGCTTTCACTCCAAGACCTTCGCACCACATACTTACCCTGGACTGACCATGCCTGCATTTCTACTTTGTGTTCACATTCCGGACCTCCTCACTCTTCTCTCCCCTCCCCCTCCTCACCCACTCCTTTACGACTTTCCCGCTCTATAACCTCCCTCACACTTCAACGCTTCCCCCCAGCATCTGAGGTTCTCCCTCCTGATTTCTCCTCTCTCTCACCAACTTCCCAGGCCTCTCTGTGGTCATCCTCCCTCTCCACTGCGCTCGATCAAGTTGCCCTTCTTCTTCCCCGACCCCCACCACGTAAACCTTCCCATCCATGGTACCATAAGGGCCTTCAACTGCTGCGCTCTCACCTCCGCAGGGCTGAGAGGCTATGGCGAAAGGACCCCTCGCCTGCCAGACTCGCTCTTTTCAAATCGACTCACTCTCACTACCGCTCTCAAGTTCACTCAGCTAAATGCTCCTACTTTTCCAATGCCATTTCTAATGCACCAAACCAAACCCGACATCTTTACTCGACCCTTCGGACTCTCACCTCTCTTCATTCCTGTCCTTCTGCTCCCCTTGACCTTCCCTCCCCTGCTCCTCCTCTGCTTGCATCCTTCTTCAGTAACAAGATTGCCTCCCTACGAGCCTCCTTACCCTCCTGTCCTGCACCCATTCACTCCCCTCCCCCCATTGCATCTCCGCCCCCAGTCTCTCAACACTCCCATACTTAGGCTTCTTTCTCCCCAATCACCGCCCCTGAACTTCAGCTTATTTCTTCTTCCAAGAAAACCTCCTGCGCCTTGGATCCTATTCCTTCCTCTTGGTTACTTACCCCTCATCTGGCACTCCTACCCCCAATCCTCTCTATGTTCAACTCCAGCCTCTCCTCCGGTACATTTCCCCGCCCTTGGAAACACGCACTGATTCGTCCTATCCTCAAAAACCCCACATTCGATTCTCTGTCTCCCGCTCACTATCGCCCGGTCTCTAATCTCCCCTTTCTCTCAAAACTTCTAGAAAAAATAGTCTTTGCTCAGCTCTCACACCACCTCGACTCCACTAACTACCTTCACCCCCGTCAGTCCGGATTTCGTCAGGGCCATAATGTGGAGACAGTTCTACTTGCTTTCACTAACGCACTGCACGTTGCACGTGATCGGGGTGACATCTCGGTGGCGGTTGCACTCGACCTCTTGGCAGCATTCGACCTGGTAGATCACTCTCTTCTCCTCCACCGTCTACGGGATGCAGGGCTCTGTAGTGTTGCCCACCACTGGTTCCATTCCTTTCTTTCTTCCCGCTCCTGTACAGTTCTTTCTTCCTCTCCAGCTGTCCCCCCCTTCAGACCCATTTCCTCTTCCTTGTGGGGTCCCCCAGGGTTTGGTGTTGGCCCCTCTCCTCTTTAATCTCTTCCTGGTCCCCCTTGCCCTCTTAATCCAGCAATCCAGCATTTCTGCATTTAACTATGCAGATGATATTGTCCTACTGCACCATACCTCATCTTCCTGTCCTGACCTTTCCGTACTAAATTCTTGCCTATTTTCCGTGACCAACTGGCTAACCCATAACTGTCTTCACCTCAACCTCACTAAGACTGTTGCAATCTGGTTTTCTCACGGTGCTCCCCTTCCCTCACTCGCCCCCTCCTTCTCCGGTACCTCCGTTCCCTTAGTCACCTCTTTCCGTTATCTTGGGGTTCATTTCGATCCCGAACTCTCGTTTCAGGATCAAATCTCGCACATCTCTAAATCATCCTTTTTCTTTCTTCGGCAAATCCGGGCCATCCGCCCTTTCCTTACCCCTGCAGCTCTCACCACTCTATCTCTGTCCTTAGTCATGTCATGCGTCGATTTCTCAAACTCTATCCTTCTCGGTCTCCCTAAAACCCAAACATCTCGACTTCAAAGAATCCAAAACACTGCCGCCCGTCTCATCACACACGCCACCCTCCGCGACCATGTCACTCCATTACTCTTTCGTCTTCACTGGTTACCTATTTCTGTCCGCTCCCAATACAAACTACTTATCCTGGTCCATAAAGTTCTCTACACCAGCACCCCTCAGTACTTAGCAGACCTCATCCACTTGCACTCCCCCAGATACACTCCACGCTCCTTTCACCTCAACCGCCTCACCCTTCCCTCCCCTTCATCCGCTCACTTGCAATCCACTCGCTCCTCTGCCTTTTTCTATGCTTGTCCTGCTTTTTGGAATGCTCTCCCTTCCTCCCTGCGTCTAGAAACTAACTACACCACTTTCAAGCAAAACCTGAAGACACACCTGTTTTCCCTGGCATTCGACCTTCCCTCCCCTTTCGTCTGACCTCTTTCGCCCTTCCCATTGTTTCTACCCAGAATGCATGTGCTACTGTCTCGTCTCGTCTTATCTCTCCTCTTTTTCTTTCTCTCCTGTCAAAGATTTGTAACTTCTTTTCCTATTTCTCTTGGCCTTGATTTTCCTTCACTTTTGAAAATTGTACACCGCCTTGATTCCTGTAGAAAGGCGGTTCTATCAAATTCAATAAAACATAAACAAACATTTCCAGGTATTTTACATGTGATTGAACTCCTGTTTGGGTTGCTCCCAGGGTGAGGTGAGGTGGGGGGGGGGGGGGAGTGAAGGTTTGATCTTTTGTAACAAATAAGGCTTCTGTTTTTTTAAGGTTTATGGTGAGATTGTTTTCTTGGAGTCATCTGGATACATCATTGAAGCAGTCTATTAGATGTGGGTTTGTTGGATTTGTGGTTGTGATAGGGTCATACAACCATCCACATTCAAGTGGTAGTAGATATTGTGGGACTGTATTATTGCACAGAGGGTTCGAAGGTAGATATTAAAGAGCATAGGAGAGAGCACTGAGGCCTGTGGCATTCCTTGAGTTTGCTGAAAAGGGGAGGAGGTTGTGGTGCTGGTTCAGATTAGTTGATATCTGTTGGTTAGATAAGACTGGAACTATTGTAGTACTTTGTCATGTATGCCGATCTCCTGTATCCTGCTTAGGAGGGTGTTGTGTGAGACTGTCGAACGTTGCAGATATATCCAGAAAGATAGCGGTTACTCACCAGTAAGGTGTTCTCCAGGGACAGCAGGAATTAGTCCTCACATATGTGTGACATCGACGCCGACGGAGCCCCGCGTGGAGCAAATCCCCAGCTTTCAAAGAAAGCCTTTGGGAGTTGCTACCATGCATGCGTGGTCTCCTCCCCGCCCAAGGGTGCCATCTTGCTCAGTCAAATGACATAGCTAAAAAGATGGCAAAGTAAATGAGAGAAAACAAAAATAATTGAACTGCAACTCCAAGGAGAGGAGGGAGGGTTGTAAGGACTGATTCCTGCTGTCCCCAGAGAACACCTGCTACAGGTGAGTAACTACGCTTTCTCTGGGAACAAGCAAGAAATCAGTCCTCACATATGGGACCCCCCAGCTACAGACTACCTGAAACCATAGCCCAAAAAAGGCTCCCTCATTTTATTGAACGTCATAGAGATGATTGGGCAAGCTGAGAGGTGGAAAGAACCAAGAACACTCTGCTTGGTCTTGACACTGAAAAGGTCTTTGATGTGTCATGGTCATACCTGTTCTGGGTCATGGAACAGTTTGGCATAGGGGGACAATTTCCATGCTGAGAACAAACCCTTTATAATAACCCTACAGTACAACTCTTAGTCAATAGTGCTTTAATACTGAGTTTTGCCTTGCGATGGGGCATGAGGCAGGGGTGCCCACTGTCCCCCTTGCTCTTCCTTATGGTTATGGAGCTTTTGGCCACAAAGCTGATAGAGGTTTTATGAACACAGAAATTAACCAGCAGGAATATAGAGTCAGCCTTTTCACAGACAAAATGATCTTGTACATGGAGGCCCCACAAAGGGATGGTCATAGGATGTTGCAACTATTGATTTGTTACCATGCATTTTCAAGCTTGAAAACAAACCAAGAAAAATCCTTGGCATTCTTCTTGGGATAGAGTGGGAGGAAGAATGGCAGATCAACTTTGAATTTGGGTGGCTGACCAGGTCAATGATATATTTAGGAATTCACATTAACACCAACCCTAGTCATGTATAAGAAAAATGTTGTGGACAAGCTAGAAGTTAAGTAGCTCTATCTAAAGTGGCAAGAATTACCCCTATATATGCTTGGGTGCATGACCATTAGTACAAACGATAGTACTACCTAAATTGCTATATCCATTTATTAGATCGCGGCATCATGGAGGATTAAATTTACCCAATTTGCATCTGAATAACACAATAACTGTGCTACAGTAGGTTCATTAAGATTTGATAGTAAAATTTACACCACAGAGTTTTTGAAGTGAGGTGTGTAGGCCTCACTCTTTGTTAGCTGTGCTCCACACGGATTGTGCGGTGCCCCCAATGGGGTGGGCATGGCCATTGATCAGACCGCTGCAGCTGGCATGGAAATGGTGGTGGTGGGGGATGGGCAGGGCCTCTGGGCACCTCCCCTTGGTGGACAATCCACATCTTCCTCCCCCCCTCTCAATGGGCCCTTCTGTCTTCCAGTTTTGGGAGGTGGTGGGTTGCCAGACTCTGGGGCATTTGTGGAGGCTTGAGAAAGATCAGTTCCCCTCCTTTGGTCAAATAAGGGAGCAGTGACATCTAAACATTTTGATGCACATTTACAAATTTGTTACTAATGCTCCACCTTGACTGCTCGACAAGGGAGATGGTGGCATGGGAGTGAGTTGAAAGAGTTTCAAAAAGCAATACCCAAATTTAATAAAATTTCTACATGGTATTAGATGGGACAGGCAGAAGGGACCTGGCCACCTGAGGTCCTTAGCATGGAGCTGGTCCATGGAGGTGGACAAAGAGTAGTTACTAACCTGTAACAGGTGTTCCCCAGGAACAACAGGAATCAGTCCTCACATATGGGTGATGTCGATGCTGCAGGAGCCCTCAAGGAAGCATCTCCCCAGCTTTCAAAGAAAGCCTTTGGAAGATGCCACCATGCATGCATGGTCCCCCCCTTCCTGCCCTAGGGTGCCATCTTGCTCAGTTAGACGACATAGCTAGAGCAGACAAAAGAAGATGGCCAAAAAATGTACAGCAACTCCAAGGGGAGGAGGGAGGGTTGTGAGGACTGATTCCTGCTGTCCCTGGAGAACACCTGTTACAGGTGAGAAACTACGCTTTCTCCAGGAACAAGCAGGAAGTCAGTCCTCACATATAGGACTCCATAGCTACAAACTACCAGGAACCTGTAGAAGAAAAACACGGCCCAACCGTGAGCAGGCGCAAGCAAATCCGAGGACAGACTCTGAGGACCCCAGTGTCCAGGGAGAACCATTGCTCCAGTAGCCTGAATAAGAAGGGTCAGAGGGCAGGAGTTGCCTAAACCCCAAACAGATTATAGAGTACAGCCTGGTCAAAGGCATTGTCCGACTGGGACGCCCTCTCCAGGCAGTAGGGAGCTGCAAAAGTGTGAACAGAAGACCAGGGGGCAACCCGGCAGATGTCCGCCATGGGGACAGAGCATAGGTTCGCAACAGAAGTTGCCATAGCCTGAACACTGTGTGCCATGACTCGGCGCTCCAATGGTAGCCCAGCCTGGTTGTGGGCGAAGGCGATATAGTTCGCCACCCAGATGGACAGAGTCTGCTTGGTAACAGCCTCCCCCCAATCCACTGGGGTCATCAGAAATAAAAAGCTGTGAGGCTTGTGGTGGCCCTGAGTTTGCTGCAGATAGGACAGGGCCCTTTTGCAGTCCAGAGTATGGAGAACGGCCAATATCTTGTCAGCGTGGAGCTGTGGAAAGAAGATGGGAAGCACCACCTCCTGGTTGAGGTGAAGGTAAACAACACCTTTGGAAGGAATTTAGGGTGGGTGAGAAGCACGACCCTGTTCTTGCAGAATCTGATGTAGGGTGGCTCAGACACAAAGGCCTGAAGCTCACTGACCCTGTGGGCAGACGTGAACGCTACTAGGAAGGTAACCTTCCAAGATAGGTACCACAAATGGCAAGTAGTTAAGGGTTCAAAGGGCAGCTTGGTAAGTTGCGTTAGAACCATGCTGAGATCCGATTCTGTCAGAGGCAGGCAGATGGGAGGTTTGGAGAGCAGCAAGTCCCGCATGAAACGGGTGATAAGTAGTGAGAGGCCTGTCCTCTATGGAGTGATGACGCATGGAGAGCACGCTCAGGTGTTTCCTTACGGAGTTAGATGTAAGTCTGCGAGAGGCGGAGCAAGTACTAGAGCACTGTGTGCACCTGGCAGAATGGGTCAATCCGTTGCTCCACACACAATACAGAGAACCTGCACCACTTGAAGGTGTAGGCTGATTTCATGGAGTCTTTGCGAGAGGCCAGGACTTCTTCACCTCCCTGGGAGATTGAAGGGAACTTAGGCGACCCGTTCAGCCACCACGCTGTTAGCGAGAGGGACACCAGATTGGAGATGGAGTATTGAGCCCTCCTCCTGGGTCAATAGGCCCAGGGAGATCCCCTGAGGGAATGGGAGCTCCATCAAGAGGCGGAGCAACAGGGAAAATCAGGGCTGTCTGGGGCACCGTGGGGCCACCAGGATATTCGAAGCCCTGTCCCGCTGGACCTTGAAGAGGGTCTGCCCAATTAGCGGTGTAGGAGAGAAGGCATACTGCAGGTCCTCTAATCACGACATGAGGATGGTGTCCGCAGCTACCCGGGTCTGGTGTGAGGACAGGAGAAGGGGGTTGGCTGAGCATTGGCCGGGCTGGCGAGGAGGTCTAGGCTTGGGGTTCCCCATAGTCTAAATAGCCGCTGCGCTACCTTGGGGGTCAAGGCGCCATTCGTGCGGCTGGAGGACCCTGCTCAGTCAGAGTAGTTACTCACCTGTAACAGGTGTTCTCCAGGAGCAGCAGGAATCAGTCCTCACATATGGGTGACGTCGGCGCCGACTGAGCCCCAGTGCGGAGCATTTCCCCAGCTTTCAAAGAAAGCCTTTGGGAATGCAGCGCGCATGCGCGGTCCCCTTCCCACCCAAGGGTGCCATCTTGCTCAGTCTGATGACATAGCTAAAAGACAACAAAAATAGCAAAATAAAGTATAGGACTGCAACTCCAAGGGGAGGAGGGAGGATTGTGAGGACTGATTCCTGCTGCTCCTGGAGAACACCTGTTACAGGTAATTACTCTTTCTCCAGGACCAAGCAGGAAGTTTGTCCTCACATATGGGACTCCCCAGCTTAAGGCTACCGGAGACCCCAAGCTGAACAATGAGCTCCCTCTAGAGCCCCAGCATGCAAGAAAAGAATCTTCTCTGATAACGCCCCCGAACAGTAGCCCAACACCAGGGCCGGAGGGTAGGAGTTGCCTAAACCCCAAAGAGATTATGAAGTACCGCCTGCCCGAAAGCACTATCCCTGCGGGACTCCCTCTCAAGGCAGTAGTGGGCCGCAAAAGTCTGGCTTGAAGACCAAGTAGCGGCCCCGGCAGATGTCTGCCAACGGAACAGGGCGGAGATGAGCCACTGACGCAGCCTTCGCCCTGACACGGTGAGCCGTAACTCGACCCTGTAATGAGAGGCCGGCAGCCCTGTAAGCCCAGGCGATACAGTTGGCTACCCAAATGGACAAAGTCCGCTTGGAGACAGCCAACCCCAACTTATTGGGGTCAAAAGAGACGAAGAGCTGAACAGCCCTCCGGTGCTCCCATGTACAGTCAAGGTAGAAGGACAACGCCCTCCTACAGTCCAGGGTATGCAAGACCATCTCAGCCCGGCTGGCATGCGGCCTGGGAAAGAAAGTCGGAAGAACCACCTCCTAATTGAGGTGGAAGGAGGAGACAACCTTAGGAAGGAACTTAGGGTGAACCGTAAGACTACCCCGTTCCTATAGAATCTAGTATAAGGTGCATCGGATACTAGAGCCTGAAGCTCACTCACTCGCCTCTCTGAGGTAAGGGCTACCAGAAACAATGCTTTCCAGGAGAGAAAACACAGAGGGCAAGTAGCCATAGGTTTAAATGGCGGGCAAGTAAGCTGTTGCAAAACCACATTAAGATCCCATTCAGGGGCAGGAGGACGCACTGGAGGCTTAAGCAAAAGCAGGCCTCTGAGGAAGCAAGCAACCAAAGGATGGCTTGAGAGAGATTGTCCCTCTATTGGAGAGTGGTGTGCTGAAAGAGCACTAAGATGAACTCTAACAGAAATGGACTTAAGGCCCAAGTCGGACAGGTGCAGCAAATATTGCAGCACCACTGGTACCAGACATGAGAAAGGGTTCTCGTTGTGTTAAATACACCAGGTAGAGAATCTACGCCACTTAAGGGCATAAGACTTTCTGGTGGACTGCCTCCTAGAGGCCAAGACTACGTCCTCCACTTCCTTAGGCAATAGTAAAGATGCTAGAACTACCCTTTCAGCAGCCAGGCCATCAAATTGAGGGACTGGAGATTGGGGTGTAAGAGAGACCCCTGCTCCTGAGACAGGAGATCGGGTTGCATCCCCAGAGGAAGAGGTGTGTCCACCGCTAGTTGCAAAAGAAGTGGGAACCAGGGTTGCCTTGGCCACCTGGGGGCCACCAGGATTAGCGAGGCCTTGTCCCTGAGTACCTTGAATAGTGTCTTGGACACTAGAGGCGAGGGAGGAAACGCATAGAGAAGGCCTGTAGACCATGGAATGAGAAACGCATCCGGTGCAACTCAGAGGATGCGGTTGTCTGGAGCAGAACCTGGGAAGTTGACGGTTCAGAGGACTGGCAAAGAGATCTATGGTTGGAAGACCCCATCTCAGGAAGATCTGTTGAACCACTAGAGGATTCAACTGCCACTCGTGCGGCTGCAGGATCCTGCTCAATCTGTCCGCCAGGTAATTTTCCTGACCTGGGAGATAGACCGCTTTGAGAAGAATGCCGTGATTGACTACCCAGGAGCACAGTGTCTGCGCTTCCTGACATAGAAGGTGGGACCATGTGCCCCCTTGTTTGTTCACATAGAACATAGCAACTTGATTGTCCGTCTGAACCAAGACGGAATGGTGAGAGATGAGATGGGAGAAAGCTTTCAGGGTTAAGCGGATAGCTCTCAGTTCTAAGAGATTGATCTGCTGTGCGGCCTCCCAAGGAGGCCACAGGCCTTGAGTATATGCTCCTTGGCAATGTGCACCCCAACCTTGAAGAGAAGCATCGGTTGTCAGTACCTGAGAGTGTGGAGGTGCTTGAAAAGGCACTCCCTGCACCAGATTGGGAAGATGAAGCCACCACTGCAGAGAAGACTGGAGTAAGGTGGACACCCTTACTTTGTCTGTGAGGCGTCCTGTGGCTTGGTGCCACTGAGTCCTGAGGCCCCATTGAGCTGGCCTCATGTTTAGACGGGCATTTGGAGTGACATGGACCGTGGATGCCATGTGGCCTAAAAGCCTTAGGAATTGTCTGGCGGAGACCAGAGAATTGCTGTGGAAAAGCCAGGCGAGATCCATCAATCTGTGGGCCCTGTCCACTGGTAGAAAGGCCTTTGCCTGAAAGGTGTCCAGCCGAGCTCCTATGAACTCCATGTTCTGGGAGGGGTGCAAACTGGACTTTGCGAATTTTATAACAAACCCCAGGTGCTGGAGGAGAGCGACAGTGCGAAGGGTGGCTTGATGGGCCTCTTGTGGGGATTGACCCCTGATGAGCCAATCGTCCAGGTATGGAAAGACAAAGAGGCCCTGAACTCTGAGGTAGGCCGCTACCACCGCCAGGCACTTGGTGAATACCCTGGGGGCGGATGTAAGGCCAAAAGGCAGTACTCTGTACTGATAGTGGTTTCCTCCCACTACAAATCTGAGGTATTGTCTGTGGTCTGGATGAATGAGGATGTGAGTATAAGCATCCTTCAGGTCTAAGGAGCATAGCCAATCTCCCTGCTGGAGGTAGGGCAGCAGGATTCCAAGGGTAAGCATCTTGAACTTTTCCCTCTCCAGGAACTTGTTTAGATTTCGCAAGTCTAGGATGGGCCTGAGGCCTCCTGTCCTTTTTGTTACCAGGAAGTACCTGGAATAGAAGCCGTGACCTCTCAGGTGGTGGGGCACCGGTTCCACTGCCTGTTCCTTTAGAAGACTTGCCAACTCCTGTAGGAGTAAGTCCCTGTGCAGAGGAAGTCTGGGAGGCTCCCCTGGAAAATAGGAGGGGGGTACCTGGTGGAAGTGGAGGAGATAGCCCTTCTGGACTATACTTGGTACCCAGGTATCCCTTGTGACGGCTGACCACCTGTGGGCGTACAGGGCCAGCCGGCCTCCAGTGCTGATAGGGGCCAGCTGAGGAGGAGAGGCTATGCCACTGGAGTCAAAACCCCGCTCCCTGCTGTGCAGGAGCCAGTGTTGGTGGCTTGGGGGCTTTCTGCCTACGGGGCCCATGTCCCTGCCCCTTGGCTTGCTGACCCTGTTGGGGAGCTACAGAGGCCTGATAATGAGGGTATTGTTTATAGGCAGATGACTTTCTCGGGTAAAAAGTCTTTTTCCCCGAGCCCTTCTTCTTTTGAGAAGGGGCAGAGGTTTTTCTGGACAGCCGAGTCCGGGTAAGAGTCTCGGACTCGAGTTCTGCAGCCTTTTCAGTCATGGGCTTGCCAAAGAGGTTCTCACCTCGGCAGGGGACATCAACCAACTTGTCCTGCACCCTTTGCTCGAGGTCCTATGACTGTAGCCAGGCCTGACGGCGTGCACCGATGTCGGCCGCGGCTACTCGGGCCGAAGCCTCGAAGCCATCATAAGCTGCTCGAGAAATAAACTTCGAGCACTCACGAATACCCGATGACAAAGCATTGAACCTCTGCAAAGGTTCCTCGGAGAAACCAGCAGAGAACCCAGCAATCTCCTTTGCCAGGTCTCAAAGGTACATGCCCATGTACAGCTGGTAGGTCTGGACACGGCAAGCATAGAGCCCTGGAAGCACGTCTTACCGAGGGCATCCAGGTTCCGGGCCTCCCGGCCGGGAGGCACCGAGGAGTGCATCTTCTGACTCTTCAGACGATGCATGGCCGATTCCACAACCATGGAGTGGTGCGGTAATTGTGCCTTTTGGAACCCATGGCTCTTGCGGACTCGATAGATGGAATCGACCCACTTGCTGAAAACCGGCGTCAAGGCCGGTGCCTCCCACATGCGGAAGAACAGCCGTTCCAGCATCGGAGGAACTGGTACAGTAAAGGCCTCCTTTGGGGGAGAGTCATACTGGAGGGCCTCGAGCTCCTCGGCTCGAGGCTCCTTCTCAGGATCCGCAGGGAAGGCCAAGGCCTTGGCCATATCCTGCACGAAGTCCAAGAACTGGGTATCCTCTGGTGGGAACCGTCTCCAAGGCTTGGACTCCGGTGAGTCCGATGGGACACACCGAGTCCGAAAGGTGTCGGGTGACTCCTTGTCCTCAGTTTCCCAGCCGGACTCCTCGGAAGAGGAATTGAGCGGCTCCAGTCGGGCAAGCACCGATGCCATCCGTCCCGACGCCGAGGGTACCAGCGTCGATGACCTCGGTCCCGAACGGGAGGCCGAGGGGGACCTTGGCCGAGGATCGACTCGAGCGCGCATGGACTCAAGGATCGGCTCGGCCTCCGGGGTCAACTTGGACGTTGATGTCCCGGTGGTCGGAGCAGATGCACCGGTGAGACCAGTGATCAGTGCCTGCTGCTGTTCCATGAAGGCAGCCAAGCTGCTCTCCAAGGCCGTCAACCTGAGTCCGAGCTCAGGAGACTCAGCAGCCCCCGACGGCATCAGGCCCGACGTCAGCTCCCCTGGAGGAGAGTCCACGAGGACTACAGTACTCACATGGCCCGGGGACTCCATCTCCACACGAGGTTGTTTTGCAGGCCTCTCCGACTCCGAACACCCGGGACAGGGCTCGGGGCTATGCGACTTGGCCCTTGAGGAGCCAAGTGCGTCCACCGACGCCGCCCTCGCTGGTTTTTTCTTCCTGCGATGCTCCCGCGAGGGAGACCCCCTCTCAGAGGAACCTCGGCGCTGCTCGGTGCCGGAGGCCCGAGACATCGAGTCCTCTGACGAAGTCCGGGCCCATCCGGACGCAGAGTCAGAGAAGATTCTTTCTTTTTGATGCTGCCGACTCTTCAACACCTTCGAGGACATCTTCCCACACGGACCACAGATCATCGGGTCATGATAGGGTCCAAGGCACCGGAGGCAGCAGTCATGTGTGTCGGTGAGAGACATAAGCTTCTTACACCGATCACACTTTTTAAACCCGCTGGCAGCCATCGGGGGAAAAAGGGCCCCTGCGAGGTCAAAAGATAGGGCTGCCAGTGAAAAAAGAAAAATGGCACGAATGCTAGTCACTAAGGACAAAAACCGAAAAAGAAGACCGGGCTTGATACCAATGTATCAGGCCCAGGCGGGAAAGGGAAACCAGCGTTGAACCGAAGAAACGGGTCAAACACAGACCAAAATCCACTTTTTCCTCGGGTGAAAACGAAACACGTCCGTTGGGCTCTGCGGAAAAAAAGACTGAGCAAGATGGCACCCTTGGGCGGGAAGGGGATTGCACATGCGCGCTGCATTCCCAAAGGCTTTCTTGAAAGCTGGGGAAATGCTCCGCAAGGGGGCTCCGTCAGCGCCGACGTCACCCATATGTGAGGACTGACTTCCTGCTTGGTCCTGGAGAATGTCCGCTAGGGCATTCTCCTGGCCCAGAGGGTATATGGCCCTGAGGAGCATTCCCTGACTGATCATGTAGGAGCAGAGGGCTACTGCCTCCTGACAGAGGCGGAGGGAGGCCCTGTGCCACCATCGCGACCTGCTTGTTTGTTTGGACTAGCACCAACTGGTGCTGCAGATGGTGATGGAAGATCCGAATTGCCAGTAAGATGGCTCTCACCTCCAGTAGTTTGATCTGCTGCTAGCTTTCCTTCAAAGACCAGGTGCCCTGCATGCATAGTTCCTTGCAGGGAGGCATCCATAGTGAGGACCTTCTGAGGGTCGGGTTGTTGAAAAGGCATACCCCTCTGCAGGTGCTGAGCATTCTGCAAGTTGACGGAACACAGAGACCCTGTTCTGGAGCCTGCCCGTGGCCTGTGAGCGCAGGCACCACTGAGCTGTTAGCATCTGGAGGCAGATGTTGGGGATTACATGGACTGTGGAGGCCATGTGTCTGAGCAGGCGAAGCATGGACTGCGCTGACATGATGTGATGGTGCTGCACCACGGCTGCCAGGGTTCTGAGGCAATGTGCCCTGTCCAGGGGAAGGAAGGACCTGACTTGGAGGGTTGTCCAGGCGAGTCCCTATGAACTCCAGGTCCTGTGTTGGAGTGAGGTAGGATTTGGGGTGGTTTATCATAAATCTCAGATGTTGCAGCACCATTATGGTGCAGGCCACGGCCTGTTGCACCTCTGAGGCTATGTCCCCTTTTGCCAGCCAGTCATCCAGGTATGGGAAAGACGAAAGCCTCTTGGAGACAGAGGTAAGTGGCGACCACTTCCAGACATTTGGTGAAGACTCTTTAGGCCGAAGGGAAGTACGCTGTACTGGTAGTGGTCATCTCTGACCATGAACCTTACGTACTGCCTGTGGTTTTGATGAATAAGGATGTGGGTATAAGCATCCCTTAGGTGTAAGGAGCATAGCCAATCTCCCTTCTGGAGGTAGGGCAGTAGTGTTCCAAGAGAGCATCTTTAACTTCTCCCGCACCAAGAACTTGTTCCGGTTTCTCAGGTCCAGGATGGGCCTTAGGCCTCCTGTTCATTTTGGGACCAAAAGTACCTGGAGTCGAACTCCTTTCTCTTTAAGTGGGGTGGTACTAGCTCGACAGTCTTGTCACTGAGGAGGCCTGCAAGTTCCTGCAGCAGCTGAGCCTGGTGTAGGGGAATCCAAGGAGGCTCCCCTAGGAAGAAGGATGGGGGTGTCTGGTCCAGATGAAGGAGGTAACCCTCTCGAACCACCTGGGAGTATCCAGGAGTCGGTGGTGATGGAGGCCCACTGGTGGACAAAGAGAACCAGGTGCCCTCCTGTTGGTAGCTGATCCCCCACGGGTAGAGAAGCTATGCTTTGAGAGTCAAAACCCCGACCCAGTCTGGGCCAGGGTTGGAGTCTGGGGCCCTTGGGTTTACGTGGGCCCTGGCCCATCCTCTTGCCTTGGTGATCCTGCTGAAGGGCCTGGTTGGGGGGGGGGGGTAGCCTCGAAAGGGCTGGCCCTTTGTAAGGAAGGGAGGCCTTTCCACAGATGTTTCTTTCCTGGGAAGAGTGGAGGGTCTTCGTTGAGAGCCGAGACCAGGTAACAATCTCGATCTCAGCTACCTTGTCCTCCATCGGCTTGCCAAAGAGGTTTTCCCCAAGACAAGGGATGTTGAGGAGTTTCTCTTGGACACAGGTCAAAGGGGAGGTCATGGTGAGCCCGTGTCTCCGAGGAGGTCTCCAGGTCGGACTCCGAGTCTGAGTAGTCCAACGAAAACTTGAGGCTGGAAAGTTCCAGAGGCGTCGTTGGCTTATGTCTTCGGTGTTGAGGGGCCAATGCTTGGCCAGAACCAGAGGCACTCACCTGCAAAGACCCGGGCTTTTGAGGACTGGGAACGAGACCCTCGCCGAAGATCCACATGAGGCATGTGGCTCTCGGGGATCACTGCAGCAGCCCAGAGTCCTTGGCATCAACGTCCTTGCGGGTTTGGCGCATGCACCTGCGGGGCCGGTCATCAACGGCTGCTGCGAGGCAAGGAATGCATAAATGCTGTGTTTCAACACCAGCATCCTTGTTTCCCCACTCGGGAGACGCAGCCTTTGACACAGATACCGGGGTAGCTGGGTCAGGTGTCGAGGAGGAGAGGGGGTCCTCGATGGGACAGGACGCCCACAATCTGTCACCGGAGGCCACTATGTCAGTCCTGGGTATTTTGGCAGGTACCATTGGGGGCTGAGGGACCACGCATGGGACTTGCAATGCATGTCTGTCTCCCAGGATGGGGCTCTCAAGGATGACGACTTTTTACACTCCCGCTCCAGGAACCCTTGATCGCAGTGTCTGTGTGCCCGCTTGGGAACCATGGGGGCTTTACGCGACTCCAAGGATCAATTCGGGGCCTTGGAGCGCGAGGCTACCGGGGATCCTGTCTACCCTGTGGAAGATATTGTCCTGCTTCTGCCAGCAACTTTGGAAGGCCTAGACAGACATTTTTTTACACAGGGAGCAATCCTCCGGGTTGTGGTCAGCACCCAAATACCAGAGGCAACAATCGTGAGTGTAGGTGAGGGACATGCGAAGTATGTGACAGAAATCTGTTCTGTTATCCAAGAATTCGAAAATAGATTGTGACTTCCAAAAAATTGGAACAGCTGTGGAGTACTTGTCATACCCATTCAAAGTAGATGTGGACATTAAACAAACTGCAGCTGCTATCAGTAAAAATTACTCACTGAACAAGCCATCTTGACAGATGAACAAGCCATCTTGACAGATGAACATCTCCAGGATTCCCTGAGACTGGCCCTCACGCAATATTCACCCAATTTCAAAAAGCTGGTGGATGAAATGCAGGCTCAGACGTCTCACTAATGAGCAAGAGCAAAATATTAAAGATTGTGCAAGATCAGCCTGGATCAATACTCGACCTAAATTTAACACAAATTGCTCAATAAAAGTTAAAGAAAGTTATTACTCAATAAAACTTTAAGAAAAAATGTACTTTCCATTTCCCCTCGCAGTTCTTACTGGATCTCTGTTTTGTTTTTGCTTAATTTGCTGAACAGCTGATCACATCCAAGTAAATGACAGAAGGTTCATTAAAAATGAGGGGGGAATCCTCCAACTTTATTGGGTTAAAATTTAATTTGAAGCTTAAATTTTTATGGTGGTAGATCACCGGCACCTTTGGCCAGAAAAAGTAGATCACGACTTGTTCGAAGTTGGACATGCCTGCTCTATAGGAATAATGTCCTATTTGTTGCAACACAGTATCTGTAATTGACCAAGTCACTGATGGGCTAACAAAATTAGCAAATGTTTAATCCTCTTCAAAAGACTACAATAGGTTTTTCATGGAAACAATCATGTAATTGTAACACTATCCAATGTTTATATATTATGGAAGCTATCTGATGGGGTCATGTAGAAAAAAGGCAAACAAACCAATATAGCTTTCAACTAGTGATTATTGGAACCTTTATCCATTAACAATAATTCTCACTGAGCTTGCAAACCTCGCAGTAAGCCTGTAAGAATTGTAAATGGATAGCCATGATCAAGATCTCTGACTTTTACATAATCTTCCTGGGCAGAACAAATACACCAAAGGTGTAAAAATTGACCGCTTGGAAATCCATTTTTCAATCTTACTTATGTCTGGAGTATTATAATAAATTATTACCTGCCACAGCTTTTTGGTATAATGTGGTACAAAAACAGGATCCTTCTTGTATTATCATGATATCTAAAAACACTAATCTTCAGATGATATGTACTCTCAAATTGTATATTAGGTTTTAATGAATTTAATTGAGGTGTAAATGAATTAAAGGAGACTAAGTCTCCTTGCCATATACAGTACAGAGTATATCATCTAGATATTGTTTCTGGAGGATCACATGAGACATCAAATGTGGTGAATAGAGATACTATTGCTCAAAGTGAGCAATATATAAATTAGCAACTGTCGGCGCTACAGAAGCACCCATTGCAACTCCAAATTTTTGATAGAAAAATTGCCCACCAAAACAGAAGTAATTATTTTTCAACACCAGACTTAATTCAAGCACATAAGTTTTCAGCAGTCTCTGGTAAAACAGCACTCCAATCTAAAGCTGCAATCTGCCCAATGGGTGAAACAAATACATTTTATTTAGTGTGATTTCCAGTTTGACAGTTGTCTAGAGACCATAAAGCACAGTTACTTACCTGTAACAGGTGATCTCTGGGAACAGCAGGAATAAGTCTTCACATATGGGTACGTCAGTACCGACAGAGTCTGCGAGGGAACGCTCCCTAGCGTCCAATCAGAACGCTTTTGGGAGCATCCCAACATGCCTGCGTGCTGCCTTCCCGCCTTTCCCAACTGCCTCTCCTCAGTTCAGTTTTAAATCTGAGGCAAAGAGAGCGAGAGAGAAAGGGAAAGATAGAGATAGAGAAATGCAACTCCATGGGGAGGTGGGTGGGTTGTGAAGACTTATTCCTGCTGTTCCCAGAGATCACCTGTTACAGGTAAGTAACTGTGCTATCTCCAGGAACAAGCAGAAATGAGTCTTCACATATTTATTTATTTATTTATTTATTATTTATTACAGTTTCTTATATACCGCGCTATTTAGAATCAGCGCGGTTTACATCATAACAAAACGACCATTACGACAAACTGTCAGGTTTTACATTGAACAGGAGTAC